>CM076081.1:37184442-37379442 GCA_038088235.1 Zacco platypus | reverse complement strand
TTTATTTCCCCTACTGCTCATCCACACGGAGTATGTTTCCGCTCAAGGGCTTCTGGTGTAAATCATGATTTCTCTCTCCCACAGACGGATCCATCTGACTGGAATTAAATCGGGAAGCATGGGAGATACCCTCAGCGCGAGAGCCGGAGCTCCGACAGACCAAACGCACCAGCATCGGGAGGAATGGAAAGAGCTGGCCTGAGGATTCGCGACACGTTTGCTCTTGCTTTGGATTAACAGATTCGCAGTTGTAAGGATTACACGTACGACTTTCAGCATGTTTGCACGTTTGCTCACCGCGAGAATGATCCTTCAGATTCTCACTTTGATTTGGGGAGTTTCACTCGTCATTTGTCAGCAAGCACAATACACCACCGTCACCACGAACTACGGGAAGCTGCGTGGATTGAGGGTGGCGTTGCCCAGTGAGATCTTGGGCCCCGTGGAGCAATACCTGGGCGTTCCTTATGCGATGCCCCCTACTGGAGAACGCAGGTTTCAGGCCCCCGAGCCGCCCTCGTCGTGGCCGGGCATCAGGAACGCCACACAGTTCGCTCCGGTGTGTCCGCAGTACCTGGAGGACCGACTGCTGCTCACTGACATGTTGCCGGTGTGGTTTACCGCCAACCTGGACACGGTCGCAACATACGTGCACGACCAGAGCGAAGACTGTCTGTACCTCAACATCTACGTGCCCACAGAGGAAGGTACATCATGTTACTTTTGCTTATAATATATAGATATTTCAGTCTAAACATAATTTAATTACATAGCAATTTTCCATCCATTTGGATTACATAGTTTTAACATAAACAAACTAATAAACGTAATGTGATTCATATTTGTCAGTCATACGTAAATGAAAAAGTTAAGATTTATGTAATAGTTCACAGGTTAATGAACACTGTTTAGTGGTCATGTGTGTGCGCACTACTGAGTTAAAGCACCATTGAAGCAGTGTCAGAGTTAATGAGATCATTAAGTGATGATTGAGCATTAATGATGAACGCCTGCTGTTAACAAGCAGAATCCCTGAAGGACAGAGAAACACAAGAACTACAAATGAAATCAACTGAAGATAAAAGACATTTAATCTCTCACTATTCATACTCAACTATTACATAAATCTTACCTATTTCATTTACATATGACTGACAAATATGAATCACATTAAGTTTATTAGTTTGTTTATGTTAAAATTATGTAATCCAAACGGATGGAAAATTTTTCAAATACTGCCTAGTATAACAGCTCTATCTGATAATGTATTAGACAGGACTGTTCGTAAACTAATAAAGATAACTAGTAAAGAAGTAAACTAAACGAATAAAGCTCAAAATAACAACGCTTTCAAAATAAAAGTCCTCTGCGCCGTCAAAATAAAAGCCACAACAAGCACAGTTTACGTCACTTCAGAGTTCCAACTGGCGTTTGAACCACCATATAACTAAGTTCCTAGAAACAACATGATGCGAAGAATCTATTATTATTACGTTTACTTTTTTAATTTAAAGAAGAAACCAAAAGAAATGAATAGTTGAGGCTTAATGCCATAGAAAAGCAAAAAAAAAAAAAAGGAGACTGTTTTCAGCTTGTGAAAAATACGGCATGCAGTTGCTTCAAACAATGGTATAAAACTATTCAAAACATTCATTATAATCATAATTAATAATCGCAAGTACAATTTCATGGGCATAATCAGAGAATTAAGAAAATTTAATGGCTATGAATGTTTTTTTCACTGGCCATAAAACTATTTTTGCAGTTATGGCACCAACATTTTAGATATCAGTGAAAATTCACTTTTCAGATGCAGAAATAATAATTAAATGTAAAAAATGTAAAATAACGCTACATAGCTGTATAAATTAAAAAGAGATGAATCCTTATTAAAGTTATTCAGTCAAGAGCAGTGAGTGAGTTTGTCTTTGTCCGTTGTTGTTTGATTAACTTTACAAACACAGACGGCTGCAGGATTATTAGGACACCGTGGCTTTAAGACCGAATGCACGGATCCAGTATAATGATACACGTTTTATCTTTCTTAGCGGTTTGTATTCCCTTAAGACATAACCGACCACGTTTAGCAGAGACGAGCATTTTTTCAACTTTGTTTTTGTGCTCAAAAGTTTACACACCCCTTTGCAGAATCTCCTAAATGTTAATTTTACCAAATGAGAGGCATCATAAATAACTGAATTTATAAAAAAGTTTACATACCCTTGATTTCTTGTTATCTAGATGATCAACAACTAATGTTTGGTCATGCATGCTTTGATTGTTAATCAGAAAAATCCTCCAGATCCCACACATTCTTTGGTTTTCCAGCATCTTCTGCATATTTGAACCCTTTCCCAAAAACGACTATGATTTTGAGACGCATCTTTTCACACTGAGGACAATTGAGGGACTCAAACACAACTATTAAACTGCGAACGTTCACTGACGCTCTAGAAGAAAATGCGATGCATTAAGAGCCGGGGGGTGTAAACTTTTGAAAAAGGTGATAATGTGTGCAAGATCATATTTCTTTCATAATCCAATTCTTATGTTTATGCTTAAAACTAGGGATGCACGATATATAGGCACCGTATCGGTAAAATGTTTATTTAGATTTATCAGTCAATATATCGGTTATCGGCTTTCAAATATAAAGAGTTATCGGTTATCGGTATCGGCAAAGCATTTCATATCGTTGCATCCCTATACATGTATATATACATACGTATATCTCTATATTAGATATATGTGTGTGTATATATATATATATATATATATATATATGAGCACAATATATCGGCCACCATATCGTTATCGGGCAATATATGTTTATTATTAATGTAATCGGACAGATAATAAAACTTGGCTCATATATTAAAGCCGATAAATAATGGATTATTTCCTTCAGCTGAGACACTTCAGACTGTTCATGATGGTTTTGAATTGCTTGAAATATGATTGAAATCACTTCAAAAGGGAAAATACAGTAAAGTGCAACATGTGCAGCAGAAATCTGTCATATAATCTACATAATATTATAATGAGAACATTATAATTGTGTGTTTTGGACGTGATTTTAATGTTGAAACCTTTGTTTTTTTGTAATCAGGCTCTCAAAAATTATATAAAAATTTTGATTTAGATTTATCAATCTATCGGTTATCGGCTTTCAAATTTAAAGAATTATCGGTTATTGGTATCGGGCAAACTTTCATATCGGTGCATCGCTACTTAAAACAAGCAACATATCTACTAATGGGCATAAAAAAGAAATGAATTCAAAGCGAAAACAAGATTATTTTTCTGACTCACTGTATTTTGATGCATTTTTAGCATAAAAGACTTGATATCTTCAGTCATTTTGCTTCTCCAGTAAATGTTTACATATTTGTATTAGAAAACAATATGCAAATACTGAGGAAGATTATTTTGCAGTGTATATAACACACACAAATATTTGCTCAAATAGTAATAGTAGTAGTATTTATGCATATTTCTTGTTATTGAAGGACTTCCCAAGCTTTATCCTTGGATGGACTATTTCTAAATATGGGATTTACTTCTCAACAAAGAATACATGCAGTGCAGCTTTAGAAAGTGGATCAGAAGCGTGGCCATGAAACCTTAACATACTGCCTGCATAGGTGTTTTCATCATTATATCCATGTATTCGAGGGATTGCCGTGATCTGATTTGTGTGTGTCCAGTTAATCCTGCTTCTTATTTATCATATAGACCAGAAACAAAACATGTAGTTTGTTTCCCATGGAAATGGATTTGATGTTCAAAGCTCTGGATTCATCGCCTCGAGGAGCAGAACGTAATGAAACACATGATGAACGAAGGCAATATGTGATGCAAACAAAACATTAAATCTAAATCTCAGAGTGTTAGTCATGCAAATATTGTTTTTCAGTGGTTTAGAGTAACACTTTATTTCAATAGTTCACTTTAGATGTTCTACTTACTATAAATAACTTTGCAAGTGTACCGTACTTGTTCTACTAACCCTATACTAAATTTCATAACCGATTATTCAGAGTAATATCTGCCGATGCCGATAGTTTGGGGCGTTCTGCCTTTTATACCTTCTTTTAAATGAATGATATTTTCTTTATAGTTAGTAAATATATTTTTAATGATTATATTTTGAAAGAAATGCAAATAAAAACTTTCTTGTTTCAGAGTAACTGGTATCAGTTATAAACATAAACACATTACTCAAATTAATATTAACACACATTAAATAAATTCTGAAGATTAAATGAATATTTTTTTAACTTTCTGAATGCTATTAATTCATATATTTACTATTAATATTGACCATCGAACTGGTTTCTAGGCATTTTCCTGCCCTCTTTAGATTAATAGGATGGTTTTAACCGATTATTAGCCGATATATCGGTGCATTTCTACTAATATTCTAAAGATAGTTAGTTGACATGAAGTTGTAAAGTGACTTATAGAATGTCTAAAGTGGACTATTGAATATTTTACGTTTGCTTTAAGACTGTTTACATTAATCTACATACTTGTTTGCTGATTTTACAAAGAAAGTAAATTAGAAATGCATTTATGTTTGTAGGTTTTTTGACTTATGGATTTTGACCCATATGATGCACTGTATTTTATACATAATTAACCCAATTGAGGTTAGATCCACTAGAAAATTGTTTATCATCATTAAAAAAAAAGCTAAAAATCAATTAAAAAAAAAAAAAAAATGGAAAAATCAAGTTTTCATGTTTTTTGGGTTTTATATTTGATCCATCAGGATTTTAAGGCTCATATAGTCTGAGAATATGGAGCTCAATTTTATTCAACGCCTTAAAATGTAAAGCAAAAATATGCAGTTATTTCTATGAAATTCTGATGCTTGTAAATCAACGGGATCTTTATAACGGTACAGCGCATAAAATATTTAAATGATATTTAAATGCTTAGTTTTATGATCAAATCTCTGCAGTTTTAAAACATATAAAGATGATTGACAGATGAACGTACACCTGATGATCATTTTTGATTTTTCTAATAAATGATGTTTACTAAATATTACTAACAATATCAAAGTTACTCTTACGTTTACATGATAAAAATCAAGATTTCACAGCAATTTACTATTATATAAAAGACTTTTACTGGCTAAAAAAAGTCTAAAGGTTCATTCAGACGACAGAAGATTGTCTGCAAACACAGTTTTAATCATGTCGATCATTTAGAGGCGTTAGAAATTTGCATTTTAAATATGATACAGTAGGCTTTTTATAAGTTAAAAATGATGAGAAGGAGCTTGTGTTATTCTTTTTATTGAATACGTACAGTATAACCGCACACTCTCACAATGATGAGCTGATTTTAATGAACATGAGTTGGAGCCGCTGCACGGTTTTATGAAACTGTAGGTTTTCATAAACAAAGCTCAATAATGCTCCTGGGAAACACCGTAAACATCCGATTTTCTCATTAAACACTATTTCATGCTTAATGGAAACAGTCAGCAGTTTTTCATAATTGGCCAGGTTTTGTCCAGCAACAATCCAGTTTTACAGAGTTCCAGTTTGTTTTGGCCTAAATCTCCTGCCTAATGGAGACCATAATGACTTAATGGATGTAATATAAAACACTAGCAGCTAAAAGCTCAGTAATGACCTCCGTCGTCTTCTTTTGAGTGCAAAAACTTGAATGCATTTCCTCTAAATGCACAGAAGTATCACAGACTGAGGTTCATTAATAGAATAATTCACCAAAGAGATTCTGTCAGTATTTAAAACCTTCTTATTAGTCTTGTTTTGCAGCACAAGATATCTAAAGATTCTTAAATTAAGATACATTTACTGGAGAAGAGAAATGACTGAAGATATTAAGTTCTGAGGAATATATATATATATATATATATATATATATATATATATATATATATATATATATATATATATATACATATATATACACACACATAGAGCTGGGTAGGTTACTTTTAAAATGTATTTCACTAATTTGTAACGTATTTTGTTAGACTACCAAGTTTTGTTACTTAATATGAATACTTTAGAATACTTTGGAATACTAATGAGTGTGGAACAAACACAAAAACAAGGTAAATGTGAGTTTTTATCCGTGATATAAATGTGCAATTCCAAGTTATAAACTCTCAAAAAGTCAGAATTGGGATATAAACTTGCAATTTTCCAGAAAAAAGTCGGAATTGCAAGAAAAGATGTCAGAATTGTGAGATATAAACCCTCAATTTTGTGAGAAAAGTCAGAATTGGGATATAAACTTGCAATTTTCCAGAAAAAGTCAGAATTGGGATATAAACTTGCAATTTTCCAGAGAAAAAGTCAGAATTGGGATTTAAACTTGCAATTTTCCTGGAATTGCAAGAAAAGATCTCAGAATTGTGAGATATAAACTCTCAATTTTGAGGAAAAAAAAGTCAGAATTGGGATATAAACTTGCAATTTTCTAGAAATAAGTCAGAATTGGGATATAAACTTGCAATTTTCCAGAAAAAAGTTAGAATTGTGATATAAACTTGCAATTTTCCAGAAAAAAGTCAGAATTGGGATATAAACTTGCAATTTTCCAGAAAAAAGTTAGAATTGTGATATAAACTTGCAATTTTCCAGAAAAAAGTCAGAATTGGGATATAAACTTGCAATTTTCTAGAAATAAGTCAGAATTGAGATATAAACTTGCAATTTTCCAGGAATTGCAAGAAAAGATGTCAGAATTGTGAGATATAAACTCTCAATTTTGAGGGAAAAAAAGTCAGAATTGGGATATAAACTTGCAATTTTTTCCAGAAAGAAGTCAGAATTGGGATATAAACTTGCAATTTTCTAGAAATAAGTCAGAATTGGGATATAAACTTGCAATTTTCTAGAAAAAAGTCAGAATTGGGATATAAACTTGCAATTTTCCAGAAAAAAGTCAGAATTGGGATATAAACTTGCAATTTTCCAGAAAAAAGTTAGAATTGTGATATAAACTTGCAATTTTCCAGAAAAAAGTCAGAATTGGGATATAAACTTGCAATTTTCCAGGAATTGCAAGAAAAGATGTCAGAATTGTGAGATATAAACTCTCAATTTTGAGGGAAAAAAAGTCAGAATTGGGATATAAACTTGCAATTTTCTAAAAATAAGTCAGAATTGGGATATAAACTTGCAATTTTCCAGAAAAAAGTCAGAATTGGGATATAAACTTGCAATTTTCTAAAAATAAGTCAGAATTGGGATATAAACTTGCAATTTTCCAGAAAAAAGTCAGAATTGGGATATAAACTTGCAATTTTCCAGGAATTGCAAGAAAAGATGTCAGAATTGTGAGATATAAACTCTCAATTTTGAGGAGAAAAAGTCACAAGTAGCGTTTTTTTTGTTTGTTTGTTTGTTTTTACAATTACAAGAGACTCAAATTATATTGCAAAACATGAAAACAGTCAGATCATCCAGTTAATTCACTCATCTGTTGTGTGAAATGGCTTATTCAGTACTAAATTTTTATGATAATTTAAATGATTAAAATGCTGCATATTCTGTATGAAGGGGAATGAAACGTCTGATTTTGCAGACCGTTAGTTTCACAGAATGACATTTATTGTCCATCTCAGTAATCACATTAATGTTTAAATGAAATAAATGACATAAAAATTCAAAGTAATCTCTTTGGTAATCTAAAATACCATTTAAAATGTAACTGTATTTTGTAACTTTATTTTAAATACGTAACTAAGTTACTTGTATTTCGTTACTCTGTTATATATATATTATATACACTGCATATCAAAATTAAGTGAGTTTATGCTTAAAAAAAAGAACAAATATCTGCTGGTGGAGTCAGAAAAATAAACTTAATTCAAACAAGATTACTTATCTGACTCCATTGGCAAATATTTGTTGTTTTAAGCACAAATTCATGTAATTTGCAATTTTCTCCAGTTAATGTATCTTCATTTAAGAAAGTTACACGAACTGAACCGCTGTATCTTGCTGTACGAGAGAGAGTTTAAAGCCTGTATCGGTTTCTTTCAGATACACACGATGACACGGGTTTGAAGCCGGTCATGGTTTACATTCACGGCGGGTCGTACGTGGAGGGCACGGGGAACATGATCGACGGCAGCGTCCTCGCCAGCTACGGCAACGTGATCGTCGTCACTGTCAACTACAGGTTAGGAGTTTTAGGTGAGTCCTTCAGCAGCGTTTAACCCTTGAATCCCAGATCACATCATCAAAAGTGTTTGTTTTACTTCATCAGAATGGTACGAAACTTGGTAAAGGTTTTGCACTTGATATGTGAACACACACAAAAAAATAAAATCATGAACATGATCTGAAAAGGTTAAATGATCCTGAATAAAACAGTCACACTTTTGCTCCTCGCCGTCAAAAATAAGTGCATTGGAAATGAATGGAGACGAATTTCATCTAGTGGAAGCGTTTGGTACTGCGCCCAAACAAAATCTCCTTTTTTGAGATATCAACCTCAAATTTGGAACAAAACTTGATTAGATTTATGGCTCTGATTTTTCCTGCAGTTTTACAGTAAAAGTGTTTTGGAAAACATATATTTCATATAAAAAAAATTTAAAATTGGATCATGTCACTAAAGACTGGAGTAAATGATGCTGAAAATGCAGCTTTTAATCACAGGAATAAATTACATTTAAAAATATATTTGCATAGAAAGCAGTTATTTTAAGTTATAATAATATTTCACACTTTTTACTGTATTTTTGATCAAATAAATGCAGCCTTGGTGAGATTTATTTAAAAAATATTAAGAAATCTTACCGACGTCGGAACGGTACGAAACTTGGTAAAGGTTTGCTATGTGAACACACACAAAAGGTACGAAAAGGTTAAAAGATCCTGAATAAAACAGTCACACTTTTGCTCCTCGCTGTCAAAAATGAGCGCATTGGAAATGAATGGAGACGAATTTCATCTAGTGGAAGCGTTTGGTACTGCGCCCAAACAAAATCCCAAAATTTGGAACAAAACTTGATTAGATTTATGGCTTAATTAGTTTTACAGCAAATGCGTTTTAGAAAATATATATTTCATTTCATAGTATTTTTGTGCGTTTTTCATAACATAAACAAAAAAAAAGAGACAGTCTGTGATCCGAAGAATTTAAGATTTATGAGAGTTTAAGTTGAATTTCATGCTGAAAAAGTCAATAAATGGATTATAACAACTAATTAAGTACCATAAAATCTCTTTAAAATACAAAATATTAAATAAAAAAAAAATGTTGTACTAAAAAATACTACATTAATTTAATTGAAATAAAAAATAATTAGTTATTTTTGACCGTCACATGAGAAGCACTAAAAATATATACTTATTTGAATCAAATGCTGAACTTTCTTTTCATCAAAAATCCTGAAAATAATTCTACAAAATATGAGCCGTTTTCAACATTGATAATAATCATAAATGATTATTCATGTGATCATGTGACTCTGAAGACTGGAGTAAAAATTACACTGTACTATATATTCACATAGAAAACACTGGAATAATAGTTCACAATTTTTACTGTATTTTTGATCAAATAAATTCAGTTTTGAAGTATTTCTGCTCATGTGATGAAGCTGTAGCATAAAGAGTGACATTATAAATCCTTCATTAAAGGATCTTTCATTGATTTGCGTAATGAAGGTTGTTTGGCAGGACAGAAATAGATTCCTGACTGAAAATAAAGCTTTTATTCCTTAAATTCATTGTCTTTGAGGATTTATTAAAACACTAAGAATATTTATAAACACGAAGCAACTCAACTAAATTTAGAGCGTAAGATTTGCGATTTATTAATTGTGAATCCACACATCCAGTTTATATTATTGATACAAATTTCATTTTCTCATGTGCTGTTAGTCATTTTTGACCTCGGTGAATTCAGCGTCTTGTTTAAAGGTTCTTCCCTCTGAATTGAAGAGCGCTTCATAACATCATCTCTCTTTTCAGAAGACGAGAGCGTGTTTTCCCTGAGGAACTGGATCAGTCTCTGACCGCTCTTTTGGTCATTATGATCAGACATTTTGTACCAAATGATGTGAAACTTTGAACAGGGATTTTCCTCAGAGTCCTTATTATTGAGTTTCTTCAGAACGATCTGGATCAAACGGACTGACGTCTCTCGACTCACTAAATTACCAAATATTGTCCAAATATACACAACCATTCCAAAGTTTGGAAAGATTAGGATTTTTTTAAAAGAAGTCTCTTCTGCTCTCCAAGGCTGCATTTATTTGATCGAAAATACAGTAAAAGTTCTGAAATATTAGAATTTAAAACAGCTTTAGTATTTCTATGTAAACTCATGGAAGGCGGGCGAGTCCTGACTCAGTGTCTGCTGTCAGATCAGATTATGTCAGTGAAATTATTAATATAACATTATTTTCGTAACCTGTCATGGCAGTTCACACTTTGGGTTTGTTTTAACCCAGCGAATGGGTTGTTTTAAACTCAGAGATTGGGTTGTTTTAAGCCAGTGAATGTTTTCTTTTTAACCCAGAAGTTGGGTTGTTTTAACCCAGCATTTGGGTTGTTTTAAACTCATTGATTGGTTTGTTTTAACCCAGCGATTGGATTGATTTAACCCATTGATTGGGTTGTTTTAAACCAGTGAATGGGTTTTTTAACCCAGAAGTTGGATTGTTTTAACCCAGCCATTGGGTTGTTTTAAACTCATTGATTGGTTTGTTTTAACCCAGCGAATGGATTGATTTAACCCATTGTTTGGGTTGTTTTAACCCAGCGGTTGGGTTCTTTTAAACTCTGAGACTGTGTTGTTCTAACCCAGCGAATGGATTGATTTAACCCATTGATTGGGTTGTTTTAAACTCAGAGATTGGGTTGTTTTAATCCAGCGAATGGGCTATTTTGACCCAGCGGTTGGGTTCTTTTAAACTCTGAGACTGTGTTGTTCTAACCCAGCGGATGGGTTGTTTTAAATCAGAGATTGGGTTGTATTAAACCATCTATTGTTTTTGTTTTAAACCCATTGATTGTGTTGTTTTAACCCAGCGATTGGTTTGTTTTAATCCAGCGAATGGGTTATTTCAACCCGGCGTTTGGGCTGTTTTAACCCATTGATTGTGTTGTTTTAACCCAGCGATTGGATTGATTTAACCCATTGATTGGGTTGTTTTAAACCAGCGAATGGGT
This sequence comes from Zacco platypus, assembly GCA_038088235.1. Taxonomy (NCBI): domain Eukaryota; kingdom Metazoa; phylum Chordata; class Actinopteri; order Cypriniformes; family Xenocyprididae; genus Zacco; species Zacco platypus. Next base: position 37,368,262 of record CM076081.1, on the reverse strand, counting down.
TTTTTAGCCCAGCAGTTGGGTTGTTTTAACCCAGCCATTGGGTTGTTTTAAACTCATTGATTGGTTTGTTTTAAACTCAGAGATTGGGTTGTTTTAATCCAGCGAATGGGCTATTTTGACCCAGCGGTTGGGTTCTTTTAAACTCTGAGACTGTGTTGTTCTAACCCAGCGGATGGGTTGTTTTAAATCAGAGATTGGGTTGTATTAAACCATCTATTGTTTTTGTTTTAAACCCATTGATTGTGTTGTTTTAACCCAGCGATTGGTTTGTTTTAATCCAGCGAATGGGTTATTTCAACCCAGCGTTTGGGCTGTTTTAACCCATTGATTGTGTTGTTTTAACCCAGCGATTGGATTGATTTAACCCATTGATTGGGTTGTTTTAAACCAGCGAATGGGTTTTTTAGCCCAGCAGTTGGGTTGTTTTAACCCAGCCATTGGGTTGTTTTAAACTCATTGATTGGTTTGTTTTAACCCAGCGATTGGATTGATTTAACCCATTGATTGGGTTGTTTTAACCCAGCGAATGGGTTGTTTTAAACTCAGAGATTGGGTTGTTTTAACCCAGCGAATGTTTTCTTTTTAACCCAGAAGTTGGGTTGTTTTAACCCAGCCATTGGGTTGTTTTAAACTCATTGATTGGTTTGTTTTAACCCAGCGATTGGATTGATTTAACCCATTGATTGGGTTGTTTTAACCCAGCGAATGTTTTCTTTTTAACCCAGAAGTTGGGTTGTTTTAACCCAGCCATTGGATTGATTTAACCCCTTGATTGGGTTGTTTTAACCCAGCGAATTGGTTGTTTTAAACTTAAAGATTGTGTTGTTTTAACCCAGTAATTGGGTTAAATGTTTGACCCAACCTGCTGGGTAGTTTTATTTAACTCCACTACTGTTTAAAAATGACTGTATTGTTGCTTAAAATGAACCAAAAATATGTTGGAAATTAACATTTATTATTATGATTAATAAATGATTGTTTATTAATATGTTTGATGAATAACAATTAAACAATAAACATTTATTAAATTGCTTATTAATAAATGTTCATCTTTTGATTATTATTGTTGCCTCTAGTAATTATGTGTCTGATTTTTAATTTCCAACATATTTTGGGTTCATTTTAATCCAGACATACAGTCATTTTAAACAACAGTTGAGTTAAATAAAACTACCCAGCATGCTGAGCAAACATTTAACCCAACCGCTGGGTTTGTTTATTTTCAACCCAACTTGGGTTGTTTTTACCCCAGCATTTTTAGAGTGTATGTATCATTGCGTGCGACTTCTATATTTTATAATGTCCTAACATTTGAGTCGTGGCTGAATGACTTTGGGATAATGGGTCCCACGTCCAACCCGGTCTCTTCTCCTGGCTTCAGCGCTTCAGATAATCCGATTCGGAGTGTTTTTAGGGGCAGAACAGTCCAGCAGGGACAGATTCACTGACACGGGAGCAGATCAAGGCTCGAGGTTCAAGGAGAAACGCCAAACTAAAGACTCCCCGGGCCTCGTCCTCAGCTGACAGCTTCTGTTGAACAAACTCTGTCTCGTGTTGCTTCGGCAGCGCTTCGTCCTTTCAGGTAGAAATTCAACTGACACTGTTTGTCATCTCAAGTCAAAATACTTGTCAAAAAGACGGACGTAATTCACTGATCTGTGCTGAAGATGTTGTCGTCTGCAGATAACAGAGCTCAGTTGAAGCGTTTCTTTTTTTATATTCTTTACTTTCTATTTCTGTAATGCTGCTTTGGAACAAAACCACATAGTGAACTGAAATACACTACCGTACCGTGGAAAGAGACTGTTCTGCCCACCAAAGCTGTGTTTATCTGATCAAAAATACAGTAAAAATTGTGAAATATTATTATAATGTAAATCATCTGTTTTCTGTGTGAATATATAGTAAAGTGTAATTTATTCCTGTGATCAAAGCTGAATTTATTTGATCAAAAATACAGTAAAAATCACAAAATATTATTACAATGTAAATCATCTGTTCTCTATGTAAAAATTTATTACAGTGTAATTTATTCCTGTGATCAAAGCTGAATTTATTTGATCAAAATTACAGTAAAAATATTATTATAATGTAAATCATCTGTTTTCTATGTGAATATACAGTAAAATGTAATTTATTCCTGAATTTTCAGCATCATTACTCCAGTCGTCAGAGTCACATGATCCTTCAGAAATCATTCTGATATGAAAAATTTATGATTATTATCAATATTTATTTATTTTGAAGATTATATTATATTTTTTTATTTTCCATTTTCACTTTAATTTTGACGTTTTAATAAATGAGTTGTTTTTATTAATTTTTTTATCGATTAATTTTAGTTTTTTACTGTTTCAAGTCTTGGAAACTAGTTAAAATAAAATAAGTTTATTTTTTTTATATGTTTATTTTATTTTATTTTAATATATTGTTTTATTTCAGTTAATGTTTATATTCTTTCACATAGTTGTTTTTTTTAAATCTCATTTTAGTTTATCAATAATCGCCTCTTCTTGAAAAAAAAGTGCATAATTGTTCATATTTTGAATTGGATTATATTTTTATATTTCCCATTTTCACTTTAATTTTGGTTAGAGTTGTAATAAATTTGTTGTTTTTATTAGTTTTTAATACGGCTATAATTTTTTTTTTTTTTATTATTTCAAGTTCAAGCCTTGGAACCTGTTGAAATTATTAAAAAATAAAAAATATATATATATTTTTCATGTAACAATTTTTAGCTGTACTTATCGATAAAACTCTGCTGATGTTTCTGCACAATATTATGTATTTTTTAGTGTAAATAGCTCATGTTCTCATCGACGCGAACTCCCCTGACAGACACTGATGGGAAAACGCACGCCACGTTTAGCTTGTGATTAATTCTGCTTCCCTCAAGGCATTTTGCCACAAAATAAACAGATGACATCAGAATCTGTCTCATCAGATGCTAACGAGCTCGTTTAGCTCCTTCAGCGTCACAGATAACCAGGAGCTTCTCAAGGTGTATAACAGCGAAAGCTTTGTCTTAATGGTCGCACGGCTCATTGAAGGACGAGGCGAAGCTCCGCTGTGTTTATTGCTCGGGAATAAATTGCCCAGTTGAAAGTCCTACATCACCGAAGAGGACTTCAATTAACCTTTATCAAGCGCTGGCCTGGAGTCAGGAGATATATGCATCATGGGTGAAGGTCAGCCAACGCGCTTTTATTTGTGCACCGCGCTGGAATTAATAATGCAACGGCCTCAGAGATGCTTGTATGCGATGGATGAAGCTCATCAATAAATAACATACACAAAATCCACCTCTTGTGTATCCATTGCACTTGTATTTTTCATCAAGTGAGCTAAAGGAAGCCCTAAACGCCGCTAAAGAAGCATTAACAGGTGTTTAACGCCGCACTAATCTACCGAAACGCATCAGCTCGCGTACATGACAGATGACGGTGTTGATCCTCAAGGGCAGAAATTTCTGGTTCTGCTGGACGTGACGTAACCACTGAAGACGAGCAAGACGAACGTTCACCTGTAGTTACAGCAGAACTCCTGCGAGTTTTGTTTGAAGAAACACCTGCAGTTTTTCATTGTAGAAGCACTGAAATGCCGTGATTTCTCTGAGAATTGAATTTTAAAAAATTCTTAAATCAAGAAATGAGCAACATGACTGAAGATATTAAGTCTTGATTACTGAAAAGATCATTATATTCTTTACTTTCTATTTCTGTAATGCTGCTTTGGAACAAAACCCCATAGTGAACTGAAATACACTACCGTACCGCGGAAAGAGACTGTTCTGCTCACCAAAGCTGTGTTTATCTGATCAAAAATACAGTAAAAATTGTGAAATATTATTACAATGTAAATCATCTGTTTTCTATGTGAATATATAATAAAGTGTAATTTATTCCTGTGATCAAAGCTGAATTTATTTGATCAAAAATACAGTAAAAATCACAAAATATTATTACAATGTAAATCATCAGTTTTCTATGTGAATATATAGTAAAGTGTAATTTATTCCTGTGATCAAAGCTGAATTTATTTGATCAAAAATACAGTAAAAATCACAAAATATTTTTACAATGTAAATCATCAGTTTTCTATGTGAATATATAGTACAGTGTAATTTATTCCGGTGATCAAAGCTGAATTTATTTGATCAAAAAAATACAGTAAAAATCAGTTTTGTTTGAAGAAACACCTGCAGACACGACGAAATGCCGTGATTTCTCTGTGAATTGAATTTTAAAAAATTCTTAAATCAAGAAACGAGCACCGGAGAAGCAAAATGACTGAAGATATTAAGTCTTGATTACTGAAAAGATCATCAAAATTAAAACAAATACAAATATCTGTCAGCGGGAGGTGAGAAATAAACTTAATTCAGATGGAAAACGAGATTATTTTTCTTTTTAAGCAGAAATTTTTCATTAAACAAGACTTAATATCTTCAGTCATTCTGCTTCTCCAGTAAATGTATCTTGATTTAAGAATGTTTAGATGTTTGCAATGTAAAAAAAGACAAAAATACTGAAGAAGAACAGATTTTTTACTGTGTAAATTCATGATATTCAGTGTGAGGACATGAAACTAAATAAAGTTATAAAGGTTACAAAAGGTTTTTTTCCCACAGCGAAGCCATAAAAGAAGCTTTCAGTGATCAGAACCTTTTTTTTTATTAAAATATTTTAATAATCTAAAAAAAAAAAACACGGTGTTAAAATCATCAATGCAAATAAAGAACCTTTAATTCAGATTCAGGACTCCTAATAAGTGTTATTTTATATAGTTTTGAATAATCTTTTGTTTTTATATTTTCTGTTGCCTCTGTTGCTGTTTGACAGCGAATTTGCACAATATATTTTTACTGTGTGAATTAATTTTCTTCTCACTGCCTCTCTCGCCTCATTGGAGTGCTATTTTATTAGCATTTCTTAAATTGTAGTTTTTATAAAATTTAGACCTTGAAGTACTAAAGTAGCTAAAGTTAAAACTGAAATAAAAATTAATGAAAGCTATATAGACATAAAAATAAATTTTATTATCATTTATTATTGATATACTATTGAGGTTTTTTATAAATATTTAGAATTAGTTTTTGATTTGATAGTTTCTGTTTCCTATTGTTTTATATTTTCTGTTTTAATTTAAATTTTTGTTAAATCTTAGTAATTTTGCAGTGTTTTTGTCATTTAATTTTTATTATAATTTTAGCATGTCTATATAGTTTTTATTCATTTAATTTCAGTTTTAGTTAGTTTAATACTTCAAGTTAAAATGAAAATATATATAATGATATATATATATATATATGTGTGTATGCATAATTATTGTGCAAGTTGATTTTCTTCCAGGCACATTTGACCAATTCCAAACCACATCAATCTTCATAACTACTATTAATTTTGTATTTAATCATTTATAAGTAAAGTATAATTGTTCATGAAGGCTGGAAATGAAAAACGCCTTATGTTCAGGTGTGCAGAAATATTAGGCAGGTTTTCTTTTACAGGCAAAATGAGCCAAAAAATAGATTTAACTCTATTGAATGATTAAATGCTCACGAGAAGAATGCAATACTAATGCAATACTAGAAATTGCCAAGTTAAGGCATGACTATTGGACAGCAAAACCCTCATTGCGTGAGCAGGGTCAGAAAAAAAACAGGTGGAGAAGAAAAGACACATGTTAACCGCAAAGGAATTAAGTGTGAAACCATCAGGAACCCTTTAGTCTCCAGCGCCACCGTTTTCCAGAACTGCAACCTCTCTGGAGTCTCCAGAAGTGTGAGGTGTCAGGATCTCAGAGGCTTTGGATAGCTAAAAAAAAATGATCTTAATAATAATCACAAGCTAAAGTGTTGTGAAATACATGAATACTGATCTTTTTATAGGCTTTATAGACAGACAGATTGAGGGTGACTCTTGAAGGACCAGCACCACATTGTGTTTGAAGAATTCATCTTCCAGAATCTGGCAGTAAGTTTTGGGGAGTTCATTTTTAGTCCATCTCTGTACTTTTCAGGGTAGGACATGGACTAAAAATGAACACCTTACTGCCACCTTACTGCAATATGCATCATCTCAAATGAAATCCCTCACAAATGTGTCCAACCAAAAACCTCTGAATATGCAAATGTGTGTACAGCGCAGCAAATTTTGATCTTTTAGATGTTGTTGTGTTGCAGGTTTCCTCAGCACTGGTGATCAGGCTGCAAAAGGGAATTACGGCCTGCTGGATCAGATCCAGGCTCTGCGCTGGGTGAAGGAGAACATTCAGGCTTTCAGCGGCGATCCAGAGCGAGTGACTATATTTGGCTCTGGAGCAGGAGCCTCGTGTGTCAGTCTGCTGACCCTCTCACACTATTCTGAAGGTCTGTTGAAGACTGAGGCATTATAAGCCGATGTGTATGAATTTATAGGGCTGCACGATTAATCAAAATCGTGATATGGATTTATTCGATTGTAAAATGGCGAGGACTGTGATTTAACTAAATAAATACATGCGCTGCATGTTTCAGAGTGAAGCACGGCACTGTCTTAAGCCAGTTTGTTAGCTTGGGTAATCATAAATCTGATGCCATGCCTGTTCGACAGGGGGTTCCTCAGGGTTCAGTGTTGGGCCCAATTTTATTTAGCATATATATGCTTCTACTTGGGCAGAATGTTTTTTTTTTTTGATTTAGTCGTGCCCAGTTAATAGCTTGGGTAATCATAAATCTGATACCATGCGTGTTCGACAGGGAGTTCCTCAGGGTTCAGTGTTGGGCCCAATTTTATTTAGCATATATATGCTTCCACTTGGGCAGAATTGTTTTTTGATTTAGTCGTGCCCAGTTAATAGCTTGGGTAATCATAAATCTGATACCATGCCTGTTTGATAGGGAGTTCCTCAGGGTTCAATGTTGGGCCCAATTTTATTTAGCATATAAATGCTTCGACTTGGACTGATTATCAGGAAATATTAGTAGATTTAACCTGCGTTTGGGAACAAAACGTGCACCAAACGTCTTGAAACACTTGTAAAAAGAAGCACTGATCAACAAAAGAGAAGCTTTAAGGATTCCTGCTGTTTTCCATCAAGATTAAAGTTTTGATGGTTTAACAATTGAAGATAATAGCCAGGGCTGTGATTTAACTGAATAAATACATGCGCTGCATGTTTCATAGTGAAGCGCAACACTGTCTTAACCAGTCATGCCCAGTTTGTTAGCTTGGGTAATCATAAATCTGATACCATGCCTGTTCGACAGGGAGTTCCTCAGGGTTCAGTGTTGGGCCCAATTTTATTTAGCATATATATGCTTCCACTTGGGCAGAATTTTTTTTTTATTTAGTCGTGCCCAGTTAATAGCTTGGGTAATCATAAATCTGATACCATGCCTGTTCAAGAGGGGGTTCCTCAGGGTTCAGTGTTGGGCCCAATTTTATTTAACATATATCTATGTAGTCATGCCCAGTTTGTTGTGTGCCAAATGTCTTGAAATACTTGAAAAAGTAATTGATGATTTCAAATGTGCTAAATAAAATGATTTCAAATGATTACAAATATCTAAAGATTCTTAAATCAAGATAAATTTACTGGAGAATGACTTTTATGCTGAGAAAAGTATCAAACTTAAGTGAGTTTGTGCTTAAAACATAAACTCACTTCACTTTTCAGTAAGCAAAGACTAAATATCTTGAGTCATCTTTCTTCTCCAGTAAATGTATCTTGATTTAAGAATCTTTAGATATTTGTAGTGGAAAACAAGACGGAAATATTGAGGAAGAACATCATTTTTTTTTACAGTGAATTTTCTCAATTCAGTCCCGCCCCCAAATCGTGCAGCCCTATGAATAATCATGATGTTTAATTACTCTCTGATGGCGAGTGTTTGTTTCCCAGATCTGTTTCAGAAAGCAATCATTCAGAGCGGCACGGCTCTCTCCAGCTGGGCTGTCAACTACCAGCCGGCCAAATACACACGCATGCTGGCCGAGAAGGTCGGCTGCAACGAAGACGACACGGTGGAGCTGGTCGAATGCCTCCAAAACAAAAACTACAAGGAGCTCATCGAGCAGAACATCACCCCTGCCAAATACCACATCGCCTTCGGACCCGTGATCGACGGAGACGTAATTCCGGACGACCCTCAGATCCTCATGGAGCAAGGAGAGTTCCTGAACTACGACATCATGCTGGGAGTCAACCAGGGCGAGGGATACAAGTTCGTGGACGGTATCTTAGACAGCGAGGACAGAGTCACCGGCAATGACTTTGAGTTTGCAGTATCAGAATTTGTCGATCACTTGTATGGCTATCCAGAAGGAAAAGACACTCTGCGGGAAACCATAAAGTTCATGTACACGGACTGGGCGGACAGGGAAAACCCGGAGATGCGGCGGAAGACGCTGGTCGCGCTTTTCACGGATCACCAGTGGGTGGCGCCGGCCGTGGCTACAGCGGACCTGCACGCTCAGTACGGATCGCCGACGTACTTTTATGCGTTTTACCACCATTGCCAGAGCGATATGAAGCCTGCCTGGGCCGATTCCGCACATGGAGACGAACTTCCGTATGTTTTCGGCATTCCCATGATCGGACCCACAGATCTATTCAACTGCAACTTTTCCAAGAATGACATCATGCTGAGCGCCGTGGTCATGACGTACTGGACTAACTTTGCCAAAACTGGGTGAGTCGGACGCATGTGTTTACATGAACTAATAAAGTAGAGAAAATACATAACCACCTCGCTGCAAAATATGTCTTGTTTTTCGATACAAATATCTAAATATTCTTAAATCAAGATTAACTTGCCGCAGGAATTTGATTTATAAGGTAAATAAATGAATAAATTAACCAAACTAAACTAAAATGCTAAAAACCACAAAATCAAGATGGAAACTGCAATAATATTCCTTTTTATTTTATTTATTTATTTACAGAAAATAAATTCTAGTATCACAAAATGATTTGGTTATTTCATGTAATATACTTAATAAATTCTGTTAAATTAACTTATTTAATATATTAAATTAATTCACCACATACATTCAGTATTTTATTTTATTTTATTTTATTTATAGAAAAATAAAACCTGTAGGTGCAGTTTGCCTTTTTTTGAATTACCTTAACCAAGTTTAGTGTTTTGCTTTCCCTTTATATTTAAAATATTTAAAACATAAAATGTTTTCCTCATAATTTGATTGTTTAATCAAACTTGTAGGATCATAAAAAGTATATAAATTAATAAATTATTATTAATATATTAAAATAACCTAACTCCGAATTAAAAAGCCAAAAAACTTTCCAAGATGGAAACTGAAATCATATTTATTTTTATTTATAATAACTAGTGTTTTTATTGAAGAACATACAGTTTTACTTATTTTAGTGCCAGTACACTGACACGAAGAAAATGAAACATAAATTCATAAATTAAATCTGTGATCTATCTATAATATTTCATCGGCAGTTTATTTGGGCTTCACATAAAAATTATGATACTGAAAAAAAAAAAAAAAATCTATTAGAGTAAGGAAAACCACATTGGGATTCGCTTACTTGCATGTTTGCTATTTCCTTTGCATAGCAAAATAAAACCTGTATCTGTAGTTTGGCTTTTTTTGTGTCTAAAAGTACGTATCAAAATTCAGTGTTTTGTTTTTCCCTCATATTTAAATATTTTCCTCATCATTTGATTGTTTAATCAAACTTGTAGGGTCATAAAAGACAAATATCAGACATCGCTTTTGGCCATTACTTTGAAATGTATATATTTATATATATATATATATATATATATATATTGCACATAACGCCAATAAAGGCACATTGTGTTGATCTACTTTACAGAGATCCAAATCAACCAGTTCCTCAAGACACAAAATTCATCCACACCAAACCGAACCGCTTTGAGGAGGTGGCCTGGTCCAAGTACAACCCCAAAGACCAGCTGTACCTTCACATCGGCCTGAAGCCTCGCGTTCGCGACCACTACAGAGCCACCAAGATTGCCTTTTGGTTGGAGTTAGTGCCGCACTTGCACAACATCAACGAACTCTTTCAGTACGTTTCATCGACGACCAAAATCCCACCGCAAGACACGACGCCCTTCTCCTACACCAAACGCTTGTCCAACAAACTCTGGCCTTCGACCACTCGCCATCCTCCTGCTCCTCCGGCCAACACCAAACAGATGTCGGATCAGCAGAAGACATCCGAGCACGCCGACGGGACGGTCATCATCGAGGCGCGAGATTACTCCACCGAGCTGAGCGTGACGATCGCCGTCGGCGCTTCGCTGCTCTTCTTGAACATCCTGGCGTTTGCGGCGCTCTACTACAAAAAGGACAAACACCGGCTGGAGTCGAGTCGCCGGCTCAGTCCTCCGAGAAACCTGGCAAACGACATCCCCCGCGTGCCGAGCGAGGAGCTGATGTCCCTGCAGATGAAACAGCTCGACCACGATCACGACTGCGATTCGCTGCAGGGCCACGACATGATCCGCCTGACCTGTCCACCCGATTACGCGCTCACGCTGCGCCGGTCGCCCGACGACGTGCCGCTCATGGCGCCGAACACCATCACCATGATTCCTAGCTCTTTTGCGGGAATGCAGCCGTCGTATCACAACCCCTTTAACGCGTTCGGAAACAGCACTCCGAGCAGCACGGGTCTCCCTCACGGACACTCCACGACGCGAGTATAACTAGCTAACAAGACTCTTTAGATGCGCACCCAAACACTGAGGGTGTTATTTTGTTACGGACTCTTTTATGAATTAAGTAACGTTACACTTATTAACCTGTATAATGTGATCAGTGAATGTAATCATTTTTCGCATTCATGGTACGGCGACCGAAGCACTCAAAAAATATGATTACGTAAATTAAGAAGTATTATTTGCATCCTGATTTCCTGATTAACATGTGAGACGATGTATCGTTCAGACTCTCAAATTCGCGAAAGACTTTTGCGTGTATCTTTGCAGCACAAACACCTGGATAGTTCTCCCAAAAATTAAAATTAACCCTTGATTTACTCACCCTCAACAAGCCATCCCAGGTGTATATGACTATCTTCTTTCAGACAAACACAATTAGAGTTACATTAAAAAAAATATCCTGGCTCTTCCTAGCTTTATAATGAAAGTGAATGGGGGTGAGATTTTGAAGCACAGAAAAGCGCATCCATCCAACATAAAAATAATCCATACTGCTCCAGAGGGTTAATAAAGGCCTTCTGAAGCAAAGCAATGGGTTTTTGCAAGAAAAATATCCATGTTAGCAGTATAGTGAATAAATGAGTAAAATTCGGTGTGAAGCGCAGTCTGATACCATGCCTGTTTGATAGGGAGTTCCTCAGGGTTCAGTGTTGGGCCCAATTTTATTTAGCATATATATGCTTCTACTTGGGCAGAATTGTTTTTTGATTTAGTCGTGCCCAGTTAATAGCTTGGGTAATCATAAATCTGATACCATGCCTGTTTGATAGGGAGTTCCACAGGGTTCGATGTTGGGCCCAATTTTATTTAGTATATATATATGCTTCCACTTGGGTTGATTATCATGAAAAATGAGTCGATTTAACCTGCATTTGGGAACAAAATGTGCGCAAAATGTCTTGAAACACTTGTAAAAAGAAGCACTGATCAACAAAAGAGAAACTTTTAGGATTCCTACTGTTTTCCATCAAGATTCGACAGGGAGTTCCACAGGGTTCGGTGTTGGGCCCAATTTTATTTAGCATATAAATCAAAGGTTACTCTTCCTCCGTAACCTGATGCATATGACCGTCTGCAGGAAGCTAGTTATTATAGTTTATCAAGTTTTAAATATGGATCTTTTTCTTACAAAAACCTGGAGCCGTATGGATTGCTTTTATGACGAATGGATGCATTTTTTTGGGCTTCAAAATCTCTCCCCCCATTCACTACCATTATAAAGCTTAGAGCACTAAGGATATTTTTTAATATAACTCAGATTGTGTTCGTCTGAAAGAAGAGAGTCATATACACCTAGGATGGCTTGAAGGTGAGTAAATCATGGGTTAATTTTTATTTTTGGGTGAGCAATCCCTTTAAGGCCCGTTCACACCTAGCATGATAAGTAGAATAATAACAATAAGATATAAAGAATGATAATGGCATAAAGGAACGATATTGATGGAACAATTTTTTTTTCCAGCTGATGAATGATAAAAACCTTGACAGCCAATCGGAAAGAGCTTGAGCATTTAAAGCGGCGGATGACAAAACTGCAGCACGCTTTGACTAGAATTGTGCGTTGATGTGGATGCTAATATAGTTATCGCTATAGTTTTTGTGATTGGTGTGAACGGGCCTTCGTTCATGTTACTGCCTGCAAAAGCAGGAGGTGAATTTGTGAACGTGCTATTGATCATGACAGCAGTAATTCATCAAATGTTGGAGAAGATCAGGCGTATGTGCAGATTTATCTCTGTGGAGTGACGCTGGTAAACTTGGCAGATCATAGTGACTCTCCGAGCGCTCAGAACCGGCCGGCAGGACGGGGATTTGCCTGCTCAGTTTTTTTGCACTGTTACCTGATATTCATAATTATGTCGGCTGTAGAGAGCCTGACCAGAAAGTTTAAAACGGATTTAAAAGCTTGAAATTTGATAGACAGAGATGGATAGATGGATGGTTGCTAGTGTGTTGCTTTGCAGTTGCTAGGGTATTCTGGGTGGTTGTTAAGAGTGTTGCTAAGCAGTTGCTAGGGTGTTGCCATGGCAATTACTAGGGTGTTCTGGGTGGTTGCTAGACTGTTGCTATGCAGTTTCTAGGTTGTTCCTATAGTGTTTCTAGGCAGTTGCTATGGTACTCAGGATGGTTGCTGGAGTGTTGACTTAGCAGTTGTTGGGGTATTTTGTGTGGTCATTAAGAGTGTTGGTAAGCAGTTGCTAGGGTGTTGCCATGGCAGTTTCTAGGATGTTCTGGGTGGTTGCTATGCAGTTTTTTGGCTGTTACTATAGTGTTGCTAGGCAGTTTCTAGGGCATTCTGGGTGGTTTCTAGAATGTGGCTATGCAAGTTGCTAGGGAATTTGTTGCTGTGTGGTTGCTAGGGTGTTTCTATGACTAGATGTTAGAGTATTCTATCTATCTGTGATTCTATCTATCTATCTATCTATCTATCTATCTATCTATCTATCGTTCTATCTATCTGTCGTTCTATCTATCTATCTATCTATCTATCTATCTATCTATCTATCTATCTATCTATCTATCTATCTACCTATCTATCTATCTATCTATCGACTGATCTATCTATCTATCTATCTGTCGTTCTATCTATCTGTCGTTCTATCTATCGACTGATCTATCTATATCTACCTATCTTATCTATCTATCTATCTATCTATCTATCTATCTATCTATCTCTCTATCTGTCGTTCTATCTATATCTATCTATCTATCTATCTATCTATCTGTCGTTCTATCTCTCTATCTGTCGTTCTATCTTTCTATCTGTCGTTCTATCTATCGACTGATCTATCTATCTATCTATCTATCTATCTATCTATCTATCTATCTATCTATCTATCTATCTATCTATCTATCTATCTATCTGTCGTTCTATCTCTCTATCTGTCGTTCTATCTATATCTATCTATCTATCTATCTATCTATCTATCTATCTATCTATCTATCTATCGTTCTATCTTTCTATCTGTCGTTCTATCTATCTATCTATCTATCTATCTATCTATCTATCTATCTATCTATCTATCTATCTGTCTATCTGTCTATCAGTCTATCTATCTATTTATCTATCTCTCTGTCGATCTATCTATCTATCTATCTCTATCTATCTCTCTATCTCTCTATCTATCTATCTGTTGTTCTAGAGTGAGTTCTCTCTGTCTTGTCCAGCAGTGTTTTATGGGATCATTGATCACTGTGGCTGATTTAAGAGGATTTCTGAAAATATTTTGTCTCAAATTACATTTTAATCAACCACATTCCCGGTGTTTTTCTAAGTGTGACTCAAAAAGTGCTTGAACACTTTATAAATTCAAGAAAACTCTTGCGTGAGGAGCCACATCTGACATTTTAAACATGAGATCAGGTCGCAGTGTGAAACTCCGAGAGGATCTTCTGTCAGATCTTAAAGGTGCTGGAAGTGCGTTCAGCCGTTCTGCAAAAAAAAACCCTAAAAGACAAAAGAGAACACACTACGACCGACACTTGGAGAGCGTTTCTGATTGGCTAAAACTCTTTTCTTCTGATTTCTTACAGCACGTGTTTCTTTGATATCTGTCAGCCTGTAGAGAGATTGTATATGTATTATTCCATTTAAACTATTGCTTACAGCACCTTTAAGAGCTCGTATCAGTCCTTCCTCCTCTCCGCCTGAATAGTGTTATTTTAGTGTATATAGCATATAGAATAAAGTGTAAAAAGAACATCCGCAGCTTGTAGTATTGCTTTCGATTACATTTTTTTTCATTGGCTCGTGTACAGTTCTGAATGTACGTCTGCCATCTTCATCCCTCTGTGTTTGATTATTTATGTGACAGTGGATTAAACAAATACTCATGCTTGAAACTGCATCGAATGGAACTGCAAAAGTATCTGCCATCGTTCAGTCAAACCCCGCCCCCCGAATCATGTCATTGGTCGATGATGTCAGGCCATCAATTTCAACTTTAAAACGTTTTTCCAGAAAGACGAGAACAGATTTCAATGTTTTCTCGAACTGTTCAGTGTCCAACTTCCTGCGATTGTAATTTGTAAACGGGAAGTTTGCAAACTGTAATTACCTTCCATTCGCAAGACTTTTTTCTATATTCGTTATTCAGCTGTTTTGAACATTCTTAAATAATGTACAAGGACATTATTTTTTACGTTCTCTGTAACAAAGTGACAGCTTCATCAGAGGATCCGCACTTATTCTGAATTATCATTGGTCAATATTAATCTGCCTAACAGGGTACTGATGGACTTCAGTCATGTCGCTTCTTTAAATCTTTCCTCATACTTTACGCTGTATGAAACATGATGGATACTGTATATGTAAGAGACTTTTTGCTGCTTTTTCTAAAATTAAATAAACTTAGATTTTACTCATTTGCTCACTCACTTTTCATGTTTGAATATATATATGTGCTACATTGTAAAAGCGCTGATCTCCGACACTTTTCAAGTGGAGATTACGTGTCATGGACACGAAGCGAATGTGTTTGTGCAGGTGAACCTCGGCGTTCGTCACGCTGACGGAGGCGGCGGCGACGGCTCATGATGACAGATGGCGGAGCTGCAGCTCCAGTGACAGCAGTGACCGCATGCTCTCGCTCGGTTTGTGGCCCTGCCACCATCTGTGGTCACTCACGGACCACAGAAACACAAATACTTCTGAGGTTTTTCAATTGGTGTGTGAAAAGATACTGGGTGGATGTGTATGAAGGGTTCAGGCTTGCTATTCAATGCATTTAACTCTTTCCCCGCCAGCGATTTGTTGCCAGTACTGGATGGGGCTGTTGATTTCCTCGAAGTTTCACAGCCGTTTCCTCTTCATGGGTTCGACATTTCATTCAGTAACGTTAGGCTATTTAGATTTTTATGCTGTTTAAAGGGTTAATTCCACCAAAAATGAAAGTTCAGTCATTAATTCCGTCGTTCTACACCTTCATTCATCTTCAGAACACAAATGAAGACATTTATGATGAGATCTGATGGTTCATTGACAGCAAGATAATGAACACTTTCAATGTCCAGAAAGATACATTTTTAAAACAGGTCATGTGACTACAGTGGTTCAACCGTAATGTTATAAAGTGACGAGAATACTTTTTGTGTACAAAATAACAACTTTATTCGACAATATCTAGTGATGATTCAAAACACTGATTCATGAACCTTCACGAATCTTTTGTGTCGAATCAGTGATTCATAAGTGATTCGCAATTTCAATAGATCACGTGACTTTGTCAGTTTGATTCACGATCCGAACCACTGATTCGACACAAAAGATTCGTGAAGCTTCATGAATCAGTGTTTTGAATCATCACTAGATATTGTCAAATAAAGTCGACATTTTGTTTTTTTGCCGCACAAAAAGTATTCTCGTCACTTTATAACGTTAAAGTTGAACCACTGTAGTCACATGACCTGTTTTAAATATGTTTTAGTATCTTTCTGGACATTGAAAGTGTTCATACTGTCAATAGAGACTCACTGAACCATCGGATTTCATCAAAAAATATCTTCATTTGTGTTCTGAAGATGAACGAAGGTGTAGAACTCTGGGTGAATTAACCCTTTAATGTTGGATGATCATGTTATTTATGTGCGTCAGCGATGCTTCTATCGCTTGTTTCTGCTTCTTCTTCATCAGTGTTTTGATCCGGAGATTCTCTTTGAGAAGATGTGTAATAGCGCCCCCTACTGTATAACAGTGAAAACATGAACTGCCAGGAAAATTCTGTTGATGTTAAATGTTCTTAAAATACTGGATAAATGATTGACCTGTTAACCGTCTCTGAACTTAAATAGGTTTTACACGTTGCGTTCCATCCTGTTAGTCTAAAACCCTACATTAATAAAAGCCAGTTCCTGAATGACATCATCCTGCAGGAAGTGACATCATCATTGGCTTGCAAATAACAGTGAGTATCATCAACTGATCTGATGAATTCTTGACTGTTTTGTGCTGTTCATGTCTCTCGGAAACATTCATGCTTGATCAAATGGCAAAAATGAGTTTGATAACACTTCAGAAGATAGTTACAAATATGAAAACGAACCTGATGTACGCTAACCGTCAACCACGCGCTGAGACAATAATAACTTCTGCTCATGTTTGTGGACCACAGTTATGATAAACCCTGAAACACTTCAGAACTGGACACTGCTGGTCAAACATACTTCTGATTCAGTTTGATGAGCTTCAGTTGATTCATTCGTTGTTTGGTGAATCACATCCAGATACACAGATTGAGTGAGTCACTGTTTCCCTGTCAGGAACTCGTACTCAATGTGTTTGACCCGCTCATGTTTACAGCAGCTCCGTTTCCAGAACATTGAGGTCCATGTGGATTTAAACTTGAATGCAAATGCTGGAAGATTATAATCTGTTTGTTTTCTTAAATATGAAAAAAAGTGTCGATAGCTGATATTTGGATGCTTTGCTTGACTATTATTAAAATTACCCACAAATTAAGGACGTTTTGATAACGTTCTCATCAAGTAATGAAAACGTTGAAAAATGTTTCCTGAATGAGTTTTTCAAATGTTGAACATTCCATTTCATCATTCTTTATTGGAATGTTATTTTGAATGTTGAACATTCCGAAACAAGTTGTTACATTTAAAAAATGTCAGATGAACTTAAATGTGTCAGAAAAAATGTTAAATATGCAAACGTTGAAAGAACCTTGTTAGAGTCTCAATGATAATCTTGTGTCAGGCCTGACTTTATGTATTCCTGCTATAGACAGGGTTGAGGAGTAACGAAATACTTAGTTACGTATTTAAAATACAAACTTTGAGTCGCTGTGTTTCATTACAGTTACATTTTAAATGGGTGGTAATCAGATTACAGTTACATCTGAAAAGTGTTTTAGATTACCAAAGTGATTACTTTGAGTTTTAATGTCATTTAAACAGCGATTGGTGATTCTCTGACTCTGACTGTCTGAAAAAGAGGAGTTAAGATTCATCAACATTTTAATACTTTTAAGAGGATCATAAAAATGTTGTTATTTTTATTTAGTTCTGAACAAGACAAAATGACTGAATTTATAAAAACAACTGAACTGTCCTGTCATGACCTGATGATCCACGACTGTTTTCATGTTTTGTGAGTCGTTTTATAATTCACTCGTCACTGTGACTTTTTCTCACAATTTGTTTTTTTCCCTCACAATAGTGAGTTTGTATTTCACAATTCTGACTTCTTTTTCTCAGAATTGCGAGATTTAAACTTGCAATTGCAAGTTATAAAGTCAGAATTGGGAGATATAAACTTGCAATACTGACTTTTTTTCTTGCAATTGTGAATTTAGTGTGTGAGTTTATATCTCATAATTCTGACTTTTCTCAATATTGTCAGTTTATATCTCATAATTCTGACTTTTCTCAATATTGCGAGTTTATATCTCATAATTCTGACTTTTCTCAATATTGCGAGTTTATATCTCATAATTCTGACTTTTCTCAATATTGCGAGTTTATATCTCATAATTCTGACTTTTCTCAATATTGCGAGTTTATATCTCATAATTCTGACTTTTCTCAATATTGCGAGTTTATATCTCATAATTCTGACTTTTCTCAATGTTGCGAGTTTATATCTCATAATTCTGACTTTTCTCAATATTGTGAGTTTATATCTCATAATTCTGACTTTTCTCAATATTGTGAGTTTATATCTCATAATTTGACTTTTCTCAATATTGTGAGTTTATATCTCATAATTCTGACTTTTCTCAATATTGCGAGTTTATATCTCATAATTCTGACTTTTCTCAATATTGCGAGTTTATATCTCATAATTCTGACTTTTCTCAATATTGCGAGTTTATATCTCATAATTCTGACTTTTCTCAATATTGCGAGTTTATATCTCATAATTCTGACTTTTCTCAATATTGCGAGTTTATATCTCATAATTCTGACTTTTCTCAATGTTGCGAGTTTATATCTCATAATTCTGACTTTTCTCAATATTGTGAGTTTATATCTCATTATTCTGACTTTTCTCAATATTGTGAGTTTATATCTCATAATTCTGACTTTTCTCAATATTGCGAGTTTATATCTCATAATTCTGACTTTTCTCAATATTGTGAGTTTATATCTCATAATTCTGACTTTATAACTCACAATTGCAACTTTATATCACACAATTCTGAGGGAAAAAGTCAGAATTGTGAGATAAAAACTTGCAATCACCTTTTTTGTGTTTGTTCCACACTTATTAGTATTCTAAAGTATTTAGATTAAGTTTAAAGCATGTATTTTGTAATCTGTAGTGAAATACATTTTAAAAGTAACCCACCCAGCCCTGATTATAGAACATCAATATGAGTGTTTTTTAAGGTTATACAGCAGTTGGAGAGTTCAAACACTGTCAAATGAACAGAAGTGATGCTGGTGTAAAGACTGTCCAGGTCAGCAGTGCAGATGCTTGTGATGAAGAAGTCATGCGCATACATCTCTGTGTCTGATTCAGGGACGGACTATTGGACTTTTCCCAGAAAACACAAATGCAGAGTTGGTGTTCGTCGAGCCTCGAAATTCAGCAAAGCAAGACTTTTAATGTGGGACGCTGAACTCGCTGCAGGTTTTAAAATAGTGAGCGTTTCCCCTCTGGCCAATTTACAGCAGCAGCTGTGAGGCCGGTCACGGTGACATACAGTACTCTGCTTATTCCTGGTCTGCAGTTATTATTATTAGGCGATATATCCAGCAGTGACTGTACGACAGTGTGCCATCGGCATTTAATAACATTCACAGACAGTTATATTTGAAATATTGCTGAAAAAATGGGAGGTGGATTAAAGCTTGGCTCTGATGAAATGTGTTGGTTTGGGAAAAATTTTAATCCATTATCATAATCATAAACTGGTTTGTTGTGGAAATAGTTTTCTGTTTACGTCATTTTGTTATCTTTAGATATAGCAACTAAAGAATCGGATAAAAAAAAAAATGCTTTTGCATTGATAAAGCCTATGCAGGTTACATAGTTACAACACTAGGGGGCGAAAATTGATTGCTTATAATTTATTCAATAGATTCACAAAGTGGCTTTCTTTACTGAACTGATGCGTTCAAAATACTGATCCTGATCTGAGTGAGTAATTGAATCATTCATTCAACCGATTTGCTCAGAAACAAGCGAGTTGCCTAATTCGCACTAGCGTAATATCATAATGCTTCATATAAAGATATAGATATAGTACGCGTAATATGGCACAACAGTAAAAACCCCAGAGTTAAATCAACTCTGCTCAGATAACATTTGGTCCCTCTCTAAGTAGTGTTAAAGTAACACTGAAGCAGAGTTAAAGTTAATGAGATAATTAAGCAATTAATGAAGCGATGATTGAACATTAATGATGAACACCTGCTGTTAACAAGCAGAATTACTGAAGAAAAGAGAAACACAAGAACAACAACTGACTTCAGCCACAGTCTTAGATGAAATCAACTGAAGATAAAAGACATTCAATCTCTGAAGAGTGTTACTTTAACACTATTTAGAGAGGGACCAAATGTTATCTGAGCAGAGTTGATTTAACTCTGGGGTTTTTACTGTGTATATTTAGCCACTGTTTTTATGAATCATTAATTCAGGAGATTCGTTCAGAAACACTGATTGATTCACGAACCGTTCAAACATGTAACCGAGATTCATTTGCTCTGATTTGTTCACTTGATACAGTGAATCTCCTTCCCTTTGGAGTGTCAAAGTCCTTTATGTTGCCGTTCTTGTTTTGTGAGAAGCAGTTTTTCCTCATTCCAGGCATGATTAGAGCGTCCCTGATTAAATATGCATGGTTTTCAGTGGCAGAAAACTCTGGCAAAAGCAATTTAATTTGTGAAAAGTCTTTGGACCTTGAGAGAAGATGATGCAGCACATGCACAATATGTAGATGCACACTAGGATAGGATGGATGAAATTCAGCTATTATCGATGCCACAGCATCATTAAAGTACATTACAAAGCATTAAATCCACAACATTTAAAGCAGGAGTCTTCAAACTATAAAAGTTTAGAGAAAAGCAGTGCAAAAAGTGTAAACAACGCAATTTTTGGTTAGTTATTGCGTGTTTTTCTTCGTTTGGATGTTTTGATGCATCATGCAGCGCTTCGCCTCATCACGATTCCTGAACGGAAGCAATCAGCACTTCCTCATTGATTATCTGTCAGAGTTCACGGGGTGAATCCTGTCAGACACAGATCATCTGTCATCCGGCCATGGCTTTCTTTGAACCCACGGGTCGCAAAGCAGAGATTGACACATTCTTTAAACATTAATTTGCATAATATGATGCAAAGTAAACATTTGAGGCATTGATGGCAGAGAAAGTCATTTTAGTGGCAGAGCACATACATTTATATTAATATGTAAGTCTCTTCTTATTAAAGCTGCTTTTATTTGATCAAAAATACAGTAAAAATTGTGAAATGTTATTATAATGTGAATCATCTGTTTTCTATGTGAATATATAGTGAAGTGTAATTTATTCCTGTGATCAAAGCTGAATTTATTTGATCAAAAATACAGTAAAAATCACAAAATATTATTACAATGTAAATCATCAGTTTTCTATGTGAATATATAGTACAGTGTAATTTATTCCTGAATTTTCAGCATCATTACTCCAGTCTTCAGAGTCACATGATCCTTCAGAAATCATTCTGATATGAAACATTTATGATTATTATTAATGTTTGAAAACAGTTCAGATTTTTGTGGAAACTGTCATACATTTTATTTTTCAGGATTCTTTCATGAATAGAAAATTCAATAGAACAGCATTTATTTGAAATAGAATTTTTGATAAATTTAATGCGTCCTTGATGAATAAAAGTATCAATTTATTATTATTATTATTACTATTTATTTTTTAAATCTTACTGACCGCGAACTTTCGAATGGTAGTGGTAATTTACACAAAAATCTGAAGCGGCACAACTGATTTCAACATTGATAATAATCATAAATGTTTGTCGAGCATCAAATCATCATATCAGAATGATTTCTGAAGGATCATGTGACACTGAAGACTGAAGTAATGATGCTAAAAATTCAGGAATAAATTACACTTTACTATATATTCACATAGAAAACAGATGATTTACATTGTAATAATATTTTGTGATTTTTACTGTATTTTTGATCAAATAAATTCAGCTTTGATCACAGGAATAAATTACACTTTACTATATATTCACATAGAAATCAGATGTTTTGCATTGTAATAATATTTTGTGATTTTTACTGTATTTTTGATCAAATAAATTCAGCTTTGATCACAGGAATAAATTACACTGTACTATATATTCACATAGAAAACAGATGATTTACATTGTAATAATATTTTGTGATTTTTACTGTATTTTTGATCAAATAAATTCAGCTTTGATCATAGGAATAAATTACACTTTACTGTATATTCACATAGAAAACAGATGATTTATATATTTCACAATTTTTACAGTATTTTTTGACCAAATAAATGCGGCCTTAGCGAGCAGAAGAGACTTTTTTCTACTAAAAAATTCTGAATTATTACAAACTTCTGACTTTTACATTAACATTTATATTTTACTCGCGCCAGATGCCGTCGTGTTTCATGATGACCAGAAACGATCAGTTTTTCCTGGACTCACTCAGACACACACCTGACAGCTGTTTCTTCACGCTGTAGAGGCGACACGGGTCTCGGCATCATCTCTCTCGAGCCTTCAGCAGACGAACACTCATTAGTGAACACTAAAATGACAGACGAGGGTTTCTATAATTAACACGCGTCCGGTGCCGCTGTGCGGTGTTATTAGTGTGTGAGGGAGCATTAGAGAATCAGAGAGAATCAGGCAGGTAGACATGGCCATTATCTTACCTAACCTCTAACTTTCGTCTCACGGAGACAAACAAGAGCTGAGAGGGTCCGCGCACATGTCGAGCGCTCCTATTTTGGGAATGTAACTGTCTGTGAGGAAAACACTCCTCCACATCGACTGTTTTTCCGCAGAGCTTTTGGAGAACTAAGCAAACGGATCGATGTGAATCACCGAGCAGCAAAACACGACGTCACGATCAGGCCGTCATTTTTGCTGTCGTGAATCACTTTGAATCAGTCCGTCGGTCTCCCGGCATTAACATTCACAGACGTGAGAGACTGACCTCTGAAGAGAGACTCGGTGCTCTGTTGTTCTTCTCATTCAGAGGCCATTCAAACACCTGCCAGAGTCATTTAGTCTGAGAAATTACTCTGTCTTTCCTGGAAATATCCTTGACATTTTCTCGCATGGAACAGGGCGTCTCGGAGACGCAAGGTGCTGCTTGTACTCGTCAAAATGAGTCAGGAGAAATCTTTTGGTTAACATTGGTATAACAGAGCTCTGATTCCTGTCAACGTTCAGATGCAAATGTTCAATATTGATCTGACTATATATTTCCATATGTGTCATATAGGCTTTGATAAATTTGCACTGCAGTGATTCAGTTATATTGTAGAGATACACCACCGTTCGAAACTTTTCACCGTGCATAAATACAGTAAAAATTGTGAAATATTTTTACAATTTAAAATAACTGTTTTCTATGTGAATATATAGTACAGTGTAATTTATTCCTGTGATCAAAGCTGAATTTATTTGATCAAAAATACAGTAAAAATCACAAAATATTATTACAATGTGAATCATCAGTTTTCTATGTGAATATATAGTAAAGTGTAATTTATTCCTGAATTTCCAGCATCATTACTCCAGTCTTCAGTGTCACATGATCCTTCAGAAATCATTCTGATATGAAACATTTATGATTATTATCAATATTGAAAACTTTAACATTTTAGTGGACGCTGTCGTATGTTTTGTTTTTCTGGATTCTTTGACGAATAGACAGTTCAGCATTCATTTGAAATCTTTTGTAACATTATAAATGTTTTACAGTCACGTCCTTGCTGAGTAAAAGTTAAATAAATAGTGTATTAAATTAAATAGTTAATAAAATGAGTCTGTTTGAGAACATCTGAGCTTCACTTTGATGCTCTTCAGGCTTTTTGTTTCTCTGTGTAGTTCAAACTCAAGTCAGAGATTCCACATGACATGAAGGAGAAACACTGCAGCGTCACACGCTTTCCAGTGAAGACTGAAACAACGTGTAAACTTCTAGATTCTGTTTCGGCATTAAAATAGTGATTCATTATTAATGGCTGAGCTGGATTCTGTTGCAGACCAGTGACAACATCAGACTTCACTTATCTGTTTAGATGTCAGAACACCCTAGCAACCGCCTACTGTAGCAACGCCCTAGCAACCACCTAGAACACCCTTGCAACATTCTAACAAAGCCATAGCAACCATTTAGAACACCCTAACAATTGCCTACTGTAGCAACGCCCTAGCAACCACTTAGAACACCCTTGCAACATTCTAACAAAGCCATAGCAACCATTTACAACACCCAAACAACCGCCTACTGTAGCAACGCCCTAGCAACCACCTAGAACACCCTTGCAACATTCTAACAAAGCTATAGCAACCATTTACAACACCCAAACAACCGCCTACTGTAGCAACGCCCTAGCAACCACCTAGAACACCCTTGCAACATTCTAACAAAGCCATAGCAACCATTTAGAACACCCTAACAACTGCCTACTGTAGCAACGCCCAAGCAACCACCTAGAACACCCTTGCAACATTCTAACAAAGCTATAGAAACCATTTAGAACACCCTAACAATTGCCTACTGTAGCAACGCCCTAGCAACCACCTAGAACACCCTTGCAACATTCTAACAAAGCTATAGCAACCATTTACAACACCCAAACAACCGCCTACTGTAGCAACGCCCTAACAACCACCTACAACACCCTTGCAACATTCTAAAAAAGGCATAGCAACCATTTAGAACACCCTAACAACTGCCTACTGTAGCAACGCCCTAGCAACCATCTAAAACACCCTTGTTTGACTCCATATAAACTGTTTTTGATGCTGCACTGTAAAAAATCTCAACATATTATATTTTGTTTCTTTTTTGTAAAGGATTTTTTGACTTTTACTTACTCCCCAAATCAATTGGATAAACACAGTAAGTTAACTTTATTTTACTAAAATGAAAACAGATTTTTTACAGTGTGCCGTAACATGCTCTATAAAGCTGCACGGGAATGAAATTCTCCACCGCCGCAGTCGTGCTTGAAATAAGGTCATTTTTATCTGTTTTACTTGCAGCGCTGCATGAACACATTCACATTGAGTCGTCCATCTCTCGATCTGCCCAGGGCAGTTGTGCTTTCTCAATGAAACGCTCTTACTGAGATGTTCTCTGAGAGGATGTGATGCTTATTTCCAGCACACCCTACATTTGACTTGTCTTAATATCTCCACGTCATAATATTTGCAGGCTATGTGTGTGTGTTAAAACATTGCTAAGACTTTAGCACAGTGTTTGTATTTCTGTTTGTATGTATGTATATTTATACACAAAAGCTTCCCTTGAACTCCTCTTCATCCCATGGATATCTGGCTCATTTTTCAGTGTCTTTCTTTCTGCTTTTCATGGAGCAGTCAGCGCTTGATCTAATTATGAGTGAGACGACACCTGAATGATTTACGCTGTCATTCTTCCCAACGGGGAAAAATGCAAATCGGGGTAATAGAGGTTAGTCGCCTTATCTGAGTGCGTCTTAACAGTAATTTATTTTCTAATGCCTTTTCTGCAGATTAGCAGAATCGCTCAAAAACTCCACATTTGTCTCGTAAGACGACTGACAGACTGAATCATTCCAGCTCTCACCAAATAAACCTGAAATTAGACAGGGTCAGCTGTGAAGCAGGTCTGTTTGAGATTGATGATGAGTTCCTCCATCCCATTTTCTGATTTTTAAACATATGCAGACTGAAATTACACGCTTTTCTGACATTCTTCTACATTGTAAAAAGATTATTTTCTTGTAGTACCCAATTAATGTTAAATATGCTGATTAATTTTAGACCAAAATCAGAGAAACTAAAGGGAATTTTTAAATCTTTGCTATGATTAATAAAACATGTTCATAAATATTGGACAAGAGAACAGCCCTCAGGATTGTCAGTGTTGTTCATGAGGACTGTGATATAAATTTAATCAAATTGAATCTGAACTTTTGTCTCTGCACTTCTAAACGAAACTGTGTTACATATACTATACTAGCTGATAGATGGATGGATGGATGGATGGAATGACAGACACATAGACAGATGGATAGATTGATAGCATGACGGACGGATGGATGGATGGATAATGGATGGGTGGATGGATGGACAGATGGGTGGATTGCTGGATGGAGGGATGGGTGGATGGATGGATGGATGGATGGATGGACAGATGGAATGATAGCTGGATGGAGGGATGAGTGGATGGATGGATGGATGGATGGATGGATGGATGGATGGAATGATAGCTGGATGGAGGGATGGGTGGATGGATCAATGGATGGATAGATGGATGGATGGGTGTCATGACAGACAGATGGATGGAAAGATGGACAGATGAAATGATTGATGGAATGATGGATGGATGGACAGATGAATGATAGCTGGATGGAGGGATGGGTGGATGGATGGATGATGGATGGATGGACAGATGGAATGATAGCTGGATGGAGGGATGGGTGGATGGATGGATAGATGGATGGATGGGTGTCATGACAGAAAAATGGATGGAAAGATGGACAGATGAAATGATTGATGGAATGATGGATGGATGGATGGACAGATGGAATGATAGCTGGATGGGTGGATGGATGGATGGATGAATAGATGGATGGATGGGTGGCATGACAGACAGATGGATGGAAAGATGGACAGATGAAATGATTGATGGAATGATGGATGGATGTATTTGGAATGGTAGACTGATGGATGGATGAATAAATGGATGGATAGAATGACAGACAAATGGATGGATTGGAATGATGGATGGATGGAAGGATGGGTGGATGATGGATGGATGGACAGATGGAATGATAGCTGAATGGAGGGATGGGTGGATGGATGGATAGATGGATGGATGGGTGTCATGACAGAAAAATGGATGGAAAGATGGACAGATGAAATGATTGATGGAATGATGGATGGATGGATGGACAGATGGAATGATAGCTGGATGGATGGATGGATGGATGGATGAATAGATGGATGGATGGGTGGCATGACAGACAGATGGATGGAAAGATGGACAGATGAAATGATTGATGGAATGATGGATGGATGGATTTGGAATGGTAGACTGATGGATGGATGAATAAATGGATGGATAGAATGACAGACAAATGGATGGATTGGAATGATGGATGGATGGATGGCATGACAGATGGATGGACAGATGGGTGGATGGATGCTATGATGGACAGATGGATGGATAGATGGACAGATGAAATGATAGATGGAATGATAGATGGATGGATTGGAATGGCAGACATATGGATGGATGGCATGACGGATGGATGGATACATGGATGGATGGATTGGAATGATGGATGGATGGATGGATGGATGTATTTGGAATGGCACACAGATGGATGGATGACATGATGGATGGATGAATAGACAGATGGATGGAATGACAGACGAATGGATGGATGGATGGATTGGAATGATAGCTGGATGGGTGGATGGATGGATGGATGGATGATGGATGGAATGACAGATGAATGGATGGATGGATGGATTGGAATGATAGCCGGATGGGTGGATGGATGGATGAATAGACAGATGATGGAATGACAGACAATTGGATGGATGGATGGATGGATGGATTGGAATGATAGCTGGATGGGTGGATGAATGGATGAATAGACAGATGGATGGAATGACAGACAAATGGATGGATGGATGGATGGATGGATTGGAATGATAGCTGGATGGGTAGATGGATGGATGGATGGATGGAATGACAGATGAATGGATGGATTGGAATGACAGACGAATGGATGGATGGATGGATTGGAATGATAGACGGATGGACAGATGGATGGATGGATGATGGATGTATTTGGAATGGCACACAGATGGATGGATGGCATGATGGATGGATGAATAGACAGACGGATGGAATGACAGACGAATGGATGGATGGATGGATTGGAATGATAGCTGGATGGGTGGATGGATGGATGGATGGATGAATGGAATGACAGATGAATGGATGGATGGATGGATTGGAATGATAGACTGATGGATGGATGAATAAATGGATGGATAGAATGACAGACAAATGGATGGATTGGAATGATGGATGGATGGATGGCATGACAGATGGATGGACAGATGGGTGGATGGATGCTATGATGGACAGATGGATGGATAGATGGACAGATGAAATGATAGATGGAATGATAGATGGATGGATTGGAATGGCAGACATATGGATGGATGGCATGACGGATGGATGGATACATGGATGGATGGATTGGAATGATGGATGGATGGATGGATGGATGGATGTATTTGGAATGGCACACAGATGGATGGATGACATGATGGATGGATGAATAGACAGATGGATGGAATGACAGACGAATGGATGGATGGATGGATTGGAATGATAGCTGGATGGGTGGATGGATGGATGGATGGATGATGGATGGAATGACAGATGAATGGATGGATGGATGGATTGGAATGATAGCCGGATGGGTGGATGGATGGATGAATAGACAGATGATGGAATGACAGACAATTGGATGGATGGATGGATGGATTGGAATGATAGCTGGATGGGTGGATGAATGGATGAATAGACAGATGGATGGAATGACAGACAAATGGATGGATGGATGGATGGATTGGAATGATAGCTGGATGGGTAGATGGATGGATGGATGGATGGATGGATTGGAATGATAGCTGGATGGGTGGATGAATGGATGAATAGACAGATGGATGGAATGACAGACAAATGGATGGATGGATGGATGGATGGATTGGAATGATAGCTGGATGGGTAGATGGATGGATGGATGGATGGATGGATGGAATGACAGATGAATGGATGGATTGGAATGACAGACGAATGGATGGATGGATGGATTGGAATGATAGACGGATGGACAGATGGATGGATGGATGATGGATGTATTTGGAATGGCACACAGATGGATGGATGGCATGATGGATGGATGAATAGACAGACGGATGGAATGACAGACGAATGGATGGATGGATGGATTGGAATGATAGCTGGATGGGTGGATGGATGGATGGATGGATGGAATGACAGACGAATGGATGGATGGATGGATTGGAATGATAGACGGATGGACAGATGGATGGATGGATGATGGATGGACTGATGGAATGACAAACGAATGGATAGATGGATGGATGGATTGGACAGATGGACGGATGGGTGGATGGATAGATAGATAGATAGATAGATAGATAGATAGATAGATAGATGGATGAATGGACAGATGGATGGATGGATGACCTGATAACTGTCCCCACAGAGACACAGATGATGTCTTGCAGTCGGAGACAATAACTAATAAATTAGAATAATTTCTCAGAAACAGACGATTTTTAACATGCTGTTCTAAAGACACGCCATAATACAACTGAATTTAACCAATCGAATTCACTGCTAATGGATCTTATCAAGATCTCTGTATGTCTGAATGGACTGAAAGAGCTGGAGGGGGTCTCCTCATATGACCATAGAGAGATCCAAGACATCTGCTGGGAGGTTAATGTACTGTCAGGAGAAAGATGATGAAGCTCATGTCAGTGTCTGAAGATCTAAATCACAGGAGACGGAGCAGAAGCTGTCCATCATCTGTTTTCTTACTCAAAGATGGACAGAACAAGGTGTTTTAAACGGATTTACTGAAAACTGTAAACGGCCTCGCTCTATTTCACGTTTGATAATGTCTGAAATCGGCCCGTGACAGTGACATTTCTGAGGACATGTTTTTAATTTCTCTAGAAGTTAGTGAAGATTTGACTCTTGCCTGAAAGTTTAAAAATGATTAGATGCAGACGTACAGAGTCGCTATCGGTTGCCATGACGCAGACGTCCAGCTTGTGTGAGCTGAACGTCTCATGGTTTAATGGAAGTGTACGGTTGACCGTTTCACTCGTAATCAGTGTTTATTCACGGTGAAAGCTAATTAAAACCTGTCTAATTACTTGCGTCAACTGCAACAATAATGGCTATTTTTGAGAGTGTCGTACTCTTGCACTATATTTTACATGTGATGCACAATTTCTGACTTTACAGATGACCAAAATGTGCAAAGAATACAGTTTCCCACAATGCAGCATGCCTTGACCACAATTCTAGTGTTATGAGCCAAACAAATTTAATCTTTGTCTCGTTATTTGATCATAACAGTTTAAAAAGAGAGCAAAATTAATCAATTAAAACTATTTTTCTAACATTAATGGATGCTGTTCACTGAGGGCAAACGTGTGTATTTAGGTCATGTGACAACAATGTAGCATCCTACTATTTGTTGTATTTTTTTATTTACCTAATTAAATTGAACAGTAAAAAGTTAAACATAATTCGCCATATTGATTATTTCTTAGCCAGACAACAGACAAGCATCATACAACAAGACAAGAAAATAAAGAATAGAAAATAAAAGAACATAATAAAATAGGTTAGTTACGGAGCCCCGCACGACATGCAGGGGAAAAAAAGTAAAACTTGCACACGATCTACTATTTCGTTACCATTGATTTGGGCACAATTTAATATTTAGCTAGCTGAGGGAACGAAATAGTACATTTATTATTTGTGCACAATTTAATATATCGTTCCCTCGACTTGCGAAATCGTGCGCACGATATACTAGTTTGTTCCCTCGATTTATAAATCGTGAGCACGATTTACTATTTCGCTCCCCCGACTTGCTAAATTGTTTTTTTGTTCCCTTGACTTGCTTAATCGCACAAACGATTGACTAATTCGTTTCCCTCGAATTGCGCATGATCTACTATTTTGTTCCCTCGATTTGATAAATCGCGCGCTTGATTTACTATTTTGTTCCCTCGATTTGCTAAATCGCGCACACGATTTACTATTTTGTTCCCTCGATTAGCTAAATCGCGCACACGATTTACTATTTTGTTCCCTCGATTTGCTAAATCGCGCGCTTGATTTACTATTTTGTTCCCTCGATTTGCTAAATCGCGCACACGATTTACTATTTTGTTCCCTCGATTAGCTAAATCGCACACTCGATTTACTATTTTGTTCCCTCGATTTGCTAAATCGCGCGCTTGATTTACTATTTTGTTCCCTCGATTTCCTAAATCGCGCGCTCTATTTACTATTTTGTTCCCTCGATTTCCTAAATCGCGCGCTCTATTTACTATTTTGTTCCCTCGATTAGCTAAATCGCGCGCTCGATTTACTATTTTGTTCCCTCGATTAGCTAAATCGCGCGCTCGATTTACTATTTTGTTCCCTCGATTTCCTAAATCGCGCGCTCTATTTACTATTTTGTTCCCTCGATTAGCTAAATCGCGCGCTCGATTTACTATTTTGTTCCCTCGATTAGCTAAATCGCGCACACGATTTACTATTTTGTTCCCTCGATTAGCTAAATCGCGCACACGATTTACTATTTTGTTCCCTCGATTTGCTAAATCGCGCGCTTGATTTACTATTTTGTTCCCTCGATTTGCTAAATCGCGCACACGATTTACTATTTTGTTCCCTCGATTAGCTAAATCGCACACTCGATTTACTATTTTGTTCCCTCGATTTGCTAAATCGCGCGCTTGATTTACTATTTTGTTCCCTCGACTTGCTAAATCGTGAGCACGATTTACTATTTTGTTCCCTCGATTTGCTAAATCGCGCGCTTGATTTACTATTTTGTTCCCTCGACTTGCTAAATCGTGAGCACGATTTACTATTTTGTTCCCTCGATTTCCTAAATCGCGCGCTCGATTTACTATTTTGTTCCCTCGATTTCCTAAATCGCGCGCTCTATTTACTATTTTGTTCCCTCGATTAGCTAAATCGCGCGCTCGATTTACTATTTTGTTCCCTCGATTAGCTAAATCGCGCGCTCGATTTACTATTTTGTTTCCTTGATTAGCTAAATCGCGCACTTAATTTACTATTTTGTTTCCTCGATTAGCTAAATCGCGCGCTCGATTTACTATTTTGTTTCCATGATTAGCTAAATCGCGCGCTCGATTTACTATTTTGTTCCCTCGATTTGCTAAATACGTGCGCACAGTTTACTATTTTGTGTCTTCCGATTTATAAATCTTGAGCATGATTTACTATTTTGTTCCCTCGATTTATAAATCGTGCGCACAATTTTGCAAATCGAAGGAACTTAATGCTAAATCCAGCGCACAATTTAGCCTACTGTTTTCCTGCAGAAGTTACAGAAATTCAAAGCATTCTTTGTCATTTATTTCAGCAACAAGAAATGATGAGACTTGCTTTATAGCCTATATTTATCATTGCATAATGTGTACTGTATTTTCAAAAGAGTATGAAATATCTGACTTTCTAACCTTTTCTTCCCAACACAAATCTGAGGAGGCAAGTGACGTCAATAGGAATAAATATAAGCAGCATATATTTAAAGCACATTTGAATCTGCAATTTACTCAGATGTTTTTTTTTCTCCTTCAAAGGAGAAAGTTTTTCATTGGTGTTCAAACGTGTATGTCAGTTTCCCCATCATCCATCCATCCGTCCATCGATCACCTGATTTGGTTGCATTTGCATGCGCTCACTGGAGGTGATCATGAACAGAAGTCTTACTGCGGTAAAACTACTGCAGGCTTAAAGAGCCACATCTCCCCCTGCTGACATCCACTGCACAAAAGAACCAGAGATATTACACAATCATCCTGACAGTCAAGTCAGCGCTTTATACATTACAGATTGATTCACAGCAGCTTAAACAGCAAAATGATCAATGATGCATTTAGCCATAAAGACAATAGTTATGAGACATTCATATATTTAAATGCAACATTTAAATGAATCTTAAGCAGTATGCAAAGAAGAAATCATTAATCATTAGAAATTAATAGTTTCATTCATCAAGGATGCATTTAATTGATCAAAATTGAGCAGCAAATCATCATATCAGAATGATTTCTGAAGGATCACGTGACACTGAATTTTTCTTTTATCGTCTGACTCTAGGTGCGTTAGACTCCTTCTTCACTAGATCTGAGCACGTCTTTCACCAATCCATTTTTTTCCCATTTAATTGCTCTCAGGAGGGACATAATCGACGCGTGTTGTATTACAGCCTGACGTGTTATAACAAATAATACCTCTACTTTTAAATATTCATGGGCCAAATGTTACCGAATGTCTCCCTCTGCAGAAGCGTCTCTTTAATAATGACTTGGGAGGATGAATTTTCCAATTTAAAGCACGACTGCCCATGCTAATGATACCTTACATAGTTCTGCGGCGAATTTTAATTGTGCGTGGCAAACTTCACTAAAAAGTGATTCCTCATTCTCACAGTATTTAGTTAAGACAGCTCATATCACGAGGAAACGTTTTGCTTCTTCTTTTAAGGTAAAAGACGGCAACATATTGTAACTCTCACAAATAAAAAAGAGAGAATTTAATGCAGCTAAACTGCGAAAATGACTTTTTCTGTATGTTATCGCATGAGCTGCTTCACATTTAAAAATGCAGATTTGCATAATCTCAATTAGACCATGATGGCATTCAATTAAATTAATGTCCTCTCGCACTTTTAAAATGGGAACGATCCCTTTTCATGCACTTTTTCATCTAAATTAATGTTGGTCAGGTTCCTCTCTGGCCTGCTTCTGGTTTAAGAAGTGTTGAAAGAGCAGATCCTGCATTCATTTATCAGTAGGCTGCTTCTGTCCTGTTTTTGTTCACTGGAAGCCAAAAATCCATTCGGCTTTATGATGATACAAGGAATCTGCAATGCATTCCCTATTAGCTTGCAAATTAACTTCATAGTCCTGAGCACTTGAATTGCTTATATAGCACTAAATGTGATCGAGAGATTTACTTGCATCAAGTATTCAGCTGTGGAGTGAGAAAAAGAAGTGAAATGTTACAATGTTACCAGTCATATCATGCATTTTTGAAAAGATACTGATGACGAGGGCGGGGCAACCTGTCACTCATGTAACGGAGGCCAGCTAGTAGTTGCTGTGCAAGTAAACCTCACTCCTCTGACCTCAAGAGATGCTGTGGCGAGGCCCGCTCAGAGCAGGTCGAGTAGGACTCGGGTAGAGGGGTTACATTGGTGCCGTGACCCGGACGGGAGTGAGGTCTAGGGGGGTGAGTGTAACGGAGGCCAGCTAGTAGTTGCTGTGCGAGTAAACCTCACTCCTCTGACCTCAAGAGATGCTCTGGCGAGGCCCGCTGAGCGGGTCCAGTAGGACTCGGGTAGACGGGTTACATTGGTGCCGTGACCCGGACGGGAGTGAGGTTTAAGGGGGTGAGTGTAACGGAGGCCAGCTAGTAGTTGCTGTGTGAGTAAACCTCACTCCTCTGACCTCAAGAGATGCTCTGGCGAGGCCCGCTCAGAATGGGTCGAGTAGGACTCGGGTGGAGGGGTTACATTGGTGCCGTGACCCGGATGGGAGTGAGGTTTAGGGGGGTGAGTGTAACGGAGGCCAGCTAGTAGTTGCTGTGCGAGTAAACTTCACTCCTCTGACCTCAAGAGATGCTCTGGCGAGGCCCGCTCAGAGCGGGTCGAGTAGGACTCGGGTAGACGGGTTACATTGGTGCCGTGACCCGGACGGGAGTGAGGTTTAGGGGGCGTGAGTGTAACGGAGGCCAGCTTGTAGTTGCTTTCCGAGTAAACCTCATTCCTCTGACCTCAAGAGATGCTCTGGCGATGCCCGCTCAGAGTGGGTCGAGTAGGACTTGGGTGGAGGGGTTACATTGGTGCCGTGACCCGGACGGGAGTGAGGTTTAGGGGGGTGAGTGTAACGGAGGCCAGCTAGTAGTTGCTGGACGAGTAAACCTCATTCCTCTGACCTCAAGAGATGCTCTGGTGACAGACGCTAGAGGTTGCAACCTTTAGCCTCCTTGTTAGAGCGTCCGACTCCCATGCCGGAAGTCCTGGGTTCGAGGGGTCAGAGCGGGTCGAGTAGGACTCGGGTAGAGGGGTTACATTGGTGCCGTGACCTGGACGGGAGTGAGGTTTAGGGGGGTGAGTGTAACGGAGGCCAGCTTGTAGTTGCTGTGCGAGTAAACCTCACTGCTCTGACCTCAAGAGATGCTCTGGCGAGGCCCGCTCAGAGCGGGTCGAGTAGGACTCAGGGTAGAGGGGTTACATTGGTGCCGTGACCCGGACGGGAGTGAGGTTTAGGGGGGTGAGTGTAACAGAGACCAGCTAGTAGTTGCTGTGCGAGTAAACCTCACTTCTCTGACCTCAAGAGATGCTCTGGCGAGGCCCGCTCAGAGCGGGTCGAGTAGGACTCGGGTAGAGGGGTTACATTGATGCCGTGACCCAGATGGGAGTGAGGTTTAGGGGGGTGAGTGTAACGGAGGCCAGCTAGTAGTTGCTTTGCGAGTAAACCTCACTTCTTTGACCTCAAGAGATGCTCTGGCGAGGCCCGCTCAGAGCGGGTCGAGTAGGACTCGGGTAGAGGGGTTACATTGGTGCCGTGACCCGGACGGGAGTGAGGTTTAGGGGGGTGAGTGTAACGGAGGCCAGCTAGTAGTTGCTGTGCGAGTAAACCTCACTCCTCTGACCTCAAGAGATGCTCTGGCGAGGCCCGCTCAGAGCAGGTCGAGTGGGACTCGGGTAGAGGGGTTACATTGGTGCCGTGACCCGGACGGGAGTGAGGTTTAGGGGGGTGAGTGTAACGGAGGCCAGCTAGTAGTTGCTGGACGAGTAAACCTCATTCCTCTGACCTCAAGAGATGCTCTGGTGACAGACGCTAGAGGTTGCAACCTTTAGCCTCCTTGTTAGAGCGTCCGACTCCCATGCCGGAAGTCCTGGGTTCGAGGGGTCAGAGCGGGTCGAGTAGGACTCGGGTAGAGGGGTTACACTCACATGAGATCCACCAATAGCAAACCACAACCATCCAGTCAATTCCCCACGGGCGAAATCAAGCCCTATATTTGTTCTTGTTTGCAAAGCCATTTCAATAATACACGTCACAATAGAGAAGAAAAGATGATCGCAACTTTCGTTTCATGTCGACTGCAAACCACAACCATCCAATCAATTCTCCACGTTCAAAATCAAGCCCCGCCTACATTTGTTCTTGTTTGCGAAGCCATTTTAATAATACATGTCACAAAAGAGAAGAAAAGATGATGGCAACTTCCATTTCATGTCGACTGTAATTGGACAGAAACTCTCAAACCTTTCTGACCATAAAAATAACTCTGTATTTATATTTTGAGATCTGTGGAGGGGGGCTTGGGACACCAGAAAGCTTCTGACAAGAGAAAATTGACTTTGCACTCCATGCACACGCTTTTAATGATGCCTCTGGAGAGCCCTAGAAAGACGAGGAGCCACAGGGGGCCGAGACGACGGCAGACAGAGGCAGAGCCCACGTGTCTGAGGGCCGCCGTGCTGGACATCACGCTGCGTTATGCTGCATACGGCCCTATACAGCCCTTTAAATGAAGTACACTTTAGCATACTTTTAAAAAGAGTGCCTATTACAGTGCTTATTACTTCATCTGAATAATGACACTATTGTCTTTTTTAGAGCTGCTTTACAGCTGAATTTGAATTAGTTGATGAGGTTTGCATTATTGATTCTGATATTTTCCTGTTTATTACTGCGAAGCGGCTTTGAAACAATCTGCAGTGGATATAGAAATAAAGCTGACGTGACTTGACTATAGAAATAATTTATTTTAAAGGAATATATTTAACCCTTTATTATATTATAAGAATATATTGTAGTATGAATATATGAACATGCAATACAACAAAAGAGAGAAATCTGCTTTTAATCAAAAGAAATCATTTCATTAAAACTTCATATGCTCTTAATTTCGTTTAAAAGAAAAAAGCATTTTAGTCAAGGACTTTGTCCGGATGGGATTCAGAAGGATGATCAAAACACAGATGGAGTAGATCAGAGCTTCAACATCCAATACCTCGTCCTCGGTCGACATTTCATTCAGTAACGTTAGGCAGTTTTGATTTATATGCATGTTATTTTGTTATTTTACATGCTTCTATTGCTTGTTTCTGCTTCTTCTTTACCTGTGTTTTGATCTGGAGATTCTGTACTCTTTCAGTCAGAAGACATGGAAAATTCCATCAATGAGTACTTTTCTGAATCTAGAGAGGTTCGGTGACATTGCTGGCAATAGAGGCCTCACTGAGCCATCACATTTCATCAAAAATATCTTAATTTGTGTTCCGAAGATGAGCGAAGGTCTAAGAACGACATGAGGGTGAGGAATTAATGACATAATTTACATTTTTGGGTGAATTAACCCTTTACGGTTGAACCACTGCACTGGACTATTTTAACAACCTTTCTGGGACTTGAAATGTGCAATGACGTTGTTGTCTATGTATGGATCAGAAACCTCTTGGATTTCATCAAATATACCTTAATTTGTGTTCTGAAGATAAACAGGTCTGGAAGACATGAGGGTGAGTAATTAATGACAGAAATTTAACTAACCCTTTAAGTGTGAACTGCTGTAATGATTTGGACACTTAATTGAATGTTATGTTAAAAACGTCTTTTAAATACCATTTGGGAACTTCCATGAGCGGGTTTCGATTGCTACTATGCCTATGTGAGTGTTTTTTTATTCTTCTTTTCTGACTTGGGCATCACAGGTATGGTGATCAGTGGCTTCAGTCTTACCTCGCAGGCAGAGCTTTCAAGGTTTCATGGAGAGGAGGGGTGTCCGAGTCACATCAGCTAATCACTGGGGTGCCTCAAGGTTCGGTGCTTGGTCCTCTTTTCTTTTTTCCATTTACACAACTTCACTGGGAATGATCAAAAAGGCACATGGCTTCAACTACCACTGCTATGCAGATGACATCACTGTACAACTGGGGTCCACAACACTGACGCCAACCAGGACAGCAAGGAACCTAGGGGTTGTGTTTGACGACAAATTGAGTTTATCTACCCATATTTCAACAACGGCCCGGTTGTACACGTTTGCTTTTTACAACATCAGGAAAATCAGACTAAAAGAACCCATGCCACACCCCTCTTGATCTCATTCCACCGGCTCCCAGATGCAGCCAGAAACTAACTTGCTGGCTTTCAGAATCTCCACTAGTCGGCTACTTCAGTTTTTTTCTAGTTTTCCAGTACAAATATCTGAAAATTCTTAATTCAAGGTACATTTACAAGAGGAACAAAACTACTTAGACATTAAAATTGATCAAAATTAAGTTTGTGCCTTTTAGAGCATGCGATTAATTCAAAATCCTAAACGCATAAAAATAATTTAACGCAAATAAATTACTGATGCATGTAATAGTGCGTCATTAATGTAATTTACAGTAGGCTATAACTGCGTCCAAAATTGAATACTTCACTACTATATAGTCCGTGAAAAACAGTATGCGAACACGTCCGAATTTATAGTATTCGGATAACTTACTACTTCCGGTGAGATTCCGAAGCACCTACCATGGACACTTTACTATCCCATGAGGCCACGGGAGAGGATTTATGAATTGAGTTGACGGGACATATTGGAAGGTCATGTGACAGTAACATGGCGGGTGTAGTATGTCCGAATTCATTCATATACTACACATACATACATATATATATATATATATGTGTGTGTGTGTGTGTGTCGTCTTGTTTTATTTACCCTTTATAATTATAATGGTCTTGGAGTATATATTTTCTTATTTAACCCTTGTGCATTGTTCAAATTCACGACCCTTTCGTTATGTTCGTGGCTGAAAACAGCCACGATTTTAACTGCTTTAAAAATGTATCAGATAAATATTTTTTTCGAATTTTTTTGCTTAAATCTATTAATCAACCTCAGTTGATGTCAAACTACTAAATTTAAAAAAAAAAAATCAGGATTTTAACTCTTTAAAACGTTAAAATCTGATGCTGCACAAAAACTAACAACGCATCAAAGCCAATGTTGTTTCTAAACTTTGACACGTTTTTTCCCAAATCAGTGACATCATTTATGAATTTGGCAATTAAAGGGTTAAAATCCTGATTTTTTTTTTTAAAAAAATTTAGTAGTTTTGATCAGGACTGAGGTTGATTAATAGATTTAAGCAAAAAATTTTTAAAAAAATATTTATCTGATACATTTTTAAAGCAGTTAAAAGTAGTGTCTGTTTTCAGCCACGAACATAACGAAAGGGTCGTGAATTTGCCCACAGAGTACTGTTGAGTTTTTGAAAAATTTCAAAGCATTTTCCCAAAATATGTGTCCAAATAAGATTTGTCACCAAAAATCATTCCATTTGCTGAAACACGGAGAAAGTTACGGCCAAATTAAGACTCAAAAATTCCCCATAGTGGATGAAAACATCCCGAACAGCACAGAAGGGTTAAAACATAATTGAGGTCTATAAACACAAAACTAGCCCATCATCATCAACCAATACCTGAGGAGAATCGATATCCGAGGACAGTTGTACCTAAAAGCTATCAATACCTGATAACAATCGACTCCTGAGGAAATCAATACAAGAACAAGAAGAAAGACAGTAAGTAACCAAACTCCTGTAACTCGGAAACTGGATGTTATTTTCCATAAATAAGCCTTTAGATTGAGTTTTAGGATGTGGTGGTTTGTGTTGTTCAGCTGCTGACCAGCAGAGGTCAGCGTGACGTAGGAAACGTGACCAATGAATACCGAAAGAGACCGGGGCATGTTGTCACAATGTGGATGTCGTATTAAAGAGCATATTGTTGCCTCTTTTTTTTAATAGTACAAAACACTTGTGGACAATACAGATTAAACAAAACTCAAAATGACTGCGATCATGTGAAACTAGCCCAGATCTGCCTCAGTGCAAGCAGAGGGAATAAGTTTTCTGAGTGCAGATTCTTCTTTTGTCCGTCTGTTCTCTTTTGTTTTGCTGGATTTCTCATCATGACACGAGTGTTAATTGGTTTTGGAATTCCTTCTGGAAGAAATTATGGCACAATGCATGTGAAGTCAACTTTGTTCCCATTATATTTAATGAGAATTGCATTCTGAGCCACAATGGCTTTGTTAAGGGAGCATTTTTGAATTAAGTTTCCCATAATGGACTGATATTGCTTAGTCTTTATTGTAAAAGAAATATTCACGATTCTTAGTGTTATATAACATGAGTAATACTATGAAGTTTTAGTCATGCACAAGATTGCTTTATTAAAATTTGAACTTGAATTATGAATGATCTGATATACAGCTTTTATTAAAGCTTCTTCAGATTGTGAGTTATGGTGATTTCACAGCAGGTAGAAAATAGTCTAATTTTGTGATGGAAGTGTAATTTCGTGACTCATCACGAGCGCAGAGGTAGAGACGGGTCTCTCTTTTCCACTGAAGGCTGTTGTGTTTTCATTGGCCGGTGGTCTTTTCTTGGCAGGACTGTGGAGGAGGAAGGAAGTTGAGCTTTACTCTTTCCTGCAGGAGCAGTATGGGAACGGTCTCTCGAGTTTCCTCAGTATCGCTCTTATCTGTGTCAGCTGGTCTAATCTTAAGAGAATAAGAGACCGGGGCTAGTTGTCACACAACTCCAGTGAATATTTATCTGTTTAAAAATATTGACCTCAAACATGTTTGAACATATTTAATACATTGAC
Organism: Zacco platypus; assembly: GCA_038088235.1. Taxonomy (NCBI): domain Eukaryota; kingdom Metazoa; phylum Chordata; class Actinopteri; order Cypriniformes; family Xenocyprididae; genus Zacco; species Zacco platypus. The sequence goes on along the minus strand of CM076081.1, from coordinate 37,327,811 downwards.
ACTTATTGTCACATTATATGGCCAAGAAAATGAAAAAAATTAAAAAGGTAATTGCTAATTTTTATCTCACAATTCTGACTTTGTTCACGCCATTGCAATTTTTGCATTTGTTTTTCCTCAGAATTATGAGGTATAAACTCGCAATTGCAAGAAAAATGTCAGAATTGCAAGTTATAGTCACAATTCTGAGAAAAATGCGCAATTCTGAATTTTTCTCGCAATTGCGATTTTGTTGCAGTTCTGATTTTTTTCTTGCAATTGGGATATTATATCCCACAACTGACTGTTTTCTCACAATTGCCACTTTATAAATCGCAATTCTGACTTTTTCTCGCAATTCCAACTTTATATCTTGCAATTGTAACTTTTTTTTCTTCAATTACGACAATTTCCTGCAATTCTGACTTTTTTTCTCACAATTGCTTTATGTCTTGCAGTTCTGACTTTCTCACAATTGCAAATTTATATATCGCAATTCTGACTTTTTCTTGTAAATGCAACTTTATATATCGCAATTCTGACTTTTTCTTGTAAATGCAACTTTATATATCTTGCAATTCTGACTTTTTCTCGTAAATGCAACTTTATATATCGCAATTCTGACTTTTTCTTGTAAATGCAACTTTATATATCGCAATTCTGACTTTTTCTTGTAAATGCAACTTTATATATCGCAATTCTGACTTTTTCTTGTAAATGCAACTTTATATATCGCAATTCTGACTTTTTCTTGTAAATGCAACTTTATATATCGCAATTCTGACTTTTTCTTGTAAATGCAACTTTATATATCTTGCAATTCTGACTTTTTCTCGTAAATGCAACTTTATATATCGCAATTCTGACTTTTTCTCGCAAATGCAACTTTACATATCGCAATTCTGACTTTTTCTCGCAAATGCAACTTTACATATCGCAATTCTGACTTTTTCTTGTAAATGCAACTTTATATATCGCAATTCTGACTTTTTCTTGTAAATGCAACTTTATATATCGCAATTCTGACTTTTTCTTGCAAATGCAACTTTATATATCGCAATTCTGACTTTTTCTTGCAAATGCAACTTTATATATTGCAATTCTGACTTTTTCTCGTAAATGCAACTTTATATCTTGCAATTCTGACTTTTTCTTGCAAATGCAACTTTATATATCGCAATTCTGACTTTTTCTTGCAAATGCAACTTTATATATCGCAATTCTGACTTTTTCTTGCAAATGCAACTTTACATATCCTGCAATTCTGACTTTTTCTCACAATTGCGACTTTATGTCTTGCAATTCTAACTTTCTCGCAACTGCAAATTTATCCCTCGCAAATGACTGTTTTCTCACAATTGTGAATTTAGGCCTATATCTTGAAGTTCTGATTTTTTTTGTCATAATTGCGACTTTATATCTCGCGATTCTGACTTTTTTCTTGCAATTGCATTGCAATTTATCTCGCAGTTCACAATTGTGAGATAAAAGATGCAATTCATTTTTTTTATTCAGTGACAAACAAGCTTTCATACAAAACACAATAAATAAATTACTATATAAATGACAGCATATAAAACATGAGATGTTCAAATCTAGACCCTATAAAATATTTAGATTTAAATTAGATTCATGTATTTGAATTTCACGTAAAAGTTTTTGATTACACAGTGTAACATAAACTAATTAATGTGATGCATTTGTGTCAGTCATGCATAAATGAAACAGGTAAAAACTCTGTAATAGTATTAATAAACAACATTTTTTTTTTAAATATACCATAACCAGGTTTATATATTTATCATAAGTAAATCCAATTTGTTTCAGTCTCATACGTTTTAACTAACTGAATATTGATTGTTCCACAGCTAGCAATATTTTAATAATTTTCAAACTTTTATGCTGATTCTGAGCCATTTGAATAAATTCGTTTTGATAAAAATCTATTAGATGCACATAGTTAATAATAAACAATGCAAGTTTTTTTTTTTTATTATTATTTGTTTTATCCAAGTGGATGGAAATTTCGGATGTATACACCTTTAATTTGTGACAACTAGGTCCCATCTGATGACGGATTCCCTTCTGTTGTTTTATTGCCGTAAGGTCAGGCAGCACACAAACTTTCTTTCTCTTAGATAAGTGTAGTTAAACGTTACTGACCTCCAGAAATACAACCTGCTGTGTCTCAGGCGCTGTAAATTAGGAGGATCTTTGAAGTCACGGCCCCCTCGAGTCCGTATCCTTTGGCCTTTGCTGGTCATTCTAGAGATTCGCTCATAAGTCTGAGTTTGGAGAGGTTTAAAGAGGCTCTTTTTCTGCACGCTTGTTTTGTCTCGAGGTTCGTGGATCTTGAGAGTAAATGGTGCAGATATTGCGGCATACTCAATTCCTGATGTTAGATAGCATAACAATATAATTTATGTAGCTTTTATTTATTTATTAGCAGTCGAGGTCATTGGAAACACACTAACTTACCTTCATTTATGTATCAGTTTATATACAACATCAACAGTTTGTCTTCACCGTTTCCTCCTGTTGTATTTCAGATCAATTTGAGCCACGCTTGAGTTTAAAAACATTGGTTAAACTCTTTATTTCATTTTGAAATTTGGTGCCCTTTTCTCGTTTAGAGTCATGAATGTGCATGCAAAATTTCAACTCATGGATGTGTTTTGCAAAGACTTAAACGAAATTTTGGTTGCATCGGTTGTGTTGGGGTCAGATTGAGCCTCCCGTTGGTTTCCGTGCATTTCACCAAAAATCAACACTTTAAAAAAAATAATAAAATAAAATTATAATGAGAACGTTATAATTGTGTGTTTGGGACATACTTTAAATGGTGAAACTTTTGTTTTTGTAATCGGGCTATCAAAAATGCAAAAAGATTTAGATTTATCGGTCAATATATCGGTTATCGGCGATATTATATTCCATGCATTTCACCAAAAATCAACACTTTAAAAAACAGCAGGTTCAGGTAAAAAAACAGAAAACCTTTATTGCATGTGTATGAAATGCATAGTAAATGTAAAAACCATGAAACTGAATCATTCAAGGACAATTTACTGTTACTTTATACTTTACAGTTGAACGGTCTGTGAAATTATGTTTTTTTTTGGATCATAGCTGCTAATATTTCACAATCTAATGTGTTTTTGAGACGCAACAAAAAGGCAGAGACTTTTGCACAAATAGAGATAAATGTGAATTGCACTACTTTTTTGTTTTGAATCTAATTTTAAGCATAAATATGCAACACAAAGACATTAAATTCTTTTCTTATTTTATACATATATAATATTGTAGTTTCTGGTTTTGTTTTTAGTATTTTTCATATTTCTGGTGAATTGCATAGAAACCATATGGGGTCAATTTGAGATTTTCCCAGATTTTCAGTAGGGATGCTCAATATATCGGCACCATATCGGTATCTGCCGATATATTTTTAATATTATCGTTATCGGCCAGGTAAGAAAATTTGGCTGATATATTAAAGCCGATAAATAATGGATTATTTCCTTCAGCTGAGACACTTCAGACTGTTCATGATGGTTTTGAATTGCTTGAAATATGATTGAAATCACTTAAAAAATGAAAATACAGTTAAGTGCAATGTCATATAATCTACATAATATTATAATGAGAACATTATAGTAGTGTGTTTGGGACATGATTTTAATGGCAAGACTTTTGTTTTTGTAATTGGGCTCTCAAATTATGTAAAAATTTAGATTTAGATTTATCAGTCAATATATCGGTTATCGGCTTTCAAATCTAAAAAATATCGGTTATCGGCATCGGCCAAACATTTCATATCAGTGCATCCCTAATATAAATATAGCACAATATATCGGCCAACCTTATCGGTATCGGCGGATATATGTTCATTTTTAATGTTATCATTATCGGTAAGATAAGAAACTTTGCCCGATATATCAAAGCCGATAAATAATGGATTATTTCCTTCAGCTGAGACACTTCAGACTGTTCAAGATGGTTTTGAATTGCTTGAAATATGATTGAAATCACTTCAAAAAGGAAAATATAGTAAAGTGCAACATGTGCAGCAGAAATCTGTCATATAATCTACATAATATTATAATGAGAACATTATAATTGTGTTTTTGGGACATACTTTAAATGGTGAAACGTTTGTTTTTGTAATCAGGCTCTCAAAAATGCATTAAAAGATTTAGATTTATCGGTCAATATATCGGTTATCGGCGGTAATATAAAGAATTATCGGTTATCGTATCGGGCAAAATTTTCATATTGGAGCATCCCTATTATTTCTGAATGTTCCCAGAATATTTAAAACCTTTTTTTTATTGCTTATGCGAACATTCCATTTTATCAGTGTGATGAAACATTATTGGAACGTTACTTTTGAACGTTCTCTGAACATTCCGAAACAAGTGGAAACATTTAAAAAATCTTAGATGAACGTCCAACTAAAACGCTTCAGAAAAAAACCCAAAAAACATTCCATGAACAATAACGTTTCTGTGTTCATGATTTGAAACAATTGTAACTTTAAACATTCCATTAACATTACTGGAAGAACGTTTGTTCATAACTTTGAGAGAACCTTGCCACAACGTTCCCTGTATGCTGGGAAATTGTAATATTTACAAAACGAATCGCAAGCATTTAAGCCTTCAGATCTTTCATTTCCTAAGATCGTGAGCACCATAAGTTCAGCTCCGTGTGTCCAAGCGTTTGACTGGTCATGTGTATCTCAAACAAAGCTCCAGTAACGACAGTCGTTCAATCACTTGGATTGAGCTGGACGACTGTGGAGATCATGCTGGGCGACCTTTGACTTTTCCCACTCACACCCATTGCACTGCTCCAGTTTAGGTCATTCTTGCCGTTTGTCAGGCACCCGCCAACCCGAGCGTTAGATTAGGAGAGTCTGGGGGAAGTTCAGGCTCAGCGAGACTTCCTTCTTCACTTATTCATGCCGAATGACATAAACCAGGCGGGTTGGCGGTGTGTCTGTTTTCAGTGCCCACTGAGTGAGCGGAAAAACTGACACACTGACACACATTTGGCCTGGATGCTGTCGGAAGATCCGATGGAAAAGTGCTTTCTATCCTCATTTTCAGCTCATATATGTTAGATAAAATATATTCAGCTCAGTTGAACATATTCTACACTTTTTTTCTTTTGTCAAATCAACTTGGATAATTAATGTGGTTCAGTTAATGTTGATTTAAACCAATCACCTTCATTGTATTAGCTCAAATTTTTAATCTCAATGAACTCAACATTTTAAGGCAACTTACTTTTTTTAAATTAAATGAACAATTCTTTTTACTGGTCAAAAGTGTGGAATAATGAAGTTTTTTTTTTATGTTTTTTGTGTCTTCTGTTCACTTTATTTGGTCAAAAATGCAGTAAAAATAGCTAAATATTTTTACAATGTAAATCATGTGTTTTCTATGTGAATATACAGTAAAGTGTAATTTATTCTTGAGATCAAAGCTGAATTTATTTGATCAAAAATACAGTAAAAATCACAAAATATTATTACAATGTAAATCATCTGTTTTCTATGTGAATATATAGTAAAGTGTAATTTATTCCTGTGATCAAAGCTGAATTTATTTGATCAAAAATACAGTAAAAATCACAAAATATTTTTACAATGTAAAACAGCTGTTTTCTATGTGAATATATAGTACAGTGTAATTTATTTCTGAATTTTCAGCATCATTACTCCAGTCTTCAGTGTCACATGATCCTTCAGAAATCATTCTGATTTTAATAATCTGTGATAGTTTTTTCAGGATTCTTTAATGAATAAAAAGTAAAAAAAAATAGATATCTTTTGTAACAACCTTTCAAAAGTTTGGGGTCAGTATTTTTTATTTTTTTTAATCAATTAATACTTTTATTCAGCAAGGATGTGCTAAATTGATAAAAAGTGACAGTAAAGACTTATTTTGTTAGAAAACATTTCTATTTCTGAAGGACACTGGAGTAATGATGCTGAAAATTCAGCTTTGATCACAGGATATAAATTACATTTTAAAATATATTAAAATAGAAAATCATTCTTTTAAATTGTAATAATATTTCACAATATTACTGGTTTTTTTGTATTTTTGATAAAAAAAAATGCAGCCTTGATGAGCAAAAACATTAAAAACAGTAATGTTTCCAAACGTGTGTCAGTGGTGAGTTTGTGTAGTGCAGTTAAATAATGGCAGAATTTTTGAGGTGCAGGAACATCAAACATCCGTCGCAGTAAATGTGTCTGTCTCTGTCTGTCCCCCCTGTTGGTCAGTAATGACACGCTGTTTCCTGTAACCGAGCAGATAAGTGTGTTGGAGCTGATGTTCGGTTTATGAGGTGGGACGCGTCTCTGTGTGTCCGCATGCAGTCTCTGATCTGCTGCTCGCTGCAGCTTAATGAGCTCTGGCAGCGCTGAGGTCAAGTCCATTTAACCCTTGAGAGGTCCGCCGTCGCCGTGACCCGCTGCTGTTGCCATAGTGACGGAACATGATGCTGAGCGGTTGTGGAATGTTACAAGTTTCCCTCGAGGTCCTGATGACACGTTCAGATCCTCTTCATTTCTGACTTTGACGTCCATAATCTGAAGTTCTTTGACTTGTGTGTCTGTGCTCTGATGTTCTCTCAGATTGCACAAGTAATACACAATATGGTCCAACAACAATGTTTAGATCAAATATTAAACTGAAATGGCTTATATCGTTATAAGAAAATATTAAATTACTACTTGTTGTTAAGTTTTATTGTTAGTTTGCCATAAAAAATAGACTTTGCTACTAATATGCTGTTAAAAAAATAAATAAAATGCATGAATTAATGCTCCTTCTGTGAAAATGCACATAAAAGCATTTTAGTATGAAATATTTCTACTGACAGAAAAAAAACTCTAACTTTTTATAATTATCATTTGCAGTAGATCGCATTCAAACATTAAACTATAAAGGGCTATATATATATATATATATATATATATAAATGGACAATATTTTCTTACAATAATATAAAAAATTATATATATATATATATAAAAATGGACAATATTTTCTTACAATAATATAAAAAATTATATATAATTTTTTATATTATTGTAAGAAAATATTGTCCATTTTTTTATATGGTTTTCCTTATTTATAAAAATTTTTAATGTTTATTTTACTAAGTTTTCTGTGAAAATAGCACTTTAAATAAATAAATAAATGAACAATATTTTCTTACAATAATATAAAAAATTATATATATATATATATATATATATATATAAATGGACAATATTTTCTTACAATAATATAAAAAAATTATATTTATATATATATATATATATAAAAATGGACAGTATTTTCTTACAATAATATAAAAAATTATATATATATATATATATATATATATATATATAAAAATGGACAATATTTTCTTACAATAATATAAAAATTATATATATATATATATATATATATATATATATATATAAAAGTGGACAATATTTTCTTACAATAATATAAAAAAATTATATATATATAAAAGTGGACAATATTTTCTTACAATATTATAAAAAATTATATATATATATATATATATAATTTTTTATATTATTGTAAGAAAATATTGTCCATTTTTTTATATGGTTTTCCTTATTTATAAAATTTTTTAATGTTTATTTTACTAAGTTTTCTGTGAAAATAGCACTAATATGGTGTTAAATAATAAATAAATAAATAAATACATATAACAGGGCTGAGAACATTAGTCGACATTATGATGAACATCAGAAGGAATGTTGAAAGATACAGTAAAACTTGTACAGTGTCTCGTGTAATCTCTCAAAGACGTCAATAAAACAACCTGTAAACAATCCGTAACGCTACTTTTACCTCAAGAAAACCATTCAGACACTATAAACTCGATAGTTGGCTCGAAAAATTCACTGTAGACAGGAGCATTTTTCAAAAAATAAAATGCACTATATCTATATTTTAATCTTATTAAAAGTTATTAGTAGAACGTTATTATTATAAAAATATATGCAATTTTATACGACTTGGTTGTTGCTTTTTAACCTTTAATATTATCGTAATGTTTCGTTTACAGCATGATTTTTTCCTTGAGTAAAATTAGCATGTACTGTGCCTGTTATATATCAAAATGAATCGATATTTAATCCTATTTATATCGGAATCAAATTGGAAGCTTATGAATCAAAAAACGAAGTGATTTCCTTGGTTTGTAATAGATATAACTCAATATTTTAAGTAAATGTAAAAGCTGAATAATCGATCAAAGCCTGATTATTAACTGTTGACATAATCAACGATTAGCCGATTAATCATTCTAAAAATCGTTAATCGATTATCAAAATAATTGTATGGAAAAAAAAACTGAAAAAGCAATTTTACACTGTAAAATACCGTAAAAACAGTAATTTTATTAGTCGTTTAAGACGGCAAATATTACCCAGAATGCATTGTTTTTACTGTATACTACTTCAGTATATATTTCAATGCATTCTGGGTAATATTATTTACCGTTTTCGTGAAAGTAGCCTGTAGGCCTCTTTTCTTAAAACGACAAATATTACCCAGAATGCATTGTTTTTACTGTATATTGCTTCTATATATATTTCAATGCATTCTGGGTAATATTATTTACCGTTTTCGTGAAAGTAGCCTGTAGGCCTCTTTTCTTAAAACGACAAATATTACCCAGAATGCATTGTTTTTACTGTATACTACTTCAGTATATATTTCAATGCATTCTGGGTAATATTATTTACCGTTTTCGATAAAGTAGCCTGTAGGCCTCTTTTCTTAAAATGACAAATATTACCCAGAATGCATTGTTTTTATGGTATTTTACTGTGTAAATCTTTTTACAGTCATTTTTTAGAGTGTGTATTGTATAGTTAGGCTAATTTCCAAATATGACTTTGTGTTGTTTTATTATTAAATCAGTACTGGATCAGTTTAAACAAACCTTTTGGTTTGCTAGTCGAGTCAAATACATTTTAGGCGGGATTTTGTACATTTTCCGTAAACATTTTCGGTTTTTCACTCCTTTTTCTACAGTGATATAACATAAAAAATATCGTATACCGTATACAATACCGTAAATGCATTCTTGAGAGAATTGAAATGCCATCTAAAGCTCAAACCGAACCCAAAGTTAGGCCCAATTGTCCGTGTCAGACACCTCCACAGTTGCAGGTTGTTTCTTCTTCATTTGTTTTTCATTAGCAGCCTCTTTTCACGGTGTTCACTCGCACCCCGGAGAGATTCCTTCCTGGGAAAAGTTTGTTTTGTTCAACCGATTCAGCCATTAACCCCGACGCTTCCTGTCTTCGACGTGAAATCGAGAGCAATTTGAAACTAACGCGTTTTAAATTAGACATCTTGATGGTTTATGGTGGTCATAAATAGCTGGACTTCGACACCAGCTGGTGGTTTAGTACTGTAGTGATGTGTGGTTGATCGGCCGGATCGTGACTTTGAGACCAGATCAGATTCTGTTTGAGGGCGAGACGACTTTAAAACAGGTCTGAGATCATCACTTCTGCATGTTTTATTCTCATTTGTAAGTCGCTTTGAATGGGAGCATCTGCTGAACGAATACATGTAAATATAGAGAAACCAGCGCAGGGTCCGTATTAATGCTTACAAGTGGAAAAATAAGTTAAAATCAGCATGAAACTGAAACTTCTGCTCACTAATTTGAAGGTAAACATTAAATTACTGTACGTAGAGCTGCTCGCAACATTAATTAGTTCACCTAAAAATGAGATTTCAGTCATTAATTCGTCTCCCTCGTGTCGTTCTACATCTTCAGAACACAAATGAGGATATTTTTGATGAGATCCTATTCACTGACAGCAAGATAATGAACACTTTAAATGTCTAGAAAGACACTAAAACATATTTAAAACAGGTCATGTGACTACAGTGGTTCAACCTTAATGTTATAAAGTGACGAGAATACTTTTTGTACGCCAAAAAAACGACTTTATTCAACAATATCTAGTGATGATTCAAAACACTGATTCATGAACCTTCAGTGTCGAATCAGTGGTTCGGATCGTGAATCAAACTGACAAAGTCACATGATCTATTGAAGTTTCGAATCACTTATGACGTAACGAAGTCTCGTTTACTGAAATCACGTGACTTTGGGGCTCCGAACCGCTGATTCGACACAAAAGATTCGTGAAGCTTCATGAATCAGTGTTTTGAATCATCACTAGATGTTGCCGAATAAAGTTGTTATTTTATTTTTTTGGCGCACAAAAAGTATTCTCGTCGCTTTATAATATTAATGTTGAACCACTGTAGTCACATGACCTGTTTTAAATATGTTTTAGTATCTTTCTGGACATTGAAAGTGTCAATAGAGACTCACTGAACCATCAGATTTCATCAAAAATATCTTCATTTGTGTTCTGAAGATGAACGAAGGTGTAGAACGACATGAGGGAGAGGAATTAATGACTGAAATTTTATTTAATTTAATTAATTTTATTGATTTAATTTGATTTTATTGGTTATTTTCTATTATTTTAATTATTTATTAAATTAACCTATTTAATTATTTATTTAAATACATTTTTTAAATTTAATTTATTAATTTAAATTTATTTTATTAATTTTTTTATTTTATTTTAATTATTAAATTTGATTGTATTTATTTGTTGCTAAGTTACTAAGCCTGTGGACTTCTGGTTTCAATAAGCTACATTTTTGCATGCTTTTTAACGTATTGTTTGATAAAACCCAAGTCTCACAGACGTGCATATTTAATCTAACCGAGTGGTTGCAAAAAAAAAAAGGTTGAAGAAGGTGTAGGTCAGACCTGAACTGCTCCACCATCTGTGTTTGTGTAGTCTCTCTGTTGGTTTAATCGTGTCTCTATCCTGAGCTCGCCTGAGTCGGCAGCATAATGCTTTTCAAAGACGCTGAATTCAGACTGTGTGTGTGTGTGTGTGTGTGTGTGTGTGTGTGTGTGTGTGTGTGTGTGCGAGCAGCTGTGTTGACACAGATATCCGTACAGAAGGACACCAGTGACACATGGACGGTCCAGCAGATTGTGGAGGTGTTAGCAGCTCCACAAAACACTTTCCGCAGCCTTTGAGTCTCCAGGTGTTTTTTTATTTGTGTGCTATTCTAGAACCCGACAGAAATGTGGTAGCATTGAGTTCACTCTTAGATTCATCGCTTCTGCCTGTATTGTATTTCTTCTCGGTCTCTTGAAGTCGTGGATGACTCTTTGTGTGAGATTCTTTGGAAGAATATCATCAAGTGCAACATTATTGATTTGGTTGTATTATTCTGCCCTCAAAGACTGACTGAAACTTGAGCAAATAGAGCTGCCGATGAACGAACACACCCACCGCTGTGTGCTGGGAGCCGTCTGTCCATCAGTTCATCCATCCTGTCTATCTATTACCTTTTTTTAATGTATTTATTTATTTAATTATTTAATTATTTAATTTTTAATTTCTTATTTAATTTGCCCTTTTTAATTATTTAATTTTGTTTGTGTAATTTAATGCATTTATTTTATTCTTTTGAATTGTTTTGTTTATTTAATTTATTAATATAATTATTTTTATTATTTTAATTATTAATGAAATAAATACATAATCAAATTTAGTAATTTATTTCATTTAATTTAATATAATTCAATTAATTTCAGCTGTTTAATTTAATTTAATTAATTTCATATTATTAATTTTGTTTAAATTTTATTGTATTTTTTATTAATTAAATAAGTACATAATCAAACTTAATAATTTATTTATTTACATTTTTAATTATTTAATTATGTTTATTTATTTGTTTAATTTAGTTTAATTTAACTTTATTTCATTAATGTAATTATTTTTTTTTTAATTTAATTAATTTGATTTATTTAAATTTATTTTATTTAATTATTTTTATTTAAATTATTAATTAAATTAATTATTTAATTCTGATTTATTTATCAGTTCAATTTAGTTTTATTTAATTTATTTGTTTAATTTCATCATTTTTTTTACAATTTAATTATTTATTAAATTTGGCTATGTATTTATTTTAATTATTTGTATTATCTTATTTTTCTATTTTTTGCTCTGCCTTTCTTTTCCAATATTTGCTTGTCAGATTACAAGAGAGAGAGAGATTTAACACTGACACAAAGCAAGAGACGAGAACATGCTTTCACATGATTCAGACACTTTTACTTCTGTTTCCATGCCCTACAAAGTCCTTAATAGAGGGATTTACAGTGTTTACCTTCCAGTGTCTAGTTTCTTAGAGATTTGAAAAACAAACTTTTAATGCTTCAAGCAGGTTTTGACAGTGTTGGTTCTTCAGCAACTTTGTGTTTGGTGGAATCTGACGAATCTTGTTGTCATGCTTTACAACAGTCACACTTCTAATGTGAAATGGCCGTGAGTGTGACCGAGGAATGATACAGTAACTACACTGTGAGAAAACTCTGTCAAATCACAGACTAATATGTAGGAATCAGGACATTTTTTCTACAGGATTTTTCCCACCGTGTAGAAATGGAATGTTTGTGAAGAAAACATGACCGAAAGTCTACATCGCTTAAAAGTTTCAAGGATTAAGCGTTAGACATCCCGATAGTTTGTATGTTTGAGCTGGTAGACAGATCTCTGGGATTGCGATCATCTGCAGAGCTGAAACTGTACGTCTGATCACACCAGATAAAACACACGAACACTGAACGAGCGAGCCAAGCTTGAAGGCTCGAGTCAGAAAGAGTTTAAGGATTTACAGTAGCAGCATGTTTGCCAACATTAACATCCAGCAGTTTAATTTGACCTCAGATCCTTTCTTTAGACTCACACCTAAAGATCAAGGTCAAGAGGTCATCAGTCATCACCACCTAGGGAGAATTCCAAATGGAACTTTTGGGAAGGGGCCGTTTGTAGGGGCATTCCACCCTGAATCATGGTCACTTCAGGGAAAGCAATTTTATTGTTTATGGTCAGGTGGTGAAATGTGTGTTGTGTTGAATTCTGGGCTGTGAAAGTTAAAGCGACAATATTTGACCCTATGAATCGCCTGTAGTTCAAGCCATATCTGCAGATTTTCCCCACACCAAACATTATTTGTAGCTCCTCCCATCGAATAACTTGCAGTGTGTCATTACTTCTGATAAGAAACAGTCTCATCTTACAAATTCTGTCCATTTTTATCACGAAAGTCAAACAATAAATGTTGTTTTGATTAGAGATGCCGCGATACTACATTTCTCCACCGATACCGATAACCGATTATTCAGAGTAATATCTGCCGATACCGATAACCGATTATTCGGAGTAATATCTGCCGATATTGATAACCGATTATTCGGAGTAATATCTGCCGATATCGATAAACGATTATTCAGAGTAATATCTGCCGATACCGATAACCGATTATTCGGAGTAATATCTGCCGATATCGATAACCGATTATTCAGAGTAATATCTGCCGATATCGATAACCGATTATTCAGAGTAATATCTGCCGATTCCAATAACGATTATTCAGAGTAATATCTGCCGATATCGATAAACGATTATTCAGAGTAATATCTGCCGATATCAATAACCGATTATTCAGAGTAATATCTGCCGATATCAATAACCGATTATTCAGAGTAATATCTGCCGATATCGATAACCGATTATTCAGAGTAATATCTGCCGATTCGAATAACGATTATTCAGAGTAATATCTGCCGATATCAATAAACGATTATTCAGAGTAATATCTGCCGATATCAATAACCGATTATTCAGAGTAATATCTGCCGATATCAATAACCGATTATTCAGAGTAATATCTGCCGATATCGATAACCGATTATTCAGAGTAATATCTGCCGATTCCAATAACGATCATTCAGAGTACTATCTGCCGATACCGATAACCGATTATTCAGAGTAATATCTGCCGATATCAATAACCGATTATTCAGAGTAATATCTGCCGATTCCAATAACAATCATTCAGAGTAATATCTGCCGATATCGATAAACGATTATTCAGAGTAATATCTGCCGATATCAATAAACGATTATTCAGAGTAATATCTGCCGATATCAATAACCGATTATTCAGAGTAATATCTGCCGATATCGATAACCGATTATTCAGAGTAATATCTGCCGATATCGATAACCGATTATTCGGAGTAATATCTGCCGATATCGATAAACGATTATTCGGAGTAATATCTGCCGATATCAATAACCGATTATTCGGAGTAATATCTGCCGATATCGATAACCGATTATTCGGAGTAATATCTGCCGATATCGATAACCGATTATTCAGAGTAATATCTGCCGATATCGATAACCGATTATTCGGAGTAATATCTGCCGATAACGATAACCGATTATTCAGAGTAATATCTGCTGATTCCGATAGTTTGTGGGTTCATTATAATTGTAATGGTAATTTCATTATAATTTATAATTAATCATGATATTTTTAATTATTATATTTTGAAAGAAATGCAAATAAAAACTTTATTCTCTATTTCATCAACTTGTTTCAGAGTAGCTGGTATCAGTTAATCGCGTTACTCAAATGAATATTAACACACATTAACTAAATTCTGAAGATTAAATTAATATTTATTAACTTTCTGAACGTATTAATTCATTAATATTGATCATCAAACTGGTTTCTTGCATTGGAAACATAGGGTATATCAGCCCTGACGATTGGCCGATACCGATACCGATTATTTGCCGATTTATCGTGACTCTCATCTCCACGGTGATTGTATTTCAGTGTATTAAAAAGGTACAAAACAGATAATATTACTTCAATTGGTTGGTAAATTAACATTATATCAGTTAATGAAATACATTTTTTTTACCGTAAATTTAACAGAATTTTTTACAGTGCATAAAATAAAGTTATAAATCGTAATTATTACAATATAAACCTTTAAATTATGCGGTTTTGAACTGTAAAATAGACAGCTGCCCCGTAAAACTTGCGTTGCTACCGTATTTTTTTTTATGATAAAGTTTTGGTAACCACAGCTACCGTTTTTTTTTTTACCGTAAATTTTATGGGGATATTTTTTACACTGTAGTATTTTCTGTTTTGATTTTTGTGTCTCTTTTTTATAATTTATTTTTCCTTTTTTAAAATGTCTTATAGTTTTTATTGAATTTTTAGTTTTAGCTAATTTACCGTAGTTTTAGTACTTAAACTGAAAACCAATCGAAAAAATGAGAAATGTTGCCTTGGCAGCTAGATGAAATAAAATGTTGTTTTGTTTTATTTCAGTCAGTGTTCATTTAATTTCAAGTAATGAAAAATGTTTTTTTTTTATTTTTTTTTTTTTTTATGGTTTTAGTGAACGACAATAACCCCGCATTATTAATATTCTTTTTACTTCCAGGAAGTATTAACATATATGCATTTCATTTTCTCAAATATTAAGTACATTTAAGCTGCTGAATAATATTAGTGTAGTATATTGAAATTATATATTTAAAAAATAGCAACAAAATATCGCAAGTGTAGGGTTGGTTATAAACGAAAAAAAACCTTTGTCCAAAAAACACGAAAATGTTTCATGCTCATTTTGTATTATCATTCTCAAACGCGTCACTTATCGGTATTATATCCCGCTGAACTCTTATTTATTAATTTATTTTTCGATTGTTTAGAGTAGATACATTAGTGTTGCTACTGTGAAAACAAACATTCATGTACAACATATTTATGTAATTTTATGTACACAGTAAAAACCCCAGAGTTAAATCAACTCTGCTCAGATAACATTTGGTCCCTCTCTAAATAGTGTTAAAGTAACACTGAAGCAGAGTTAAAGTTAATGAGATAATTAAGCAATTAATTAAGCGATCATTCAAGTCAAGTCAAGTCATCTTTATTTATATAGCGCTTTTTACAATGCAAATTGTGGCAAAGCAGCTTTACATTAATAAGAAAATGGTGTCATTGTCCAGCTTATCCTATATATTATTGATTCATTCCGTTGCAAAGATCAATAGTTATTAGTCTAGGTAATTTAGGTATAGCAGCACTGGAGAAAACAGTGACGTAATCGTCCGGCTCAGCTCAGTTCGCATATAACGGCGCCAATGCAGGCATATCAAAAACACTGCTGAATATCAAGCAAGTGTCCCCAACTTAAGCAAGCCAAAGGCAACAGCGGCAAGGAACCAAAACTCCAACAAATGGAGAAAAAAACCTTGGGAGAAACCAGGCTTAGTTGGGGGGCCAGTTCTCCTCTGGCCAACAGTGAACACTTGTCCGATACTCAGGCAGAGTTACAGGTCATTAAACTGATTTGGAATCGCAACAGTCAAAATATTTAATCTAGTTCCATCTAGTTTAAGATCTTTTTGATCACGCCGGTATGGGACGGTTTTGGTTCATTGAACATTAATGATGAACACCTGCTGTTAACAAGCAGAATCCCTGTAGAAAAGAGAAACACAAGAACTACAACTGACTTCAGCCACAGTCTTAGATGAAATCAACTAATCAACAGATAAAAGACATTCAATCTCTGAAGAGTGTTACTTTAACACTAGTTCAGTGTTACTTTAACACTATTTAGAGAGGGACCAAATGTTATCTGAGCAGAGTTGATTTAACTCTGGGGATTTTACTGTGTAGTATTTATGTAATTCTGAACAACTATCATCAAGTCAATGATTAGAAACGTTACTGTTTACACCGTTCATTGATCCTCACGTCACATGACTGATCCCGAAAACACGGCCTCGAATGAGACTCGAGAGCTTCAGAAGTGACGATTTAGAGTAAACATCTGGATAAATCCACTTGTTGTTGCCTAAGCAGCTCCTGAGCAATGAAACAGCAGCGTATGCGTCTAACCAGACGTAGATCACGCTCCAGACAGATCAAAACGGACAGGATTTTTAGTTTCAGTGTTGTGACCCGAGGTCAAAGCAGCAGCGCCGCAGAGAATGTGTTCGGCAATCTGCTTCGTATGAGCTGTAATTGAAAGCACATTAGACACCCGGCCCGTCTCTCTTGAAGCTCTTATAACACTTCCTCCGCCGAACGCATGTAAACATGCAATTAGGACAGTGGAAACAATTTTTTAAAGTGCATCACAATTTTCTGGCCTCACAGAGTTTCGCTTGAGGGCAGCAGCAATAACCATCTAACAGCTTCCTGAAGAGTGTAGCTTTCACATTATTACACTTCAAACACTGCAGAGAGCGTCTTTCATTTCACTAATAAGTTTAATGCACTTTATGCATATAGGAATAGTCGAGTCATCTTTAATTCAATAGCGATTTATACAATAAAGCAGGAAAATAATGTAAAGTTCAGTATATAAGCGGCTCATTATTCACCTCAATTCTGATCGTTTAATATTACATTTCTGAACATTAATTGTCTTTAAGCAACAAATATCAGAGAGATTTTACTCTGAGGGAATGAGATACTGGAGCGCTGCCATGTTTTATAAGGTCGATCGTGTTAATAATCCCCACTGGTTTGTCTTCAGGGGAGCAGACGCGGCAAAAATATTTAGGAGTCGATTGCCAAATACTCTAGAAAAGCTCTTTTTCAACAAAAACACATCTGATTTTATTTCAACCATGCTTTTTGCATCTTTCATATCCGTGTGATGTTGTTTTCTATACTGTTGCTTGGTTGGGTCATTAACAAATACGTTTTTTAAAACTTCATTTTGAGGTTTTATTAAGTATTAACAATGAGATTATGAGGCTTTTGTAATCAATTAACACTCCTTTAGTCATTTTTTACAAAATTTGTCAACAAAAAAGTCATTCGGTTTAACCAAAATTCCGGTTTTACCGAATGACACTTTTGGTTACACCAAATGACGATATTTTCAAACAATGCTAACAGGCTGATATCTAGCTAAAATGTTATATTTAGTACAAGTTTTATTAAAGCAATATTCAATATTAAAGCAATATTCAAAATTAAACATTTTGCATGTTTTATAACGGTTGTACCGAATGACCTGATGTTTCAGGACATGCGTATGAGCAAACGAAAACATACATTTGTCAAATAGTTAAAAGAGAGTTAGTTATTTTGCTTCATGACCATGTGGTCCTTTGCAGGGGTCTGAGTGATGTCACATCCTGTCACATGATATTGACCGCATGACTTGATCCAAAATGGTCCCTTTATTTTGGTTACTCCGAATGACATAACAATTCTCATAACAAAACAATGAAATCTACACTTTATTTTAACACCATTTGGCACTGTGTTGATTTTTGATATTATAAAAAATTATATTTATTACATTTTAAGATATTTTAATTACAAATGATCGGTTAAACCAAATGACCTTTTGACACTTCAGAATGTTTATAATACCTTTATATGTAGCAAAATATAGTTAAAACCTATTGGATACTCTAGAAAAGCTCCTTTTCAACAAAAAATACATTTATTTCAACCGTTCAACCATGATTTTTGCATCTCAGTAATTCTGGTTGTGAATGATTTCATATCCGTGTGATGTTGTTTTCTATACTGTTGCTCGGTTGGGTCATTAACAAATACATTTTTAAAACTTAATTTTGAGGTTTTATTAAGTATTAACAATGAGATGATGTGGTTTTTGTAATCAATTAACACTCCTTTAGTCATTTTTTTTACAAAATTTGTCAACAAAAAAGTCATTCGGTTTAACCGAAATTCCGGTTTTACCGAATGACACTTTTGGTTACACCAAATGACGATATTTTCAAACAATGCTAACAGGCTGATATCTAACTAAAATGTTATATTTAGTACAAGTTTTATTAAAGCAATATTCAATATTAAAGCATTTTCCATGTTTTATAACGGTTGTACCGAATGACCTGATGATTCAGGACATGCGTTTGAGCAAGCAAAAACATACATTTCTCAAATAGTTAAAAGAGAGTTAGTTATTTTGCTTCATGACCATGTGGTCTTTTACAGGTGTCTGAGTGATGTCACATCCTGTCACATGATATTGACCTCATGACATGATCCAAAATGGTCCCTTTATTTTGGTTACTCCGAATGACATCAATGATCTTTCTCATGACAAAACAATGAAATCTACACTTAATTTTAACACCATTTGGCACTGTGTTGATATATGATATTATAAAAAATTATATTTATTACAGTTTAAGATATTTTAATTACAAATGAACGGTTAAACCAAATGACCTTTTGACACTTGAGAATGTTTATAATACCTTTATATGTAGCAAAATATAATTAAAACATATTGAATTCAATAAAAGAGATCTAGTTTTACTATCTTACATACTTTGAATGTCATTTCTTTGTTTTTTATTTTTATAAAGGCCTTTGGACAGAAAAAGTGACCCGTCACGTCATTGACCCTATAATAGTTCCTTTACTGTTTTGCTTTATTAATTGGCAAACAATTTCTGGATCAGGACTGTTTACACATTTAAAAATCAGTAATAATTTACAATAAGGTCTCATTATTGTCTAACTATGATTTAATATATATTTTTTTTACAGCATTTATTAACCTTTGTTGATAATAAAAACACAATTGTTCATGTCAGTTAATGATAGAAAAATACAACTTTTGATTTTAATAAATGGATTAGTAAATGTTGTGCTTTAATTAGTAAATTAAAATAAATCAAATTAATTAATTTAGTAAATAAATTAACCAGCTCAATAAATGCTTTTTGTGTTTACATAAACTCTGTATTTA
The DNA here is from genome assembly GCA_038088235.1 of Zacco platypus. NCBI lineage: Eukaryota > Metazoa > Chordata > Actinopteri > Cypriniformes > Xenocyprididae > Zacco > Zacco platypus. Next base: position 37,308,089 of record CM076081.1, on the reverse strand, counting down.
TCTGGTTATTTGTTTAATTCTGAATGACATGTAATGTTGTTTATGTGGCAGGGATGGTTTGGTGATTAAATCGCTCTGGCGCTTTAATCGAGAGCCCGTCCCGTGAGGTTACAGGTGAAATCTGGCCAGGGCCTGCAGGTTTCAGCTCTTAATGTCTGTAGCAGATCAAATACTGCAGGATAGATGATGCTCAGCCAAAGACCTTAATGTTGATGGCGCTGGATTCATCTTTGCTTGATGTTTATTGTCTGTATTTTACATGTTTGACACTACAGACAAAAACTGTTTTTCCAGCTCAAAATCCCCACAGATCATGCATTTTTTGTGTGTGTCCCTTTAAATGCAAATGAGCTGCTGCTCCAGAAGAGGGCGGAGCTTTAACAGCTCAACAACAACAAAGCTGGAGAATCTCACGCAGACAAAATGAGGAAAGTGTTCAAACGGATAGAGAGACTCAGGAAGAAGTTCAACTTTTAGACGTTTCTGAACGGTTAGTGGATAAATTGATGTAGTTGCTGTGGAGTTGATCAACTCATCACTAGCATGTGTCGTCACGTTCAGCTTTTTTCCTCGAATCGACCCTCGTTTGTGAAGCAGTCCGGCGTAAAATGACGGCGTCAACAACACTCGACTACAACAACTCTTCCTCTTCTCTAAAACAGCCCGACATGGCCCCGCCCCCTTTGATGAGTGTTCTCGGGGGCGGGGTTTATGTAAATTTTAGGGTTAGTGATGTCACCAAACCAGGAAGAAGGTCGTTGTAGTTGCGATTTCTGTAAAAGAAAATATCTCCTATGCCTTGAACTTTGAGAATCATAACTTTGCAGATGTTGTATCGGCCTTTAAATGGACAATACCTCATTTGCATATTTAAACATAACATTTCAGAAAACTGTGTCTTACCTTAACAGCAAGTGAATTGGATAAAAATATCCTGATGTCCTTCTTGATTATAAAATCGATCATATTTGATATGTGATGATGTCAGGCCGTATTACTTTTTCTCCAGTGGTCTCTTTATGGGATGCTCTCTCATAAAATTCTGCTTTAAACAAGAACATGTGATGCAGATTTTATCAACACTACACTCCATGAGTCAACTATTGTTTCTGATTATCATAAAACGTTCAAGATTGAATCCTGCTGTAAAGTCGAGCAACAGATTAATGTACAACAGGACCAATCGTGCTGTCTCTGTGTTTCAGAATATGCTGTGTTTGATACTTGAGGGATAGTGATCATTCTGTCATCATTTATTCACTCTGGAAACCTATGTGACTTTTTTTTTTGTTCTTGAAACAAACCTAAATGTATGGAAGCCCGTTCCCGTCACTGTTGAGAAAAAAAAAAATTCCGACTTAGTATCTCATAATAATGACTTAGCATCTCATAATAATGACTTAGCATCTTTAACTTAATCAAAAAATTTTTTTAGAAACTTTCTCATAATAATGACTTAGTATCTCATAATAATGACTTAGCATAACATAATAATGACATAGTATCTTTAACTTAATCAAAAAAAAATTTTTTAGAAACTTTCTCATAATAATGACTTAACATCTCATAATAATGACTTAGCATCTTTAACTTAATAAAAAAATTTAAAAAAATACAAATGTTTTTTTTTTAATTAAGTTAAAGATACTAAGTCATTATTATGAGATGCTAAGTCATTATTATGAGATACTAAGTCATTATTATGAGATGCTAAGTCATTATTATGAGATACTAAGTCATTATTATGAGATGCTAGGTCATTATTATGAGATACTAAGTCATTATTATAAGATACTAAGTCATTATTATGAGATGCTAAGTCATTATTATTAGATACTAAGTCATTATTATGAGATACTAATTCATTATTATGAGATGCTAAGTCATTATTATGAGATGCTAAGTCATTATTATGAGATGCTAAGTCATTATTATGAGATACTAAGTCATTATTATGAGATGTTAAGTCATTATTATGAGATGCTAAGTCATTATTATGAGATGCTAAGTCATTATTATGAGATGCTAAGTCATTATTATGAGATACTAAGTCATTATTATGAGATATTAAGTCATTATTATGAGATATTAAGTCATTATTATGAGATACTATGTCATTATTATAAGATACTAAGTCATTATGAGATGCTAAGTCATTATTATTAGATACTAAGTCATTATTATGAGATACTAATTCAGTATTATGAGATACTAAGTCATTATTATGAGATGTTAAGTCATTATTATGAGATGCTAAGTCATTATTATGAGATGCTAAGTCATTATTATGAGATACTAAGTCATTATTATGAGATACTAAGTCATTATTATGAGATACTAAGTCATTATTATGAGATACTAAGTCATTATTATGAGATATTAAGTCATTATTATGAGATTTTATAATTTTTTTTTTGTCAACAGTGGCGGGAACGGGCTTCCATATAAATGTCATATTTTATATATATATGTGTGTATATACACATATGTATGTATGTACGTGTGTGTTATTTATAGGCAGTTTTTTCAAATTTTGAAATATTTCAGATTTTATTAATAATAATATAACTAAAATTATTTGTAATATTAAATGTTCTTGGTGTTTTTTCTTTCTCTCTTACAGTAGAGCTTGTCCGCAGCATGACGGTGAACATCTTATCTGTGCGGACTGAAAGTCTGGGACACATCCGTCCCCCGTTTCTGATGGTTTTTCAGGGTTGTGTTAGTGCGCCAGGACCCGGTTATGCTCAAAGCGTCATGAACATGAGCCAAACCAACTCTGTTTTCACCGTTCAGACGTTGTGTCATCGGGGAACGAGGCAGAGCTCAGACAGACACCTGAGTTCACAGAGAACCAGCTCTTAGATCTCATTCGTTTGTCAAGGCCTGTTCTAGGGTTTCAGCCCCATTTCCATGAAATTAAAATACAAAAAAACCCGTTGCCTCCCTTTTTGAGCATAAATCTAATCTTAAATGGTTGTGATTTCTTGCTCAGCAGATGAAAAGTGAGTTTCGAAAAACGAAAGTGTAAAATAGACATTTAAGGGTGTGTTGAGTTTTCTGGGTTCTTTTGGTCTGGTCCAAAAAAGAAAATGATACATTTTTCAGGGCTGCGCGGTATATCTAGTTTGTACGATATATCATTATAAATGATATAGGATGTGGCAATACCGTTTATATCAATATACAGTAGTTTTATATTACGAACGCATCTGAAAAATAACGGAGTGAGCTGCTGTCCAGCCCCCTCGCAAAGTCCCGCCCCCTTTAGTTACTGTTGCTATGCGCTCTCACGCCACACATCATGTTCTCACGCAGTGGAGCAAAGAGGACACTGACAACGTATGAAACAGTTTCATATTTAAAATAAAGAAGTTGAATCAATAAATAGCGTCTAGTGTGTGTTTAATGTGTGGTGACAGATCGCTGTAGCTCCTCGTGAACCGATCATCTCTTCATACTAGTTCATTTATAGCATCAAATAAACATGAATGAACATCAGAAGGAATGTTGTTTCAAGACGTGATTCAAGTTCACCAACGTTAATCTACTAACTCCCCTGACCGCTTTGACGGACAAAATGGCGGATTCAGGGTTATGATTGGTCAGATCGCCTGTCAATCAAACTGCCTGCGAAGCGTCAATTCAGTTTATCCTAAACATGAGAAATGCTTTATATTCAGGGCTCAAAATAACTGTTAACGCGTATAGTTTAACGCAGTGTGCCTTATCAGACGCTCTGAATGATACGTGTTTTCTTACATTTCACATGTATATTCTCCATCTGTACTCATACATATCTGGTGTTTTTACCAGAAGAGGACTCACGAAGAGCTTAGAAGACGTGAAAAGGAGTCAAAACAGTGGCAGGAAGTCCTCCGTCGCACACAAACGGAGATCTGCAGCGAGGAGACGGCTGTACCGAACTGAGAGGAAAAACCAAGTATGCTTGAGCGTTCTGTCCTTTTTAGGGTGGCATCTTGTGACATCACATCCTGTTTTTGGTTCGTTTAGACGTGTTTGGTCTGTGTCGCGTTCACATTACAGGCCGCGTGTTTAGTGTGCACCAGCGTTCAGACTTACCTAAGTTTACTGTAAAGCACACACTCAAAAAAATATTTCTGTCTAAACATAAGTTTTATGTAATTTAATTACATAGCAATTTTCCATCCATTTGGATTACATAGTTTTAACATAAACAAACTAATAAACTTGACGTGATTCATATTTGTCAGTCATATGTAAATGAAATAGGTAAGATTTATGTGATAATTGAGTATATGAATAGTGAGAGATTAAATGTCTTTTATCTTCAGTTGATTTCATTTGTAGTTCTTGTGTTTCTCTGTCCTTCAGTGATTCTGCTTGTTAACAGCAGGTGTTCATCATTAATGCTCAATCATCACTTAATGATCTCATTAACTCTGACACTGCTTCAACGGTACTTTAACTCAGTAGTGCGCACACACATGACCACTAAACAGTGTTCATTAACCTGGGCATTTTTCTGTGAACTATTACATAAATCTTACCGATTTCATTTACGTATGACTGACAAATATGAATCACATTAAGTTTATTAGTTTGTTTATGTTAAAACTATGTAATCCAAATGGATGGAAAATTGCTATGTAATTAAATTACATAAAACTTATGTTTAGACAGAAATATTTTTTTGAGTGCATATACTGAACTGGACTTTTATTTTATATAAAATATATGTTTTACAAAATAATCTGGCCCCTAAAATTGTTATAAATCAAAGCCATATGTGTTCCAATTGATGTGTCCCAATGCTAATAAGATTTAAAGTACTGTTTTCATGGTCACGCGATGAATTTTGAGTGTTTAAGCTTTAATTAATGATGATTACTAAAATATGTGATGAGGGGAAATGGTCTTAATGGTCCTGAAGTGCAGCGGGACACTGACAGTCGACAGACTGAACTGATATTTTATTTTCCCAAGTGTTTCCAAACATGAAGTTGATCCTTATCAGACCAGATCTTCTGCACTTCATTATGTTTGTATTCCGTTGCTCTTGAGATCATGTTTTTGCTGTCATATGCGTGTAATTTGTCATATGCGAGTCATGACATCATCTTTGGGTGTATGTGACACAGTTTCGCCTGGAGTAAAAGCATAAGACATTTTCCCTCTCCATCTTGAGAGATTGTTCTACAGAATCACGTTTGACATGCACATTTACACACACATCCTATAGAAGTTCGGTTAAAGTGCCGTGTGACCACTTGTGATCATGTTTCATTAGCCAGAGAGTCTCTGGTTTCATTGCTTCATGCAGTAACATTCATTGACTCTCAATCGCATTAACCAGTGAGATCCCTATGGCAAGCCGTTTTGACTTTTATTCATTTTCAGGATATAAACTTGTGATATCAACAATTACATTTTCACTAGTTGCACATTGATTGGTTTGTGATTGGTTTCAAGGTAGTTTGTGATGTCACAGACACCAGCTCTTTTTTCACTGCAGTTTTAAAGAGAAAATACTGCACATGGTTTGTCTTAAAGCACATTAAAACACTACATAGAGATATAAACAACATTAAAAACTTGATTTGCACCACCGGGGGACTTTAACTTTTCTACATCTGACATTGAGACTATATGTAATTTGAAGACATTTTTTTACAATGGACAAAATGGAGTTTTTAAAGAAAGACTGCCATCAAAGATCACCTCTACACTTTGGTAGAAAATCTACGCTTCTCAGTTTCTCCAGATGAAAAGACCAAAGTAAACTCGCATGTTTCAACTAAATAGAGCACCTATAATGCCGTTTTTGTGTGTGTCCCTTTAAATGCAAATGAGCTGCTGCTCCCCGCCCCCTTTCCAGAAGAGGACAGAGCTTTAACAGCTCAACAACAACAAAGCTGGAGAGTCTCACGCAGACAAAATGAGGAAAGTGTTCAAACTGATGGAGAGACTCAGGAAGAAGTTCCAACTTTTAGACGTTTCTGAACGGTTAGTGGATAAATTGATGTAGTTGCTGTGGAGTTGATCAACTCATCACTAGCATGTGTCGTCACGGTCATCTTTTTTCCTTGAATCGACCCTCGTTTGTGAAGCGGTCCGGCGTAAAATGACGGCATCAACAACACTCGACTACAACAACTCTTCCTCTTCTCTAAAGCGGCACAACATGGCCCCGCCCCCTTTGTTGTGTGTACTCAGGGGCGGGGTTTATGCAAATTTTATGGTTAGTGATGTCACCAACCTGGGAAGAAGCTTGTTGTAGTCCTCGTTGTAGTTGTTGTAGTTCTGTAAAAGAAAATATCTCCTTTTGCATTGAACTTTGAGCATCATAACTTTACAGATGTTGTTTCTGCTCAAACAGAACACAAACTAAAGTTAAAAAAGTGAAATCATAATCACCCACCCCTTTAAAAGAGTTATTTTACTCAGATTCGCCAAAATACCAAAGTCTGCAATCAAAAGCAAAACATCTGATGATTATGAGCTCAAGCATTTCTCATCAAAGTTTCCCAAGGCTAAAACTGTCTGGAAACCAAATGATATTTCTCTAAATGAACGATTACAGTCGCAAGCCAAACATTATGCATGTGATTGACTGGCTTTTGCATCAAATTAACCCTGCAATTTTGAATGCATTTTCAAATGCATGTTTTCCTCTGTTGATCTGGTTGGTAGATAAACCGCGTCCGCTGGATGTTTGTGGTTGATGCGTGTCAGTAGTTTGTGGTTGAAGTGTTTCTTCGTTTTTCTCTGCTGCTAATAAGAAGCTCACAATCTCCACACAAAACATCTTTACAGTGAAATAATGTGAATCCATCAACAGTCAAATATGATTGACAGCTCACAGCACTACAGCAGATGCAGATATCAACCCAATAGTTCACTCTTCTGCTGTTAGTTTTCATTCAGGGCCAGAATTCATTTGAAAACGTGAGATCAGCAAAAACTTGTTGATTTTGTGATGTTCAAACAGAGTGATGAGTGAGCGGAAACGGACTGAGGTTGGGGGAGGATTCACACTTAACCAGATAAATATCACAGTTCAGTCGTGTTTTTGATCAATCTGAGGGTTTTCAGTGAACCGATGAAGAACATGTTTCTCAAATTAGTTTTGTTCAGCTTGTGTTTGTGGCGTCTGGGCGGTGAGTTTTAAATGTGTTTTTATGTTTAAATCAGTTAGAGATTATCATTCACTGTTCGTATCAAAGAGCAAAGAGTCTTTAATCTAATAAATAAAGGAGAAACACAACTACGTAACGTAGACGATAATTGAACTCAGGGTTTAAATAACAGATCTAGGATTAATTAAGCGAGAGAACATGTACATCCAGCTGGTTGTTATCTCAGGATCAGGTGATCAGTTTTGCATCGGCCTGAAGGGGTTTATTCTGAGATAACAACCCGCTATCCGCTTATTACACGGTTACTTGACAGATGAGTAAATAATTAGACACGAAATATTGATCTGAGTTGAAATATTCTAGCTTCCACGGAGAGAGCGGCAAGTTCAAACTAGACGGACATTTAAGGGATACGGTACACTTAAACAGCATTTCGCCACATATATAATTATGGGGATAAGAGATATTTGTGACGAGCAGGGCGAGCGAGAGCCGTGAGGGAACGGGGCGAGGGATAATGAGCATCACCTGCGCGCTACACCGGTCTCATGTCTCTCACGGAGGAGCTCCGGAAGCATAAAAGACTAGCGACGACAGTGAAGTACGAGAGAGGACCAGGCCTGGATTTTATGTTGTGTTTTATTTCGTTTGTGAGGGCGGCAGTTCTTTTACTTTCGTTTTAGTGTTTGGTTATTTTATTATTAAAAGTTATTAACGTTCGCCAGTTCCCGCCGGCGTTCTTCCCGTACTTATGAACTCCGTTACAATATTGATCTGAGATGAAACTGTTTTAAAATTGTACCTGTTTATTATCTAATAATCCAACTGGATGACATAATTAAATAACTGTACACAAAATATTGAGTTTTAATATTTCGTGAGCTTAACAAACGCAGAACTTTGATGAAGAAAAAACGTTTCTAGCAAGCGTATATATCGCTGCTGACTTCAGTAACCCGGATGAGCCGGTGTTATCTGTTTTTAGCGGTCGTTATCGGGAAATGACATACCGCTGGATGGTGTGATTGACCAATCAGAATCAAGTATTCCACAGAGCCGTGTAATAGCTAAGGATAGAGAACAAGCAAACGGAAACTGAGAGAAAACTAAACCTAAACAGAACAAACATGTTACAGTTATGGATCAGATACTCAACAGCATTAGTTTTAGTCTGACTTTGTTCTCACATTTAAATGATTAGAAACATTTTAGTGAAGCTTCATCAAATCAACATCAAGTGATTTTAAAGCTTTAATCGGTGAAAACTCTGTTCTTCAGGTGTGTTTGGTTTGAGAACATCACAGGAAGGAAATTCAGTCACTCTAGACTCTGAACTGACTGAAATAAAGGATGATGATGTGATTCAGTGGAGGTTTGGACCTGAAAACACTTTAATAGCTGAAATCAATGTAACAGCCGACAGAATCGCTGTATATGATGATGTTCTTGATGGGAGATTCAGAGACAGACTGAAACTGGACAATCAAACTGGATCTCTGACCATCACAAACATGACAAATGATCTCAGGGGACGTTATGTGCTGGACATCAACAGTGATTATTCCTCTGTCACTTTCGCTAACTATCGTGAGTTAAATATCAATTTCACATCTTTTATATTTTATTCAGCACAAAGATATGATTATTAATCCAAACTCCATTTTGATTCTGTTGTTTAAGGAGGATATTGATTTCAAATTTAAACCATTTACTTTTGAAAATGACTGTCTTAATCTGTGTTGTTTCTCTTTGATCTCCATGTGTGTGTTTGAAGGTACCAGAGATGACACTGAAATATCAGTGATTAAAGGAGATTCAGACTCTCTAAACTTTCTTGATATTATTGAAATATTGAAAGGTGATGAAAAAACATTGAATGTTATTTCTATTACATTTTTTTAAAAATGCTTTGCTTTTGATCAGTTTTGGTTCCTCTTTATGTGTCTTCCTCGTCTGCTTGAATATTCATCTTTATTTCTCTTTATTCTCTGTTCCTGTCATCAGTGGAGACTGTTCTTCATCATCATCTTCATCATCATGTTCTCTGGTGTGTTCAGCTGTGAATGTGAGTCATGTGACTCTCTCCTGGTACAAAGGAAACAGGTTATTGTCCAGCGTCAATGCGTCACGTCTCAGGATCAGTCTCTCTCTTCCTCTGGAGGTGGAATATCAGGATAAAAACAACTACAGCTGTGTGATCAACAACCTCATCAGCAACCAGACTCAACATCTGGACATCAGTGAGCTCTGTCACACATGTTCAGGTACAGTAAAGCTGATATTAGTTGATGTAAGAGCTGATGTTACTGAGCTGATCTCAGTTTGATGTTTTTATTCCTCAGACTCTGTCCACTGTTGTGGTCCTACTGAAGTTGTGATCCGATTGGTTCTCTCTGTTCTGGTGGGCGTGGCTACTGTTCTTATTGTGGTTTATGACATCAGATCCGGAAGAGCTGAACGAGATCGAGCACATAAGCACGCATCAGGTACCTCATTGATGATGTAACGTCTCACAAACTGATTTTTACGGTGGCCGAGAGAGCTCAACGCGCTGCAAATAAGAAAACACATGCAAATAAAGAAAACACATGCAAATAAAAAAACGTGATCATCAATTTGACAACACATGTGCTGCAAATCCTCACAACACATGCAAACACAGAAACGCACTGCAAATACAGAAACGCACTACAGGTTCGTCACTTTTTGGGGTCCCCTTGAAACATTTCCGTTGTGGTTTATGCTATTTGCAGCGCGTTTCTGTGTTTGCAGCGCGTTTCTGTGTTTGCAGCGCGTTTCTGTGTTTGCAGCTCGTTTCTGTGTTTGCAGCTCGTTTCTGTGTTTGCAGTGCGTTTCTGTTTTTGCAGTGCGTTTCTGTGTTTGCAGTGCGTTTCTGTGTTTGCAGTGCGTTTCTGTGTTTGCAGTGCGTTTCTGTGTTTGCAGCGCGTTTCTGTGTTTGCAGCACGTTTCTGTGTTCGCAGCACGTTTCTGTGTTCGCAGCACGTTTCTGTGTTTGCAGTGCGTTTCTGTGTTTGCAGCTCGTTTCTCTGTTTGCAGTGCGTTTCTGTGTTTGCAGTGCGTTTCTGTGTTTGCAGCACGTTTCTGTGTTCGCAGCACGTTTCTGTGTTCGCAGCACGTTTCTGTGTTTGCAGCTCGTTTCTCTGTTTGCAGTGCGTTTCTGTGTTTGCAGCTCGTTTCTGTGTTTGCAGCGCGTTTCTGTGTTTGCAGTGCGTTTCTGTGTTTGCAGTGCGTTTCTGTGTTTGCAGTGCGTTTCTGTGTTTGCAGCTCGTTTCTGTGTTCGCAGCACGTTTCTGTGTTTGCAGCGCGTTTCTGTGTTTGCAGTGCGTTTCTGTGTTTGCAGTGCGTTTCTGTGTTTGCAGTGCGTTTCTGTGTTTGCAGTGCGTTTCTGTGTTTGCAGTGCGTTTCTGTGTTTGCAGTGCGTTTCTGTGTTTGCAGCTCGTTTCTGTGTTCGCAGCACGTTTCTGTGTTTGCAGTGCGTTTCTGTGTTTGCAGTGCGTTTCTGTGTTTGCAGTGCGTTTCTGTGTTTGCAGCTCGTTTCTGTGTTTGCAGTGCGTTTCTGTGTTTGCAGTGCGTTTCTGTGTTGTGAGGATATGCAGCACATGTGCTGTTAAACTTATGATCATGTGTTTTTTTTTATTTGCATGTGTTTTTTTTTTATTTGCATGTGTTTTCTTATTTGCATCGTGTTGAGCTCTCTCGGCCACTGTAGATTTTGCACATTTAAATACTTGTAAGATTTATGGCTTTATATGTTCATCTTTTTCAGGAATTATTGAAATCTAAAGCAGAACGCTGAACTTTTAAAGGTTCTTCAAGTGTGGTTTTGTTCTACTGATGATTATTTGAGCTTGATCTCTCTCTCTTTCAGAGACAGATTCTCTTTGTAAGCTTTCATTTATATTTCTCACATTAATTGGTGAATGAAGACACAAACAGATCTCACTTGATCTATTTGAATATGTATTTTCTTGTCTTTATCAATAAAGTTTTCTCACTCTGATGTTCAAGAGTCTCTCCATGTTTTATTACATTTATTATGTCGAGCGACTCCTGGAGGAATACTAACTTTTAACAGTTTTAGCAGCGCGCCACATATATAGCTTTTCATTACTGAAACTGTTTTTTTGTTTTTTATTAAATTTATCTAGAATCATTTTAGCTCCTCTTTAGCTGTTCTTTTGATATACTGCATGTTCAGATATTCAGATAACAAAATATTCTGCTGACCATGAAAGTTTTGTGAAAAGGATTAGAAATGCTCGCACTGGCAGGAGACTTTTTTCAAAAACACTGGCGGAGAAAGAGTTAAAAAACATTATTTGTGAAAGTTTACATTATAATTCACCTCATTACTTTTATTTTTATTTTTCTATATACAATAATAAACAAGAAAACTTTCCCCTGAGGTCATGGGTGTGTTTTAACGTGCCATAAACCATTTATTTACATGGCGGCATTTGTAAGCGGTAAGACGCTTCTCCAGAGATCTGCTTGTGGGCGAGGTTAAAGCATTGGGTAGCACTTTATTTTACAGTATGTGCACTTTCCTGGTACATACGATGTCATTTTGTAAAGAAAAAATGCGCTTCTGCACATTCGCATTCTTTTACGGCACTATCCACCTTATTTTTACAGTTTACTGCACTTTGATATTCTTCTTGTTAATTCCCTATAGCGGCTAATAAATCGGAAGTCTCACATTGAAATTTTGAAAATTTAGGTGAAAATTAAGACTAAACACGTAATATTCTAAATTCTGAATATTCTAAATTCTGAATATTCTAAATTCTAAATATTCTAAATTCTGAATATTCTAAATTCTGAATATTCTAAATTCTAAATATTCTAAATTCTGAATATTCTAAATTCTGAATATTCTAAATTCTAAATATTCTAAATTCTAAATATTCTAAATTCTGAATATTCTAAATTCTGAATATTCTAAATTCTAAATATTCTAAATTCTAAATATTCTAAATTCTGAATATTCTAAATTCTAAATATTCTAAATTCTGAATATTATAAATTCTAAATATTCTAAATTCTAAATATTCTAAATTCTGAATATTCTAAATTCTGAATATTCTAAATTCTAAATATTCTAAATTCTAAATATTCTAAATTCTGAATATTCTATATTCTGAATATTCTAAATTCTAAATATTCTAAATTCTGAATATTCTAAATTCTGAATATTCTAAATTCTGAATATTCTAAATTCTAAATAAAGATTCCAGAAATGTATGGAATCTCTCATCATAATCAGCAGCAACAGTCCTCATCAGGAACTCAAAACAGCTTTGATTTTTAAAAAACATTTTATTGCCATCCCCGTTGAGCAGGTGACAGATAATCTCTGCAACGGACGGACAAACATTCATAAAGCACACCAACTAAATGAGGGGAATTTTCAGAAGCTGGCAGTGAAGACAGACTCTGAAATGACAGATAAATATTTACACTCGCGTTCTGCAGTAGATGAGTCTGAGTCTAGAGGAATGTCTGAGTCTCGCTCCTGCCAAATACAGGAACCCGAGAGACCAGCCATTATGACACAAAACCATCAGCTGCTCAACATGCTTCATTAGAGCGAAGAGTTCATTAGACAATATTCGCGCAGATGAATCCAGTTGAATCTGACTGCTGGATTCCAGAACGGGCTGATGGGTGTTTTCTCAACCCCATAAACACATACCTCGAGGATTCCTCAGTCTCAACAATATCCCACTTCTATCTGGTCTTATTTGTTCGGCTTGAATTATGTCTTTGTTTTATGCATTATGCATTTGTAAAGCGACCCTGAGGTCTTGAAAGGCAAAGAATTATTATTATTATTTCTCGTGTTTTTAACTTTCCCCCATGTCTTCTTCATTTAAATGCTTTTGTGAGCATATTTTGACCCCGTCGCACACTAACAATAAAAAAGCCTTCAAAAGACAGAAGCCATTTTATTCCAAAAATATTTCAAACGCAATTTCCACCACACGATTATTGTTCATGATGGTTCTGATTAAAGAAAAGAAATTAAACTAGTGAGAGTTTATCTTGTGAAAAGGAAGCTCAATATCTAAAAGGCCACAAAAGTTACCTTATAAAATAAGTGCTGTTTGCGTGTGGATGTTACGCTGGCTGCGGTGACCAAGTTGGCAACAGAAAACAACGTTGGCAGGAACACAAGCTCAGTGAGTTTAATTGGGACTAAATGGGAAGCAGCTGCAGAACAGCAATGGAATCTCAAACCTTTCATACCTTTGACAACAGAAAATTACAAAATAGTGTCAGGATGTGAGGTCTCGCAGATAATGAGCACGTGGTGTTCATTAAGTCTCAGTGCCGAGGTGATTATTATCTATAACAACTTCAAATTAATTGAGCGGAAACGGAGGAGTGCAGGTAATAATGAGCCCTGGGCTTTATCGAATCGCCCCAAACCGAGACACTTTTATACAATCGAGTCATGCCAGCAAAAATAACGTTCGCCCTCTAAAAAGACATTCAGGGCTCCAACTGACCCTTCGCAAAGACCCGCCCCCTTTAGTTACTGTTGCTATGTCCGACAACCCATGCACTCTCACAAAAAAATACACAGCAAAGAGGACACGAGCAACGTATGAAACAGTTTCATATTTTAAAGAAGTTTAATCAATAAATAGCGTCTAGTGTGCCTTTAATGTGTCGCTGTAGCTCCTCGTGAAGCGATCATCTCTTCATACTAGTTCATTTATAGCATCAAATAAACATGAATGAACATCAGAAGGAATGTTGTTTCAAGACGTGATTCAAGTTCACCAATGGTGGATTCGGGGTTATGATTGGTCAGATCGCCTGTCAATCAAACTGTTTGCGAAGGATTAGTACATGTATACAAGGGGGCACTGTATTTTCATGTACTTACTATGAACTTACTAGTGAATATACTAGTTAGTTAATGTGTAAGTTACACATTACTTAGGTTGGGGGGGGGGGGGGTATAAGATACTATTGCAGTTCAACTTCCTAATCTTTACTGGACAATGATTCACTTAACCCTTGTGTTCTGTTCCCGGTCAATTTAGATTTTCTAGTTGTTGGAAATACTGGTTAACCTATGTTTTTTTTTCTTGATATTTTGTGACTTTTTCTCATTTATCATCATGAACATGCATGCAAAGTTTCAACATGCTGGTGTTTTTTGACATATACAAACTAAATGACTGTTACGTTCGTGATGTTCGCCGGGTCAATTTGACCCGCATATTTTAACGCTCTAAGGCAACTGTACTGACCCAAAATAATAACATTTCTTGGTTATATTTTGTTATTTTATTGTTTTACTACCTTATGAAGCTAAAAAATGGTTTTCCCACACTTATTTCAATACAGAAACATGTTTTAACCAGAATATGCAGAAAGCTCATCATGTCAGAAGAAACTTCTTGACTTTATGAAATGAGTTTACAAAACAGCCAACTTAGGAAAAGTAAATATTTTCATTATTCAGGTACATTTAATTGTTCAGTTATGATGTTCTAAGAAAAAAAAAAAGTTAAAAAAATTTATTTATTGTATTTAAAAATGTACTGTTTATTTTCAAATTTTGTCAAAACAAAAGCGTTTTAAAAAATGGTTAAAAAAAACATTTTCATTAAATCATATCTTCAGATATATATTTTTTGGAATATTTGACAAATGTTGATATTAAAAGTTTACAGTTTGTACTTGAATCTTTGTTGTTTTTCATAGTGTGATTTTTGAGGAATCGCATTGAATCCAATTAGGGTCAATTTGACCCGCTCCATAACGAGTGAACTCAGAAATCCAACAGCGCATAAGGGTTAATCAATTGGGGTATATTTGACCTTAATAATGATGTGTGTGTTGACAGATCAGAAACAATAAGATACCAGACTCTTATTTGTACTTGGCATACTACTTGTCCGGTATTCGTAATGCAGTGTCTTTAGTCATTTTCGCCGATCCTTGTGAGTGGGGGATAGTTTTGATGAAGTTGTCATCTGTACAACGGAAAAACGTTTCCGTTTTTAGCACATCGTTATCTTGTAAACGAACCCTAAGTCGCAGCATCTGCTAATGGGGTACCTCAGGGCTCAGTGCTTGGACCCTTTCTGTTTTCCATCAATGTGGTTTCTGTGCTGATGACATACAAAATATTTTCATCAGTATATTAGTACAGCAAACTCGTTTACAGTTTTTTGACTGAACCTGCTGAACTTCACCAGGGAGTCACTGTTGCATCGAGGGGAGTGGTGGCTCTCAAAACTAGGCCATCCAAGAATCAGCGGCTGACGACACGAGATGATCTTCATGACCATCTGCACGAGTCTCCGTGAAACTGCAAGGTCAGCTGTGCTTCACACCCATCTCCAGACTGCAGTTAGTCTCCCAGAGCTGTAAAACTCAATTACACCCAAACGCACACCCACCCCACAGATCATCTGACCTCCAAAAGCCAGAGGGAACGCTTCGAGGGATGACAATTCAGTTGGCATTGACTCACTCACTCCAAAACGATTTTTCTAGGCCAAGTTTTTCAAAGTTTGATCTGGAGAAGAATGATCTGGATTTGGGAATGGGAATCACATGGTTTGCTATCCCGGTTCAGTTAATCCATGTTACTTTCATGTCATATATTTACCAAATCTGGATTTCCAGTGCTCTAAATAGGATTACATATCACAAAGTAGGCTAATTTATAGACTTGAATATTAGACTTATAGAATGAACCAAAAATTAATTCTGGTGCAGCAATAGTAAAGAGCAACAGGTAGAATATCATTGAGTAAATTTAAGTGTTATTATTTTAAGAGACCGAAAACAGTACAATCAAACACATCTTCCATTTTTAATGTCTTTTAAGCAGTTAGTTCCCTCATCTGACCTACAACAAATACATAAATACAAACAAACACACAATAACGGTTAAAAGTTTAGAATAATATTCTTAATGTTTTGAGATTATCTCTTATGCTCTCCAATGCTGCATTTATTTGATCAAATACTGATATATTATTTTAATATTGTGAAATCAGCATATCAGAATGATTTCTGAAGGATCATGTGACACTGAAGACTGGAGTAATGATGCTGAAAATTCAGGAATAAATTACACTTTACTGTATATTCGCATAGAAAACAGATGATTTACATTGTAAAAATATTTTGTGATTTTTACTGTATTTTTGATCAAATAAATTCAGCTTTGATCACAGGAATAAATTACACTTTACTATATATTCACATAGAAAACAGCTGTTTTAAATTGTAAAAATATTTCACAATTTTTACTGTATTTTTGATAAAATAAATGCTTAAGAGACTTCTTTCAAATACATGAAAAAATATTATTTATTCCAAAATTTTCACTTATTTCTATAGTGCTTTATACACTACAGATCATTTTAAAGCAGCTTCACAGTAATAAACATGTTGTAAAATTAATCAAGTATGACATTTTTGTTCATGTCAGTGCAGTCAAATCAACAATATCACTGATTATTAATTGTCTTTTAAACAAATCAAGTGCAAAATATAAATGTATGTGATAGACTGGACTGGATTATGTGATCTAATCCAATTGATGAATCGTTTTTTTTTTCACAATTTGACTAACAAAATTTCTTTTAAACAAACTAGTCCATGATGTTCAGCATGTTTGAATATCTTTCGTCCGTTCAAAAAAGTAGACAGTAGCCTTAAAAGAACTTATATATACAATAAAAAAACTGTTTTTCAAAGGTGTAAATAAAACGAAGATGAGTGAAGAAATCTGCCTAGAACCGGATGATTCGGGTAAATTCAGTAGGTTTAGAGTCTGTAAGCCATGTGTCTAGTATGTTGGTCAATGAGTTTCAGATGCTGTTGACTCTCGGGTGCTTTTATCTTTTGCAGATCGTATGGTTTATGTGCTCCAACATTTTCCCATAAACCCTCTCTTCATGCTTGAGCTTCGGGTTTGGACTGGAGTTTAAGGAAAGGTCAAATAAAAATACACGTACGGCACACGCTTAATACGCATTTGATCAGACGTGACTATAAAGCATGATGATATTAAGATATTTGAAACATTAATATCCTGACTTTCTGTAAAGCTGCTTAAGCACGTGAGGACAACTGAAGTCTGACCTTGTAATGATTTCACAATGCATATTAAATCATCAAATTCTTCTGTCCACCCTCTCGTCACGTGGCATCTACTGCGCTTCAGTGGTTTAAATCAAATCTCACAGGTAGGTCTTTCAGAGTCGCCTGGGGAGGGGAGGAATCCAAAACTGATCACTGGGGTTCCTCAGGGTTCGGTTCTGGGACCGCTCCTGTTCTCGACATACACTACATCACTGAGCCCCATCGTACAGGCACATGGTTTCTCCTGCCATTGCTATGCTGATGACACTCAACTCTACCTGTCCTTCCAACCGGATGATCCCACAGTAGCTGTCTGGTGGACATCTCAACATAGGAAAAAACAAACAAAAAAACTGTCCTATCCTTTCCTCTAATCCCTCCCTCTTCTATTTTATGCTACTCTGAAAAATGTCTGAAACTATTGTGAGCACTTCATGATGAATCACTTGTTGACAGGGTTGGGGAGTAACGAAATACAAGTAACTTAGTTACGTATTTAAAATACAAAATTTGAGTCACTGTATTTCATTACAGTTACATTTTAAATGGGTGGTAATCAGATTACAGTTACATCTGAAAAGTGTTTTAGATTACCAAAGTGATTACTTTGAGTTTTAATGTCATTTAAACAGCGATTGGTGATTCTCTGACTCTGACCGTCTGAAAAAGCATCCAAAGCTACATTTCTGTTCAGAAGTTTCATACCCCTTGCAGAATATTTTAATAATTGTAACAAAATAAGAGGGATCATGAAAAATATATTTTTATTTATTACTGTCCTGAATAAGCTATTTCACATAACAGATGACTGAATCTATAAAAAATTGCTCCATTCAAAAGTTTGCATATCCTTGAATCTCAACTGACATCAGATGATCCACGGCTGTTTTCATGTTTTGCGATACAGTGAAAAAGGTAAAAAACAAAAGAAAAGAAAGATAATTGTGAATTTTTATCCTCACAATTCTGACTTTTTTCCCTGCAATTGCAAGATATAAACTCACAATTGCAAGTTATAAAGTCAGAATTGCGTGATAACTTGATATTCAGATTTTTTTTCTTGAAAACACAAGTTTATATTTCACAATTCTGGCATTTTTCTCACAAATCAGACTTTTTTTTTTTTGGAAAATTGCGAGTTTATCACAATTCTGAGATTTTTTTTCTCAAAATTGAGAGTTTATATCTCAGAATTCTGACTTTTCTTTCAATTCTGACATTTTGTCTCAAAATTGAGAATTTATATCTCACAATTGCAACTTTATATCACGTAATTCTGAGAAAAAAAGTCAGAATTGTGAGATAAAAACTTTTTTTGTGTTTGTTCCACACTTATTAGTATTCCAAAGTATTCTAAAGTATTTAGATTAAGTTACTAAACTTGAATAATGCAACGAAATACGTCACAAATGACATTTTAAAGCATGTATTTTGTAATCTGTAGTGAAATACATTTTAAAAGTAACCAGCCCTGCTTGTTGTTTCCCTCACTTGATAAATTAAAATGTAAAATAATTTCATCAACTGAATATCCTTAAAGAGCCTCAGCTACTGACGTTTAAACTGCGGTCGTTGAATATGGTTCATTTAATTATGTTTCTGATTATAAAATCTTTGACTGTTGGAGGACAGACGTTCATTTGGACTCACGAGCACATTTTTATGCTCCACAGATGCAGCCGTTTTGGACTCGCTCGTCAGCAGGTGTCCGGGATCCGAAGAGGACAAATGGCCTTTGATGACCGATTCGGTCCCGTGATCCAGAATCAAAACGGCCGATTCTTATATTTCGGCGTTGTAATATCTCATATCTCATATATCTGGAATCAAGTGGCTCTTTTGAGAACGAAAAACAACTTCAGTAATTATATTAATAACGTCTGCAGCTCATTAGATTTTATTAGTTGGAGATCTCTGTGAATTTCCTCCTGTTCTTCTGAGAAGATGTTGGCCATCTGCAGGTTTCAGCTCATCTGCCAATGAGACGAGACACAGTTTCAGAAATAACAATCATAACATGATATGAAACGAGACCAGCTCTCTGTCATGTCATGTTAGGTATAAAACTGAATATAAATGGATGCAAATGTTGTGTGGAGTGATTGTTTTCATCCAGCAGGTCTATAATACCTTCCCATTCATCTCAATGGACCTCCATGAGGACACGACCTGTCAGAAACGCACACATCCCATTCACCCGTGAGTATTATATTTGGATAGTCACTTATTTAATATCGAAGCTCTCAAGGCCACCTGTTTTCAGAATGATTTGACTGCCGCTTTCTTTGGCACGACACGAACCACTTAAAACCTGTTTAACCGCAAAATACTGCAAATATCAAAAGAATGAAGAAGAAAAAGCTGCAGGAGACTGAGAAAAGAGACACTAAATCCCATCTAATGTCAAGAAAGGTGCGGGGAAAACAAACAGCAGCTTGTGGAGAGTTTCTGCAGAAGCTTGTCTCAGCCTCGGAATAAAAACTTAAAGGTATTTGCGGCTTTTTCCTTGCAATTGGGAGAAAAAAGGTGAATTGTGGGCTAAGATGTCGGAACAACCTTTTTTGTTGCAAACGTATATCTCACAATTTTGACATTTTTTTTTGTAATTTTGAGATATAAACTTTGAATTGTGAGTTATAAATACTGAAGATTTAAACTCACAATTGCATGAAAAAAAAAAATTAAGTTTCCATTAGTTTCGATGCAGCGATGTGTGAGAATCCCATTAGATCTTACCATGAAGTTATTGAATGAACTGGCATGTGGATTGTTCAATAAACAATTAAAATTGGTAACAGTTTACATTAAGATTCCATTTATTACCATTAGTTTGACTACATTTATTTTATTAATATATATTTATTTATTAAACTCTACAACATCCAGTACCAAATGGTCTGGTGAACAAATGGTCATTATGTTTTATTGTTTTATGGCCTTATTAATATATATATTTTTAAGTAACTGAAATAAGGATATAAAACACATAATTAACATATATATACATGCAGGGTTGGGGAGTAATGAAATACAAGTTACTTAGTGACGTATTTAAAATACAAAATTTGAGTGACTGTATTTCATTACAGTTACATTTTAAATGGTATTTTAGATTACCAAAGTGATTACTTTGAATTTATATGTCATTTAAACAGCAATTGGTGATTCTCTGAAAAAGCGAAGTTAAGTTTCATGTTTTCGATTGTTTTCGAATAGTTGTTTGTGAGTCATTGTATAATTCACTCGTCACTGTATCTTTTTCTCACAATTAGTTTTTTTCCCTCACAATTGTGAGTTTGTATTTCACAATTCTGACTTCTTTTTCTCAGAACTGCGAGATTTAAACTCACAATTGCAAGTTATAAAGTCAGAATTGGGAGATATAAACTTGCAATACTGACTTTTTTTCTTGCAATTGTGAATTTAGTATGTGAGTTTATATCTCATAATTCTGACTTTTCTCAATATTGTGAGTTTATATCTCATAATTCTGACTTTTCTCAATATTGTGAGTTTATATCTCATAATTCTGACTTTTCTCAATATTATGAGTTTATATCTCATAATTCTGACTTTTCTCAATATTGTGAGTTTATATCTCACAATTCTGACTTCTTTTTCTCAGAACTGCGAGATTTAAACTCACAATTGCAAGTTATAAAGTCAGAATTGGGAGATATAAACTTGCAATACTGACTTTTTTTCTTGCAATTGTGAATTTAGTATGTGAGTTTATATCTCATAATTCTGACTTTTCTCAATATTGTGAGTTTATATCTCATAATTCTGACTTTTCTCAATATTGTGAGTTTATATCTCATAATTCTGACTTTTCTCAATATTGTGAGTTTATATCTCATAATTCTGACTTTTCTCAATATTGTGAGTTTATATCTCATAATTCTGACTTTTCTCAATATTGTGAGTTTATATCTCATAATTCTGACTTTTCTCAATATTGTGAGTTTATATCTCATAATTCTGACTTTTCTCAATATTGTGAGTTTATATCTCATAATTCTGACTTTTCTCAATATTGCGAGTTTATATCTCATAATTCTGACTTTTCTCAATATTGTGAGTTTATATCTCATAATTCTGACTTTATAACTCACAATTGCAACTTTATTTCACACAATTCTGAGGGAAAAAGTCAGAATTGTGAGATAAAAACTTGCAATGACCTTTTTTGTGTTTGTTTCACACTTATTAGTATTCCAAAGTATTCTAAAGTATTTAGATTAAGTTACTAAACTTGAGTAATGTAAGGAAATACGTTACAAATGACTTTTTAAAGCATGTATTTTGTAATCTGTAGTGAAATATATTTTAAAAGTAACCAACCAACCCCTGCATATATATATATATATATATATATATATATATATATATAGATATATATATATATATTCTGAACTGCTGAAACGAGTCGTCAGGAATTCCAGTCTCACTTCCTGTTATGTAAGAAATTTGCATAATGTCTGCTTTGCCCCGCCCTAAAACACTGCAGTCGTAGCTGTTCATATCATTGTGTATAAAGTGTTGAGGAAGAGCTGAAATTCAGATATGGTAATGAGCCTTTAGTTTCTGACACGTGCTGTAAGCGGTTGACCAATCACAACAGACTGGGTTGTCTGACCAATCAGAGCAGAGCAGGCTCTCCGAAAGGGAGAGGCTTTCGGAGGGGTTTAGGGAAACTGGATCTTTGATCGAATCATTTTCAGAAATAAAGTGATGTGCAAATCTATATTATGAGAAAATGAAAGTGTTTTTTGATCCATGTAAATCTGTAATAGGAAACTCCAAAACTATATTAGTAGCCTTTAAAACGGCATAATAGAGGCACTTTAATGTTTAGTGTAATCAGACTTTAGCGATTAAAATGTTGTAAGTAAAGTCAAGGCATGTCAAAACATCTCCAGAGCCCAGAAAATGAATTCTTAATGGAGTCACAGATCTGCATTTTACAACAAAACTCTGAATGTAATTTAAACATGCTTCTGTGGACTATAAAATGAGAAGTGCTTACGTCTTATGTAACGTCTTAAAATAAGGTGCTTTGCGAAGGAATTATCTGCCTGGAGCACGAATGCAAATGAAAGTAATACAAAGAGCTTGTGTATTAGTTCCGTGTAGCATGTAGTGATTTGTCACACAGTTCTGTTGTTGTTGTGTGTAAAATAGCCAATAAAAGCTGCAGTCCAAGATATTTTTAACTCAGGCCTTGAATTGAGTGCTGGACCAGGACCACCCCGAATCCGTGTCCTGGAAGCTGCTGTTTACTGAACCGCTGACCAAACAATCACGTTACACACACGAGGAGTCGATACGATTTGTGCATCAGGACAGAATATACTTTAATTTACATCCAAAGATGCAAATGCTTTGAGTGTGTGAAACAAATGGTGACAAATAGTTCATTCTTTGCCGTCATTATTTATAGTAAAGAATGGTCTCGGATTGCAGACGGGTCTTCAATGGGCACCGCGCTTAAAATAGACTGCGACTTATTTTCCAGAGTAAAACCATGACAATCATGATAATTGAATGAATGTAAATTGATGAATATTTAAATGAATATGTTGCAGTTTATGCATGAGAACATCCATTTTTCCGTTTCCGTATCTGTATTTGACATGTATATAAATTGTTTAAACAATCAGTTTTCAAAAATATGTTTTTGTTTTTTTCACAGCAATGCAATTTTGATTCCCCAAAGAATCTTAATAAAAGAACAATTTTTCACTGATCATGCCTGCAAAATCACATACTGAGTTGGTACTACATTTAGTTTGAAACTTCCTTCACAAGTGTTAAAAATGTATTTTCTTATATATAGTGTGTGGTATAGATGAAATTCGGATGTACTGCATCTGTCATGTGACCCACTGTGTTCACCGCCATTCACAAATCCTCTCCCGTGGCATCATGGGATAGTTAGGTGTCCATCAGATGCACACTTCATTATTTATTACTTCTTTATGGATGCTCTGTGTTCAGACTCTGTTGGTGTACTGTTTCTTTGTATACAGTCTAAAAAATGCTGGGTTAAAAACAACCCAAGATGGGTTGAAAATGGACAAACCCAGTGATTGGGTTGTTTTAACCAAGCGATTGGGTTGTTTTAACCCAGCCATAGGGTTGTTTTAACACAAGTTGGGTTGAAAATGGACAAACCCAGCTATTGGGTTGTTTTAACCCAAGTTGGGTTGAAAATGGACAAACCCAGCTATTGGGTTGTTTTAACCCAAGTTGGGTTGAAAATGGACAAACCCAGCTATTGGGTTGTTTTAACCCAAGTTGGGTTGAAAATGGACAAACCCAGCTATTGGGTTGTTTTAACACAAGTTGGGTTGAAAATGAACAAACCCAGCTATTGGGTTGTTTTAACCCAAGTTGGGTTGAAAATGGACAAACCCAGCTATTGGGTTGTTTTAACCCAAGTTGGGTTGAAAATGGACAAACCCAGCGATTGTGTTGTTTTAACCCAGCGATTGTGTTGTTTTAACCCAGTGATTGTGTTGTTTTAACCCAGCCATAGGGTTGTTTTAACACAAGATGGGTTGAAAATGGACAAACCCAGCGATTGTGTTGTTTTAACCCAGCGATTGTGTTGTTTTAACACAAGTTGGGTTGAAAATTAACAAACCAAGCGATAGGGTTGTTTTAACCCAGTGATTGGGCTGTTTTAACCTAGCGGTTGGGTTAAATGTTTGCCCAACATGCTGGGTAGTTTTATTTAACCCAACTATTATTTAAAAATGACTGTATGTCTGACTTTAAAATGAGCCCAAAATATGTTGGAAATTAAAAACCAGACACACAATTATTAGAGGCAACAATAATAATTACAATAATAATAATAATAGCAATAAAACTACCCAGCAGGTTGGGCAAACATTTAACCCAACCGTTGGGTTAAAACAACCCAATCCCTGGGTTGTTTTTAACCCAGTATTTTTCAGAGTGTACTGTATAGTAGGGAAGTATTCCATCTGGGACACAATGTTAGTGTGAAGAACATTTTAAGAATCTAAACAAACTTTTTTCCACTATGAAGAACCTGGATGTTCTTTCTGGAACCATCAATGCCAATAAAGAACCTTTATTGTTATTAAGAGTGCAGTCCTGGTCTGTTTTTTACCCCGTGAGCAGCTGCAACTGACCATTTTCAAAGGAGGGCAGATAATCTGAGGGGGTTTCTCTCTTTTAGCCCCTCCTTACTCAAGCTTGGGTTTCACAATCTCTTTTCTCCAGCTCTACTCTGAGTTCCTGTGCAGACGGTGAAGCACCTAACAGGATCCTCATGGAGGTTATTCATTATATGAGCCTTTGAATAAGCAACCCATTTTTCTCTGCTTTTATATTTAGATTTTTTAAAATTCGATTGGCTGTTGCATTTATCAAGTGTGAAAACCTGGTGAACATTTAAAAAAAGGATGTTGTGATATATCTGAGTTCTACTTTAAGGAAATGAAGGCTCGAAAAGAGAACATCAAGGTGAGTCTCATTTCATTCTATTTAAGAATCGGAAAACTTCATCATAACTTAAACTTGTAATGATTTTCTTTTGGTTTTGTTCTTGTGCTGCATATATAAAGAAGTTATAAACTAAAACTTACGCTACTCTTGCTTGCTTACTCTGAACTTGTTATATATATATCTAACATTTTTTTTGATACATACAGGAATTTCTTCATGATTTCAGCATTTATCTTTGATGTAGACTGTTGGACTGCTATTTGTCTTCATTCTGGCTTAATTTAATTCCTAATGAAATTTATTTTAAATGAGTTTTGAAATACCCTTAAGGAATGCAAAAGGAATTTGATTATAGTTTGGAACTCACGGAGGAATCAGTTTATCCAGTAGGATCATATGTGATTCCATAGATGTTATTTTCTGTGAACACACAGTGATAGAGGGACGTGAAAGCTTCAGAAGCTCATAATCTCACGGGCATCATGGGCTCTTCATGCGTCGGGCTGATGCTGATGTTGCTCATCAGTTTTCCGGGATCCAGCATTGCTTGTCCGCGCCAGTGCGCATGTTCGGTGCCTGCTGAAGTGCACTGCACCTTCCGTGCACTCCTCGCCGTGCCCGCGGGCATCTCTAAACAAGTGCGGCGTATTAATTTTGGGTAAGTCACTTCTAATCATGTTCTTTAGTATAATGCATGGCAGGTTTATGTGACAATCATATATCTGACATATTAGAGTCTTGCACACTCTAGTGAATGTTTCTTAGAATGGGTTTGTTTTTGAAAGTCAAGTTAGATTTATTTCTAAAGTACTTTATACAATACAGAATGTTTCAAAGCAGCTTTATGTTATAAAATAACAGTCGGTTACACTTTATTTCCATAGTCCACTTTAGCAACTATATGTCAACTAACTCTCATTAGAGTATTGGTGGACTGTAGTAAAATAAGTTGACATGAACTTGCAAAGTTACTTAGTCAGTTGAATATTGAATGAAGCAGATATTAAGCAGACAGTCTGCTTATAGTAATAGCTGCCAGCTGAGATATAAACTCATGATTGTCAGAAAAACGGTCAGAATTCGGAAATATAAACTCGCGATTGTCAGAAAAACGGTCAGAATTCCGAGATATAAACTCGCGATTGTCTGAAAAACGGTCAGAATTCCGAGATATAAACTTGCGATTGTCTGAAAACGGTCAGAATTCCGAGATATAAACTCACGATTGTCAGAAAAACGGTCAGAATTCCGAGATATAAACTCGCGATTGTGAGAAAAAAGTCAGAATTCCGTGATATTTACTCGCGATTGTGAGAAAAACAGTCGGAATTCCAAGTTATAAACCCGCGATTGTCAGAGAAATCATCAAAATTCCGAGATATAAACTCACGATTGTCAGAAAAACGGTCAGAATTCCGAGATATAAACTCGCGATTGTCAGAAAAACGGTCAGAATTCCGAGATATAAACTCGCGATTGTCAGAGAAACGGTCAGAATTCCGAGATATAAACTCACGATTGTCAGAAAAACGGTCAGAATTCCGAGACATAAACTCGCGATTGTCAGAAAAACGGTCAGAATTCCGAGATATAAACTCGCGATTGTCAGAGACACGGTCAGAATTCTGAGATATAAACTTGCGATTTTGAGAAAAACAGTCAGAATTCCAAGTTATAAACCCGCGATTGTCAGAGAAATCATCAAAATTCCGAGATATAAACTCACGATTGTCAGAAAAACGGTCAGAATTCCGAGATATAAACTCGCGATTGTCAGAAAAACGGTCAGAAATCCGAGATATAAACTCGCGATTGTCTGAAAAACGGTCAGAATTCTGAGATATAAACTCGCGATTGTCAGAAAAACGGTCAGAATTCCGAGATATAAACTCACGATTGTCAGAAAAACGGTCAGAATTCCGAGATATAAACTTGCGATTGTCAGAGAAACGGTCAGAATTCCGAGACATAAACTCACGATTGTCAGAGAAACGGTCAGAATTCCGAGACAAAAACTCACGATTGTCAGAGAAACGGTCAGAATTCCGAGACATAAACTCACGATTGTCAGAGAAACGGTCAGAATTCCGAGATATAAACTCGCGATTGTCAGAAAAACGGTCAGAAATCCGAGATATAAACTCGCGATTGTCTGAAAAACGGTCAGAATTCTGAGATATAAACTCGCGATTGTCTGAAAAACGGTCAGAATTCCGAGACATAAACTCGCGATTGTCTGAAAAACGGTCAGAATTCCGAGACATAAACTCGCGATTGTCTGAAAAACGGTCAGAATTCCGAGACATAAACTCACGATTGTCAGAAAAACGGTCAGAATTCCGAGACATAAACTCGCGATTGTCTGAAAAACGGTCAGAATTCCGAGATATAAACTCGCGATTGTCAGAAAAACGGTCAGAATTCCGAGACATAAACTCACGATTGTCAGAAAAACGGTCAGAATTCTGAGATATAAACTCGCGATTGTCAGAGAAACGGTCAGAATTCCGAGATATAAACTCGCGATTGTCAGAAAAATGGTCAGAATTACGAGATATAAACTCGCGATTGTCAGAGAAATGGTCAGAATTCCGAGATATAAACTCGCAATTGTCAGAAAAACGGTCAGAATTCCGAGATATAAACTCACGATTGTCAGAAAAACGGTCAGAATTCCGAGATATAAACTCGCGATTGTCAGAGAAACGGTCAGAATTCCGAGATATAAACTCGCGATTGTCAGAAAAACGGTCAGAATTCCGAGATATAAACTCGCGATTGTCAGAAAAACGGTCAGAATTCCGAGACATAAACTCGCGATTGTCTGAAAAACGGTCAGAATTCCGAGATATAAACTCGCGATTGTCAGAAAAACGGTCAGAATTCCGAGATATAAACTCGCGATTGTCAGAAAAACGGTCAGAATTCCGAGACATAAACTCGCGATTGTCAGAGAAATGGTCAGAATTCCGAGATATAAACTCGCAATTGTCAGAAAAACGGTCAGAATTCCGAGATATAAACTCACGATTGTCAGAAAA
This sequence comes from Zacco platypus, assembly GCA_038088235.1. Classification (NCBI taxonomy): domain Eukaryota; kingdom Metazoa; phylum Chordata; class Actinopteri; order Cypriniformes; family Xenocyprididae; genus Zacco; species Zacco platypus. The sequence continues at coordinate 37,280,302 of CM076081.1, read as the reverse complement.
ACGGTCAGAATTCCGAGATATAAACTCGCGATTGTCAGAAAAATGGTCAGAATTACGAGATATAAACTCGCGATTGTCAGAGAAATGGTCAGAATTCCGAGATATAAACTCGCGATTGTCAGAAAAACGGTCAGAATTCCGAGATATAAACTCACGATTGTCAGAAAAACGGTCAGAATTCCGAGACATAAACTCGCGATTGTCAGAAAAACGGTCAGAATTCTGAGATATAAACTCGCGATTGTCTGAAAAACGGTCAGAATTCTGAGATATAAACTCGCGATTGTCAGAAAAACGGTCAGAATTCTGAGATATAAACTCGCGATTGTCTGAAAAACGGTCAGAATTCTGAGATATAAACTCGCGATTGTCAGAGAAACGGTCAGAATTCCGAGATATAAACTCGCGATTGTCAGAAAAATGGTCAGAATTACGAGATATAAACTCGCGATTGTCAGAGAAATGGTCAGAATTCCGAGATATAAACTCGCAATTGTCAGAAAAACGGTCAGAATTCCGAGATATAAACTCACGATTGTCAGAAAAACGGTCAGAATTCCGAGATATAAACTCGCGATTGTCAGAGAAACGGTCAGAATTCCGAGATATAAACTCACGATTGTCAGAAAAACGGTCAGAATTCCGAGATATAAACTCGCGATTGTCAGAAAAACGGTCAGAATTCCGAGATATAAACTCGCGATTGTCAGAGAAATGGTCAGAATTCCGAGATATAAACTCGCGATTGTCAGAGAAATGGTCAGAATTTCGAGATATAAACTCGCGATTGTCAGAGAAATGGTCAGAATTCCGAGATAGAAAGTTCCAATTAACCATTTTTGTGTTTTATTGCACGGCAGAAACAAGCTTCCATAGTTTGGGGTGTGATCACAGGATAGGGTATAAAATCATTTCTATAGAGAGAACAATCATTTACATCATGTGACTTTCAACTCAAAACATTACTGAGATATAGACCTTGAAACAACTTATCCATGTCACAACTCGCCCAGGCCTTGCGTGTGATGTTATGTGTGCTTAAAAATTAGAGCATTTTTGTTATAATATAACTTCAGCATAAAGAAATAACCCATGTATGGAAGCTTGCTTCCGCCACAGAATAAACTCACAATTGTGACATTCTTTCTCAGAATTGAGAGATAAAAACTCAGAATTGTGAGAAATTTTAATTTTTTTTTTCATTCTGTGGCAGAAACAAGCTTCCATATTGATGATTAAATACAACTTACTTTTGAAAATAGGATTGGTAACACTGCATTTACTATTTAACAGGTTTAACACTATAAATCACATCACAGACGTCTCCTTCAGTGGCCTTCGAAAACTAGAGCTGCTGATGATGCACGGCAACAATGTGCAGAAAATACCAGATGGTGCTTTTCAGGATCTCGTTTCCTTACAGGTAAAGTCAGCCATTTGATGAAGCACATTAGTCCTGGCTAGTAAAAGTTACTGTACTTTTTGTCATAGTGACTCACGTTCAGAGTTCACTGCCAAAGAGTGAATGTGTATTTCCCGCAGGTTTTAAAAATGAGCTACAACAAACTGAGAGTCATTACCGGGCACACATTCTCTGGTTTGACGGGCCTTATTAGGCTACATCTGGACCACAACCGAATAGAGTTCATCCACCCGGACGCGTTCAGCGGGATGATGTCACTTCGTCTGCTCCACCTAGAGGCCAACCATCTGCAAAAGCTCCATCCTGCGACTTTCAGCACCTTCTCTCTGCTACAGCGTTTCCCCATGTCCAGCCTTAAGCATCTGTATCTCTCTGACAACCTCCTCCGCACGCTGCCCAGAAACATGCTGGAGAACATGCCTCAGCTGGAGAACATCTTCTTATACGGCAACCCGTGGAGCTGCGACTGCCGGATGAGCTGGTTTCAGGATTGGAGTGCACGAAATCCAGGTAATTCATCTGTTTCCGAGCGCTTCAAATGTTTAAGCTATTATCGAATACAGCAGTTGTAAACTAACCTGGAATTTCCTGAAGGAGATCTCAGTTTTGTGTGCAGCAGCAGAAGAAGAACGTTAGTTTAAAGTCAATTCAGGTTTGATTACAGTTCAGTATGATCAGAATTATTATTATATTTCCAATCTTCTGACAGGTAATGTGTGTGTATATCAGGGCTGGGTGGGTTACTTTTAAAAATGTATTTCACTACAGATTACAAAATACATGCTTTAAAATGTAATTTGTAACGTATTTTGTTACATTACTCAAGTTTAGTGACTTAATCTAAATACTTTAGAATACTTTGGAATACTAATAAGTGTGGAACAAACACAAAAAAGGTCATTGCAAGTTTTTATCTCACAATTCTGACTTTTTCCCTCAGAATTCCGTGATATAAAGTTGCAATTGTGAGTTATAAAGTCAGAATTATGAGATATAAACTCGCAATATTGAGAAAAGTCAGAATTATGAGATATAAACTCACAATATTGAGAAAAGTCAGAATTATGAGATATAAACTGACAATATTGAGAAAAGTCAGAATTATGAGATATAAACTCGCAATATTGAGAAAAGTCAGAATTATGAGATATAAACTCACAATATTGAGAAAAGTCAGAATTATGAGATATAAACTCACAATATTGAGAAAAGTCAGAATTATGAGATATAAACTCACAATATTGAGAAAAGTCAGAATTATGAGATATAAACTCACACTAAATTCACAATTGCAAGAAAAAAAGTCAGTATTGCAAGTTTATATCTCCCAATTCTGACTTTATAACTTGCAATTGTGAGTTTAAATCTCGCAATTCTGAGAAAAAGAAGTCAGAATTGTGAAATGCAAACTCACAATTGTGAGGGAAAAAAACAAATTGTGAGAAAAAGTTGCAGTGACGAGTGAATTATAAAATGACTCACAAAACATGAAAACAGTCGAAAACAGTCGAAAACATGAATCTTAACTCCACTTTTTCAGACGGTCAGAGTCAGAGAATCACCAATTGCTGTTTAAATGACTTTAAAATTCAAAGTAATCACTTTGGTAATCTAAAACACTTTTCAGATGTAACTGTAATCTGATTACCACCCATTTAAAATGTAACTGTAATGAAATACAGTAACTCACATTTTGTATTTTAAAAACGTATCTAAGTTACTTGTATTTCGTTACTCCCCAACACTGGTGTGTATATATATGTATATACGTGTGTGTGTGTGTGTATATATATATATATATATATATATATATATATATATTTATATTATTTAGTGTGTGTATGCTTTTATTTTAGAAGCGTAAAAAATGTACCTTTTTTAAAGTTCATAACGCTCTGTGTTTGAATATTTGGAACTCTGAGTGAAGTACAAATTCCTTCTTCTAAAGTCTGAATTTGTTTCTTTTTTCAAGGGGTGATGAAATGCAAGAAGGACAGAACATTTGCCAGCGGTCAGCTCTGTCCACTGTGCGCATTTCCAAAACACCTTAAGGGAAAAGAGATCTCGGATCTTAAAGAATTCACCTGTTCTGGGCCCGCAATCAGCTCTCCGGGAAAGAACATCTCACACGAGGACAACATAAGCGAACTCCTGCCCATCGACAGGATCAAACCGCCTTTCGGAAATGTCTCCTTTGGTTTATCTGACGAGCATGGGACTAAAGTGGACTTGATCTGCCAAATACTTGAACCAAGAGAGTCCACTAAAATCAGCTGGAATGACACTAAATCTCTGCAGATCGCTGCTCACTTGACTCTGTTCTTTGACGTTGAGTGTCCTGTGGACAGAGAAAGCTATGAAAGCTTTTGGAGGCTTCTTGCGTACTACAGCGAAGTTCCCGTGCACTTGCGAAGGGAAATCATGCTGAGCAGAGAGCCGGAGCTGAGCTACAGATACAGACAGGACATTGAAAAGGACGCTTTCTTTTACACCGGTGTCCGAGCTAATGTTTTAGCCCATCCAGCTTGGCTCATGCAGTCCTTCATGAACGTCAAGTTAAACAGGCCTTCTTCCTCATCCAAAAGCGTGAGACTCATTCTTAATACTCACTTGACAAGCGCCACAGACGAGGAGCCCGTCAGATCTTGGGTCATGATTGAACATGACAATAAAACCCAGACGAGCTTCAGTGCTGTTGTCGGTGGTGAGATTGAAATGGACTGCCATGTGGAAAGCTCTGGAAACGCAGTCGTTCAGTGGATGACGCCCGATGGGTTGAAGATCAAAGCTGCGTCCAGCTCGACCGACAACAGAGTGGCCGTCTCTAGAAATGGAAAGCTTCACGTTAAATCCGTCGAGCACAGAGACTCTGGAGTTTATTACTGCATTGCCGAGGTTGCAGGAGATATCGATGTTCTGCCTTTCCGTTTATCAGTTATGGAGTCTTCAACCCCTCTTCCAGGTCAGCAAGTTGGGAAAGCTTTAACCAAATTTGTTGGCGAGCCTGCTGCTTTGCCCTGTCTTACTACGGCAACACCAGATGCTGTGGTGAATTGGATATTTCCAGATGGCAGTGTGTTGAATCCCAAAGCAAATACATCCAGGGCTTTAGTCTTTTCCAATGGGACTTTGTTCCTTCCTTACAGTCAACTTGACAACAATGGATATTACAAATGTGTCGCCATGAACCAGCATGGTGTGGATGTACAGGCTACTAAACTAACTGTCATGAGGCGGAGAGGAATCCAGCCGCTGCGACAGTATCCCATTAGGCCACAGTCTGCTGCGGGAGTGTCCACTAAGGTAAAAGCCTTTTTGGAGGATGTGGAAGATGCTTCTGGAGATAGTTCTGAAATTCAAGAGAGAATTGTACCAAACAGAAGCTTTATTAATCGAAGGAGGGGTCCGAATGCAAGAACACAAGGCAGCGTCCGCCGTAGACGGCCTTTAAGAAAGGGTATGCCAAACAGAACTGCCGTCACAAATCCAAGAACTAAGAAAATAGACCCCCAGAAATGGGCGGATCTTTTGGCTAAAATCCGTGAGAAAACATCTCCAAAAAACTCAACAATTGGCACTCCAGGGAAAAGCTTACAGATGGTGAGTGAAGATCATCCCGGATCGATTGACAACACCGAGAGTTCTTCTGGTGACTCCGGTCTGAGGGAGGAATCAAACACTTTCAGCCCTCCACACCAAACGGATGTTTACCACACGCATGCAATTACACAAAATAATAACATCTACCAAACAGCACCTCCAGAATTACACACTAGTTCAGACCAAGTGGCTTACATCTCAAATCCCACATCTGGACCTCATTATGTTATGACAGAGGTGAACGTCGCCGAAGGAGGACATGTGAGCGCCGGAAATAACCAAGTACGCTCTGAGTCTGTCATCAAACCGAAGTCTGAGACAGAAAATGAAGTTAATTTCTCTGGAAAGACTGGTGTGCAGTCACAGATTGGGGGTTTTGATTCCGGACAGCTCGAAAGCACTACTTTTTCTACCACATCAACCGGCAGCATTAGCCCACGTGCTCCAACAAATTCGAGAGCAAAAGATCACTGGAGCTCCAGGAGAAGATTTGGAGGCAGACGAAGAATAAAATTCAGAAGGCCGTTCTCAAACCTTCCTACTAGAAGACCTTGGGTAACATCTTCAGTTGAAACTGTAACTTTGAATATGAATCCCACAAAGCCAGCTGAAGATACTTTGATCTTTCCGGCTACTGCTGACATTTACTCCACATCTCCAGCTGAAAGCATGTCAACGATCCCAGTAACTGCTCATAGGTCTGAATATCTGGTTACTACTCGCATATATCCCACAACTTTAACTGAAGGCAAGTCATCTACTCATCACATTTATCCCACAGTGCAGAGGGAATTAACGAATGCCATTAACGAGGAAGATCCCATCTCCCTCAAAGTCGAGAAAACTGGTTCAGAAATCCACCAAGTGAAGGCAAGTAATTTCCACCAAATTCAGGAGCGCAATATAAGCACGACGTCAGCAATGGTGGTTTCAGGGTTAGAAAATGAAGACATTACTTCTTTAGAGGAGAAAGAGGGTGAACGCATTTCATCTGCAGAGGAGATTGACGAGTACATGCTTCCCAAGAGCGAAACTCCAACATCTCGACTTGGCGCTGAAACCGTCTCACTGACAACTGCTCGGCAGGAGTTCACGAGCACGCTTTCAACAGCATTACCAAAAGCCAACAAAGAGATGGATCCAACAGAGATCAGCTTTTCTCTGCACGCAGACGGGAGGGATTTCTCGAACTTACCCGAATCACACTTTAGAGATGTTCCAAGAGAGAATGAGACATTGGAAGCCACTAGTACAAGAGAAAATGTTGCTTCAATAGACGAATCTGTCGTCAACTCCGTGCCACAACTCCGAGACTACCCACTTTCACAACCAAATCAAAACTTTAAAGAAGAAGAATACTCAACAGCCGAGACTACAACAAAATCCGTAATATCTGTTGGAACACAAACTGAGTCTTTAGCTACAAGTTCTCAAATGCCTACTCATGCTACTCACAATGAAACTAACTTCTTACAACCAAACTTGATTTCTAAGGAAGACCAAAGGGAAAGGTTAGTCCATGAACTCGATGAACCTTTGATTGTTCCTACAACATCACTGAATACTTCACCCACAATTACATTACCAGCAACTATATTCATGATTCCCACTACAACCCAAATCGTTAGAATAATAACACCATCTACAACACTGTCGACTACTACTACTACTACTACACCTGCTTTAAAGTCTACACCCAAATATCCCTTACCCGACAACAGAATCCCATTTTACTCAAGAAATACTGGAACGAACTACATAGATTCCAGTCACAGGGGAAGAATTCCCAGCACTAATCAAAGGTATCCGTACTATCATAATAGAAACCCATCTGTCAATATGAGACCCAATATTCTCAGAACACTTTCCACGACCACCTCATCTGTGGATTTAAACTCTGTCAACATCATCAAATCCACTACGGCACCTAAAATACTGACAGCAACTGCTAGATCAGCCGACTCGAGTCCCACAACTGCATCAAGCACCACACAGCCAAACAACCAAATTCTGATCCATCAATCAATGAACAGACAGTCGAGTGCAGTCGTTTCATCTCAAGGATCGCAAAGTCTTCCTGTCCTGCAAATGAGACCCAGAATCGCTGCTGCTAAACTCCACACAGTGACTGTGAATGCTGGGACAGATGTGCGGTTACCATGTGATTCTGTGGGCGAGCCGAAGCCCCTCCTGACCTGGACCAAAGTCTCCACAGGTAACTCACAGGTTTGATGAGTTTCAGTGGAAAGACAAACAGAAATTAAAGCCAAATTATTAAAAGTCACAGATGCATATTTACTGAGCAATCACTGTTTTGTAAAGGGGGTCAAAATTACTTTTCACATGAGATTTGGAGCCAAATTAGAGGGGTGTTAAAATGACTTTATAAAGATGGCAGCATCATTATTTTATTTTTACACAAAGATTGTTAAATATATTAGTAAAATCTGTTGACTTTATCAATCTTTGTTTCATTATACGTCAACGGTGACCGTTCAAAAATGGCAAAAAGCACTTTTCGTGCTTTTTTCCTCAAGTTTGCATGACTGTAATTCAAGAAAATATTTTAATATCCTTAAAGATTGTGGTTCTTAATGAACTTTCCTTTTGGTATCTTCATTTTAAAGGCCCTTGCTGGTTCAATCCCAGAGATATGGACGTGTTAATGTTGATCCATGAGTAAATTGGTACATTTTCAGTGGTCAAAAACCAAATGTGGGTCACTTTGTGTACAGCTGATACTTTTTTTCTTTTAAAGAGGAATATCTGAAGAACAAATAATGTTGAAACTATAAATGTATCTCGTGTTTTTCTATCATCTCAATTGCATAGAACATTCCTGTTTGAGTGCCATAAATATTCCTTTTCCGAAGTTTGCATGCCTATAACTCTAAAAGTATCCAAGATATCTTGATATGCTTTTAAATTCTGAATAATATCCTTCTAAACCCCTCTAAAAAGTGAATTATTCAATAAATATACATCTGTGGCATTTCTTATTTTGCCTTTCATCACTATTTATGTTTGTCTTTCTACAGAAAAAATATTAACAAAATGAAAAGTTGAGCCGGGGAAGTTTCCAAAATTTGGGAAAGACTTTTGTTTTCTTATCTAGTTCCAGTCCCTCTCATACACATACATAAACATTATATTATTACATTTTAAAGATGTGTTATTAAATTAAAAATATATATAATATTCAATCTTCAATATCTCTTTTTCTCTTTCTCTGTATATATACTTGTCAGAATGAGTAAAAGCAGCTCAATCTCCTTCCCCACATTTTATTTTCCACAGGAGCCATCATGTCGACCAATACCAGAATCCAGCGGTTTGAAGTCCAGTCCAACGGCACTTTTGTCATCCACAACGTCCAGCTTCAGGACCGCGGGCAGTATCTGTGCAGCGCTCGCAATCTACACGGCATTGATAAGATGATGGTGACCCTGGTGGTGTTGGCCCACGTGCCCAGGATGACGCTTCCACATCATCAAGATGTGACGGTGTTTCTAGGTAACAGTGCGCTCTTGGAATGCCAAGCACAGGGTCTCCCAATCCCAAACATTAGCTGGGTGCTTCCCGACAGCTCAGTGGTGCGCGCCATTAGTGACAGGGAACAGAAGGTCATGCTCTTCACCAATGGAACGCTTCAAGTCAAGCACACCAATTACCTGGACAAGGGCGTCTACAAATGCATAGCGAGCAATGCTGCCGGAGCCGACATGCTTTCCGTGAGGCTCCAGATTGCAGCGTTGCCTCCCACGATCCAAGAGCAGCGCTGGGAGAACCACACCGTCTCTGACGGTCACTCAGCGTTCATCCACTGCACCGCTAAAGGAGCGCCCAGTCCAGTCATCCGATGGGTCACGTTCACCGGCACGCAGCTTCGCCCCTCGCAGTTCGTCAATAGCAACTTATTTGTTTTCCCCAACGGGACGCTGTTTATTCGCAGCCCTACAGAGAAGGATTCTGGGAATTTCGAATGCGTGGCTGTGAATTCTGTGGGCGTGGCTAAAAGGAATGTAAATCTGCAGGTGAGGAGGAACTCGACCACCGCCAGAATCATGTCTACTTCTGCGCACAACACTAATGTCCGTTACGGAGGTCAGCTGAATCTCAACTGTTCAGCCACTGGAAGCCCCAATCCGAGGATCATCTGGAGGACGCCATCTAAAAAACTGGTTGATGCATATTACAGGTAGAGGACTTTGCATATTACCATGTTTTCATTTTGAGTCTTACAGGGGTCATTTTACGGTGGCCGAGAGAGCTCAAAGCGCTGCAAATAAGAAAACACATGCAAATAAAAAAAACATGACCATCAGTTTGACATGTGCTGCAAATCCTCACAACACATGCAAACACAGAAACGCGCTGCAAATACAAAAACGCACTGCAAACACAAAAAGTGCTGCAAATAGGACAAACCACAATGGAAATGACGGACCCTACTTGACAACAGCACAAACTAAAAAATATTAAAATATATTATGTAGGCATTAACTCCATGTAATGTGTTTCACTAACAGAAAAGTGTTTTAATATGTGTCGTTGTTTACTCATTAAACTTTAAGAGATGATCATTTAGTGGATGATTTAAAAATATTCGTTAATCATCTGTAGAATACTAATGCAGCGCGTTTCTGTGTTTGCAGTGCTGCTTGTTTCTGTGTTTGCCGTGCTGCTTGTTTCTGTGTTTGCAGTGCTGCTTGTTTCTGTGTTTGCAGCGTGTTTCTGTGTTTGCAGTGCGTTTCTGTGTTTGCAGTGCTGCTTGTTTCTGTGTTTGCAGTGCTGCTTGTTTCTGTGTTTGCAGTGCTGCTTGTTTCTGTGTTTGCCGTGCTGCTTGTTTCTGTGTTTGCAGTGCGTTTCTGTGTTTGCAGTGCTGCTTGTTTCTGTGTTTGCAGTGCTGCTTGTTTCTGTGTTTGCAGCGCGTTTCTGTGTTTGCAGTGCGTTTCTGTGTTTGCGGTGCTGCGCGTTTCTGTGTTTGCTGCGCGTTTCTGTGTTTGCAGTGCGTTTCTGTGTTTGCAGTGCGTTTCTGTGTTTGCAGTGCTGCGCGTTTCTGTGTTTGCAGTGCGTTTCTGTGTTTGCAGCGCGTTTCTGTGTTTGCAGTGCGTTTCTGTGTTTGCAGTGCGTTTCTGTGTTTGCAGTGCGTTTCTGTGTTTGCAGTGCTGCGCGTTTCTGTGTTTGCAGTGCGTTTCTGTGTTTGCAGTGCGTTTCTGTGTTTGCAGCGCGTTTCTGTGTTTGCAGTGCGTTTCTGTGTTTGCAGTGCTGCGCGTTTCTGTGTTTGCAGTGCGTTTCTGTGTTTGCAGCGCGTTTCTGTGTTTGCGGTGCTGCACGTTTCTGTGTTTGCAGTGCGTTTCTGTGTTTGCGGTGCTGCGCGTTTCTGTGTTTGCTGCGCGTTTCTGTGTTTGCAGTGCGTTTCTGTGTTTGCAGCGCGTTTCTGTGTTTGCATGTGTTGTGAGGATTTGCAGCACATGTGTTGTCAAACTGATGATCATGTGTTTTTGTTTATTTGCATGTGCAAAAAAAAAAAAAAAAAAGTTTAATTCTAAAAGTAAGAGTTAACTAAAACATAACCAAATTTTTTTTTACTGTCTCTGGCCTCTTTGAAATTCGTTTAATTATCTCCATATGCACTGTTGGTTGCAGAGCATGATTAACAAAATAACAAAACAACATGAAGTGTAATTAATTACAGAAGACAGGCAAATCAGAAGAAAATACCGAGGGAAGACAAAAGCAAAGTGCAAAGTGATAAAAATGAAACAACATTAGTTCTGAATTAACAACTTTTTGTGATCGTCAATCATTGAAACCTTTGGCACCCAGTTGTCTCGATGATCTGCTCAGGCTCATATAAAAGCCATTGATCTCATTAGGATTCTTATGTAAATTCTTGGCTCTAACACTCACTTTTTTATTACGTTTTGGGTAAAATGTAATATAGCACTACTAAAACATATACCATTTTGCATATGTGCCACTGTAGAAACACAAATAAGCATTGTTTATGTGTAAATGTGGGCGGGAGTTTGCTCAAATTTGGGGTTCTTACACTAGAAATCAAGGATTTAAGAAAGAGTAATTATCTTCAATAAATGATCACTGGAATGTTTTGAGTTTTTGTATCTCAAAAAAGAAATTTTGATTTTATCATGATACATGAAATGGTTTTAGATCCAAATTTAGTTTTAGAATTTTTAGGAAAAATGGATCATATACATCTTTAGTTCTATTCTTTTAATAACTCAAATATGTTTTTGCCACAACAGTAACCAAAGACGCTGACATGATGTTGAAAAACAATCTCTATTAGATGATTTCAGAATCAGTCGTTTTTGCAGTTTATTTTTAATAAATGCTAATTATTCAACTGAATTTGAACAGAATTTTTTTTCATTGAACATTTATCTCAAAAGATCAATGAAAATTTGATTCCTCCAATTATAGGAGCCCTTTAATAAATGATTCATTTAGTAGTCTACTTGTATCAGAATGTAACCGTTCTCTTTATCGTTCGTTTCAGCTTTGATCGGAGAATGAAAGTGTTCGCTAACGGCACCCTGACCATCGCATCAGTGACCGAGAACGATGAGGGCGACTACCTCTGTGTGGCCAGAAATAAAATGGGCGACGACTACGTTCTCTTCAAAGTCAACGTGATGATGAAAGCCGCTAAAATTGACCACAAGTCACTGAGCGATCACAGGGTGTCGTACGGAGGAGAGCTGAAAGTGGACTGCGTCGCTTCCGGTTTTCCCAATCCAGAGATCATGTGGAGTCTTCCAGACGGAACCATGGTGAACAGCATCCTACGGTCCGACGATAACTGGGTCCGCACCAAGAGATATGTGATGTTCGACAATGGCACGTTGTATTTAAACGAAGTGGGAATGAAAGAGGAAGGCGACTACACGTGCTACGCGGAGAATCGGATTGGGAAAGATGAAATGAAGGTTCATATCAAAGTTTTGGCGGATGCTCCGATCATCCGAAATAATGTTTACAGTGTCATTAAAGTTCCTTACGGGGAAACGGCCATCCTCAACTGTAGCGCCAAAGGAGAACCGACTCCCACAATCACATGGATGTCTCCGGCTCAACGCATCATAATGCCAGTATCCGATAAGTTCCAGGTCACCGACGATGGCACCTTGCACATTCACAAGATCCAAAGGTTTAACGCTGGAAATTATACTTGCTTGGCCAGGAATGCTGTGGGAATGGACAAGAAAGTCGTTTATGTTGAAGTCCTTGTGTCGCCGCCGGTCATCAATGGATTTGAGAGTCCCGGGATCATCCGTAAAACCGTCGTGAAAGATCAGCGTGTGCTTTTAGACTGCAAAGCAAATGGAAACCCGCTTCCAAGGATCATGTGGGTGTTTCCCAACAACGTTGTTCTTCCCGCGCCACACTACGGCTCGCGGATCACCGTCCACCTCAACGGAACGCTGGACATTCGTTCGGCGCGGATGAGCGATTCTGTCGCGCTTCTTTGCATTGCACGCAATGAAGGTGGAGAAACCAAACTCCAGGTTCAACTTGAGGTGACTGAGGACGTGGAAAAGCCACGGTTGAGAAGTCCGCCTACAGAGTCCATCCCGCTTACCGATGGGAAGTCGCTGAGTCTAAACTGTTCCGTAGAAGGAAGACCAACTCCGGAGATCACTTGGATTCTCCCCAACGGGACTTCTCTTCTAAGGGGGAGCAACATTTTCCGTTTCCATCACCGGTTTGATGGAACGCTGGTCATTAGAGAGCCGACAGTTTCCGAGGTTGGCCGATACCGCTGTGTGGGGCGCAACAGCGCCGGATATGTCGAGCGGACCGTGACATTGGAGTCCAATAGAAAGCCGGACATCGTCAACCAATACAGCTCCCTCGTCAGCATCGTAAACGGTGAGAATCTGCATCTCAATTGTTTATCCGCTGGTCATCCGTCGCCCAAACTCACTTGGACCTTGCCGAACGGAGTCGTCCTAACCAGGCCACAGGCGACGGGACGTTATGCTGTTCTCAATAACGGCACTCTGACTGTCCATAGGACGTCTGTGTACGATAGGGGAATGTACGTCTGCCAGACCATTAACGAACACGGATCTTCCAGTCTGTCGGTTTCGGTGATAGTAATCGCGTATCCTCCGCGCATAACCAGAGGACCCGCGCCGGTCACTTACGCCCGTCCGGGTGTGGCGGTTCAGCTAAACTGCATACCTCTTGCCACACCAAAAGCTGAGGTGGTTTGGGAAATGCCCGACGGCCTTCAACTGAAGGTTGGCGTCCAGCCACGTCTTTACGGAAACAAGTATCTCCATCCGCAGGGTTCTCTGGTCATTCAGAACCCTTCCAACAGAGACAATGGCGTCTATAAGTGCACCGCCAAAAACGTGGTGGGAAGCGACAGCCGATCAACTTACGTCTATGTGTTTTGATACGAACTGACTTTACAGACTTGCCCGAAGAACTGCGTTTGACAGTGTTGTGCTGTTTATACATCGCTGAGGTCTTTTGGAAGCACAGTATGTGTTGTGAACACTTTTTGACTGACTGTCTTGTAAATATGAAACCGTGATCCATTTCAATCCACTTCAAATGAAGCAACACATAGAGAAAAGCAAGTTGGTTACGTTAACGGATATGTTCTTGGGATTTGAAGGGATATTTCACCCAAAAATGAAAACTTTACCATCATTTAGTCACCCTCAAACCTGTTGAACGCAAAAGAAGATATTTTGAAGAATGTTGGTGATCGAACACTTGACAGTAACCATTGGCTTTCATAGTAGGAAAAAATAGTCAATGGCTACCGTCCACTGGCTGGTTACCAAAATATCATCTTTTGTGTTCAGCAGAAGAATAAAACTCATAAAGGTTTGGAACAACATGAGGATGAGTAAATGATGACCGAACTGATACTCAACCGGAATTTGCACATATTGAATTCTATGCAAACTTCACTAATTTCTACATGTGTTTATTTAATGTTTTGGTGATATTGATTGTGCTGTTATTCATCAAGAAGTGCGCAGAAGCATCAGCGCCATTTAACGCATTTTACTGTGATGAAATTCATTGGTGTAACTTTACAATAAGGTCCCATTAGCTAATGTTAGTTTATGCAGTAATTAACATTGACCAACTTTAGTGAATTAGCTCCTTTTAACAGATGCTTTTATCCAAAGCATTAGTGATGGAAATTACTGATGTGGGACAACTGCAACAGCGAATCAGCATTCAGACATTTTCTCTTTCAAACAGTAAGAATTCTTACTAATAGTATTTACTTGTGCATATAATGGCTGTGTGTCAAAAGCAGTGAACTCCTACTGACTACATGGGCATCTATCTTGGCTTACATTTATATTAAGGTATTTTTGATGCAAAATTTTGATCCACAGCGAACAACAGCAACTGGTCACAGAGCCAACAATATTCATAGTGCACGATGTCAGGATTATTAGGAAGCTGGATTGCTACACTGCAAAAAAATATCTTAGTATTTTTGTCTTATTTTCCAGCACAAATATCTCAATATTCTTAAATAAAGATACATTTACTGGAGAAGAAAAATGACTTAAAATATTAAAGTCTTGTATGCAGAAAAAATCATCAAAATTGAGTGAGTTTACACTGAAAACAAGAACAAATATCTGCCTGTGAGGTCCACAAAAATACATTTTAGCTCAAAGGAAAAACAAGATTATTTTTCATCGCCCTAGCAACCACCCTAATACCCAAGCTACCACATAGCAACACCCTAGCAACCACCCAGAGTATTCTAGAAACCACATAGCAACACCCTAACAACCACCCAGAGTATCCTAGAAACCGCATAGCAACATCCTAGCAACCACCCATAGTATCCTGTAAACTGCATAGCAACGCCCTAGCAACCACCCATAGTATCCTGTAAACTGCATAGCAACGCCCTAGCAACCACCCATAGTATCCTGTAAACCGCATAGCAACACCCTAGCAACCACCCAGAGTATTCTAGAAACAGCATAGCAACACCCTAACAACCTCCCAGAGTATCCTAGAAACCGCATAGCAACACTCTAACAACCACCTAGAGGATCCTGTAAACTGCATAGCAACACCCTAGCAACTACCCAGAGTATCCTGTAAACCGCATAGCAACACCCTAGCAACCACCCACAGTATTCTAGAAACTACATAGCAACATCCTAGCAACCACCCATAGTATCCTGTAAACCGGATAGCAACACCCTAGCAACCACCCAGAGTATTCTAGAAACCGCATAGCAACACCCCAACAACCACCTCCTAGAAACTGTATAGCAAACAATTTGTCTGAGAGACATTCAAACTTTAAAACTTCCAGTTTTTTAAACTCTCTCCCTCTCTCTATGTAAACTATTTCACACTACAAGCTTTTACAGTTACTTCAAACTTTAAGGTTAGGTTTTCTCAAGCCAACATCAAGGTTTGTTTACATTTACTCATTTAGTTGTTCTCGTTTTAAGCGCAAACTCACTTCATTTTGGTAAATTTTTCAGTCTTAATATCTTCAGTCATTTCTCTTCTCCAGTAAATGTTTCTTGATTTAAGGATGTTTGGATATTTGTCCTGGAAAACAAGACAGAAACACTGAGTAATGACTATTTTTTATCACTCTGCACTGCATGTGTGAAGTGAACCTAATCACTCTGTCCTGCAAGTAATGAGTGAGAGCATGAAGTCCAGATGTTTTCCACAGCGCATGAGTGACATTAGTTTAATATTTAGTATGTTGCTCAGCTAATACAATCAACATGGAGCATGATATCAAGTGCAATTAAACATTCTTAGTCTTATGGGACTCATTGATGCTTTTCAGTGTCAAGAATTTGTTCTAATCATTGTGTGTCATGTTGGAAATGTCCAAGGCTCGTCACAATGCATTTTAGACTTCATGCAAAATGTTTCCTCACATTCAGGTTTTGAGACACAGCCGCTCGAGCTGCTTGGCTAACACGAAAATATAATGTTTATTCATTTTAATCAGGGATTACTTCCAGTGCGCGTTATTGCCACGCAATTTATTTATTGTTAACAGATTAACAGTGATGTTGTTCTACTTCTGCACTGAAAAAACAAAATTGGTGTAGAAACAATTTTCTATAAATTTCATGAACAAATACAAAGGAAAGGCATTGAAGTTTTGAAGTATTTTTTTTTTGTAAAACTTACTCTAATAATCTTTTAACAATGTAAACGGCGACTTGCAGCCTGTCTTCAGTAGGAAATAAAGTTCGTTCATTAGACTGATTATTGTTCACATAAAATATGCCTTCTCTGTATATCATCTCTTATATTTTAATAAATTATTTGACCACATCATAGCTGAATGAACATTTTATTATTTATAAACATGTGATTGGCTACTGAAAATGAGTTGTTCATACTTCTTTGGTAACTAGTAAATATATTTCCAGTTATTTCCAGATGTGTTCGCAATCGAGGACAAACGATGACAAGGTAATAACTGATTTTTACAGTCAAACTCTTGACAGGGACTCCTCGGTTATGAACTATTTCCCCTTTCCCATTCCCAGAGGAATTTACATTAATATTTAATGATTTACATATGGCCGCTCGAGCACGACTGACCTTGACTTGAAGAAACAGTGGCGACAGCAGTTTATTATAGACTGCTGCAGGGTTATATATTGTTATTTCAGTTCCATATGCACTCAAAAAAATATTTCAGTCTAAACATAAGTTTTATGTAATTTAATTACACAGCAATTTTCCATCCATTTGGATTACATAGTTTTAACATAAACTAATAAACTTAATGTGATTCATATTTGTCAGTCATACGTAAATGAAATAGGTAAGATTTATGTAAATGTTCACAGGTTAATGAACACTGTTTAGTGGTCATGTGTGTGCGCACTACTGAGTTAAAGTACCGTTGAAGCAGTGTCAGAGTTAATGAGATCATTAAGTGATGATTGAGCATTAATGATGAACACCTGCTGTTAACAAGCAGAATCACTGAAGGACAGAGAAACACAAGAACTACAACTGAAATCAACTGAAGATAAAAGACATTTAATCTCTCACTATTCATATACTCAACTATTACATAAATCTTACCTATTTCATTTACATATGACTGACAAACACATTAAGTTTATTAGTTTGTTTATGTTAAATTTATGTAATCCAAATGGATGGAAAATTGCTATGCAATTAAATTACATAAAACTTATGTTTAGACAGAAATATTTTTTTGAGTGTGCACAGCGATGAAACAAACGTTTATTAATTGGACTATTTACATATCACAATATAATAAGCCTCACGTCTCTCACAGGTTCATGTCTAGACCAGCCTGAGGAGTTTTGATGGTTTGCGGATCACAGATTTATGGTTTAAAGAGTCCGAGTAGAAAAGCAGGCCTCACAGCTGCTTCTGAGTCACACATCTTAAATTTATCTGCGTCCGTCCCTCCCAAACACCTGCCCTGAACTCTGTTACTCATCTCTGAAGTGTCCTTTAGTTGGTTAGTTTACTGTACAGAGTGTCAGATGGTTTTCCACCTTAATCAGAACATCTGCTTGAGTCTGTACAGCGTTACAATCATGTCTTGTTTTCCAGTACAAATATCTAAAGATTCTTAAATTAAGATACATTTACTGGAGAAGTGAAGATATTAAGATCATCAAAATCTATGCTTGGTTTTTCTTTTTTTTCAATGAAATGAATGTACTACTGTATATTTTAGTTTCATAATGCCTTTTAATATTTTGTATTTTTAGTTTATTTTATGGTATTGATTTATATTTATTCAGTAGTTATAATCGAATTATTCACTTTTTGAGCATAATTCGATTTAAATTCGGTCATGAATCTTAAATGCTTTGGTAAAGATTTTGAAAACTTGGTAAAGATTTTGGCACTTATGTGACGACATAAAATAAAATGATCTGAAAAGGTTAAATGATTCCTGAATAAAACAGTCACGCTTTTGCTCCTCGCCGTCAAAAATGAGCGCATTGGAAATGAATGGAGATGAATTTCATCTAGTGGAAGCGCTTGGTACTGCGCCCAAACAAAATCTGACTGAAAGCTCATTTAAAGTAAAACATGTTTTGGAAAATATTTATTGCATGTAGAATTTTGCTTATATTGTTAAGAAAAATACTATTTTCATTTTTTTATAACTTTTTTTAGTTTCACTTTTTAAAACATTTTTCACATCAGGAACAATCTGCCAAGTGTCATCTTTAAAAAGAGACAAACTTCAGTCTGTGATCCGAAGAATTTAAGATTTAAGTTGGAAATTTCATTTTCAGGTCTATGCTCAAAAAGTGAATGGATGTAACACTCTTCATAAGTACGGGAAGGAGGAGGCGGGAACCGGCGAACGTTAAACGTAACTTTAATTATCAAATAAATAAACAAACAAACAACAAAACGAAAATGAAATGGCGGCAGTTCCTCACGGAATAAAAATAAAATCCAGGCCTGGTCCTCTCTCGTCCTTCACTGTTGTCGCTCCTCTTTTATGCTTCCGGAGCTCCTCCGTGAGAGACACGAGACCGGTGTAGCGCGCAGCTGACGCTCATTATCACTCGCCTCACCGGCCTCACGCCGTTCCCTCACGGCTCTCGCCCGCCCTGCTCGTCACAATGGATTATAATTACTGCATAAATATAATTTATTACCATAAAATCCCTTAAAAATTTTAAATATTAAATAAAACAAAAACAAAATCAAACTAAAATATAGTACATTCATTTCATTGTAATGAAAGACTACTGTTTATTAACTTAAAAAGATGGTTTGAGAATTATGAATTTTTCTCTAACTTAAAAATGTTGAAATTTGCTTTGCAAAACACATTTTACTATAAAACTCTGAGAAATTCAAAGCCATAAATCTAATCAAGTTTTGTTCCAAATTTGAGGTTGATATCTCAAAAAATGAGCTTTTGTTTGGGCGCAGTACCAAACGCTTCCACTAGATGAAATTCGTCTCCATTTATTTCCAATGCGCTCATTTTCGAGGAGTGTGACTGTTTTATTCAGGACCATTTAACCGTTTTTAAATCATGTTCATGATTGTATTTTTTATTTTTTCACATAAGTACCAAAACGTTCACAATACCGATGAAGTAAAAACTTCTAAAAAAACAATAAACAAAATGTAAAATATTTCAGTTAAATTACCGAAGAGCACCAGAGGGTTAAAATATGACAAAATATCTGCCAAAGGGGTCAGAAAAATGATTGAAGAATGTTTAGATAGAAACGCTGAGGATGAACGTGATTACAGAACTGATCTGGTTTCTCTTTAGGATTCTTTCTGACCTGAAAAGAGTTTTGTTGGTAATCCAAGTTGGACATGTTCATGAAAAGCTTTCGGAGATCTTTGCATCCACCCTTAACAGGCCCGATCGAGCATTCGTGCGTCTCCTAAATGATCAAAAACTTCCTTGAATCGACGGTCAAACCGACTGTACGAGTTTATAACATCCATTTGCTTGATTCCATACAGATGTTGCTCAAACGTACTTCAAAGATCTCCTGGTCAGCAGTGAAGCTTTATTACTCGCTTAGTCATGTGAAATAAAATGAGCATTGATTTAATGATCTGGGGATTCATCATTTCAAAGGGGAATCGAGCCATTGTGATCAGATTCACAGGATGTTTCTGCATAAAAAGAAAATCACACCCTGAGAGAGAATGAAGATCCATTTTAAGAGAACTTGAATGATTTGCTTTTCTTTTTCAGAATTTTTCTCTTGTTTTCCAGCACAAATATCTAAAGATTCATTTACTGAAGATATAGTTTAATGAGTTTCTGCTTAAAACTAGAACAAATATCTGCCATGGCGTCAGAAAACTAAACTTCATTCATGTTTTTCTGACCCGCTGGTGTCTTTATGTCCATTTAACAGAGCGAACACCTGAAGCACAGAAAATGTTTCTTGATTTAAGAATGTTTAGATGTTTGTGCTGGAGAACAAGAGAGAAACACTGAGGAAGAACGTGATTTTTTTTTGAAGTGCATTAATGCAACATCTGCGCAGATCATCTGTGTGTGTTTTATGTTTGATTTTTGTGATCCAGGAAGATCTCATACGCAGTATTTTAATAGCAGAACTTCAAAGTAAAGCAGTTCAAAAGTGTCTTCAGAAGAACTATTGACACCGAGAGACTGAGAACTGAACAGCTGAAGAAACAAGACCACACCGAGACCAGAGCGTCATCTCCAGACAAACCTGAGAGTGTGTGTGTGTGTGTGTGTGTGTGTGGGTATTCCCTACATTACGGGGACCAAATGTCCCCACAGTTATAGTAATACTAGTAAATGTTGATCTTGTGGGGACATTTTTTTGGTCCCCATGAGGAAACAAGCTTATAAATCATACAGAATGATCTTTTTTGAAAATGTAAAATAGCAGAACATTTTGTGTGATGGGTAGGGGTAGGGGTAGTGTAGGGGGACAGAATGTACAGTTTGTACAGTATAAAAACCATCACGCCTATGGAATGACCCCATAAACCATGAAAACACAACGTGTGTGTGTGTGTGTGTGTGTGAGAGAAAGAGAGTGTGTGTGAGAGAGAGTGTGTGTGTGTGTGTGTGTGTGTGAGCGTGTGTGCTGTGTGTCTGTGTTAGTGTGTGTGTGTGCGCGTCTATGAGTGTTTGTGTGTTTGAGTGTGTTTGAGCGTGTGTGTGTGTGAGTGCGAGTGTGTGTGAGAGAGAGAGTGTGAGTGTGTGTGTGTGTGTGAGTGCGAGTGTGTGTGAGAGAGAGAGTGTGAGTGTGTGTGTGTGTGAGCATGTGTGTGTGTGTGCGTCTATGAGTGTGTGTGTGTGTGTGAGTGTGAGTGTGTGTGTGTGAGCATGTGTGTGTGTCTCTGTGTGTGAGTGTGTGTGTGTGTGTGAGTGTGTGTGTCAGCGTGTGTGTGTGAGCGTGTGTGCGTGTGTGTGTGTGTGTGAGCGTGTGTGTGTGTGTGTGAGTGTGTGTGAGCGTGTGTGAGTGTGTGTGTCTCTGTGTGTGAGTGTGAGTGTGTGTGTGTGAGTGTGCGTGTGTGTGTGTGTGTGTGAGTGTGTGTGTCTCTGTGTGTGAGTGTGTGTGTGTTTTCTGTGATGGAAAGGATTAGAGGATAGAATATACGGTTTGTACAGTATAAAAATCATTATGTCTGTGTAAAATCCCCATAAAACATGAAAACTGCATGTCTATGTTTGTTTGTTTGTTTGTGTGTACCTACTTAATCCTACTTCACTATATTGTATGGACAAGTCCTCAGAATGTCATGTGGGATGTCCTCACTTGTTAAAAACAGTACACTCCAAAAACAGAGAGGAACAGCATCAGTTCCAGCATGAAGACACTCGTGGCTGAATCACTGCGCAGCAAGAACCGCAGCGGCTGAAGGAAGATGATTTATTATGTGCAGGATGAAAGAGAAGCGAAGCCTGAAGGCAGTGAGGTAACTGTTCACTCGAGGGTGATGATGAACCGTGTGTCTGCCCTCAGAGAGCTGAAAATGAGAGAAACTTCAGCGGCTGATGCACAGCTCGAGGGAAGGAAGAACGGTTCCACATGAGCCGGACGGATCCTGTCAGCAAATTGGTAAAAGTGGCCTACACCTTCACCTGAGGTCTGAGCAAACACTTACACAATCATAAACAACTTCATCTCGGGCAAAATCATGCCAGATGTGAAACGCGTGTGTGAATGACCTTTTTCATTTGTTGAACATGAAGTTGATGAACTTTGCCACAATGACAGCTGATATTGAGCAGACCGTCTAATAACTGCTAGCTCCAAAGTTACTCGTAGTCTAGAGTCTAAAGTGGACCATCAAAATGAAGTGTTACCTAATATTATAACTGCAAAATGCATCCAGTCGTGTCCTGCTCTACCTGCGCTGTTAAATCAAACAGAAAGAGGTTTAAATGTACAAACATCTCTTGTTTTATTGGTGAAGCCGGTGTCCTGGTCAGTGGTCTCAGGTTTCTGTCAAATGCGGAGGATTAGACACACGTGCTTTTCATTTTCACACAAAAACATCCCTGTGTGAAATACACCGGCCTAGTTAGAAATGCTTAAGAAAAACTTCACTGTGCAATTTTAGCCTCTTCTACAGAGCCCAAGGTGGAACAGAAATATGAGATTGAAGGAAAAATTCTGTTTCGATGTTTTTGCGTACTCTTGTGTTCCCTCCAGTAACTTGCGTTTGCTGGCAAAACAATTGGGGTCCTCCAAGACAATTTGTGTTCACTCGCAAAACTTTTACGTTCTGCCCAGAAACTTTGCATTCACTCACAAAACGATTGCATTTTCCATGTTCTGGTCGGTTGCTAGGGTGTTGCTGTGCAGTTAAACTGCTCTGAGTGATTTTAGTGTGTGGCTGTGTGCTTGATATGGTGTTCTGGGTGGTTGCTAGGGTGTTGCTATGCAGTTAAGCTGCTCTAAGTGGTTTTAGTTTGTGGCTATATATTTTCCAGGGTCTTCTGGTTGGTTGCTAGGGTGTTTCTATGCAGTAAAGCTTCTCAGTGTTTTTTAGTGTGTGGCTATGCATTTGACAGGGTGTTCTGGTCAGTTGCTAGGGTGTTTCTATGCAGTTAAACTGCTCTCAGTGTTTTTAGTGCATGGCTATATGTGTGCCTGGGTATTCTGGATGGTTACTAGGGTGTTTCTATGCACTCAAGCGTCGCAGTGTTTTTTTTAGTGTGTGGCTATACATTTGCTAGGGTGTTCGGAGTGGTTGCTACGGTGTTGCTATGCAGTTAAGCTACTCTGAGTGTTTTTAGTATGTGGCTGTTCATTTGCCAGGGTGTTCTGGGTGGTTGCTAAGGTGTTGCTGTGCAGTTAAGCTGCTCTGAGTGTTTTGAGCGCGTCTATGCGTTTGAAGGGTGCTCTGGGTGGTTGCTAGGGTGTTGCTATGCAGTTAAGCTGCTCTGAGTGTTTTTAGTGCGTGGCTATACATATGCCTGGGTATTTTGGATGGTTGCTACGGTGTTTCTATGCACTCAAGCGTCTCAGTGTTTTTTTTAGTGTGTGGCTATACATTTGCTATGTTGTTCTGGGTGGTTGCTAGGGTGTTGCTAAGCAGTTAAGCTACTCTGAGTGTTTTTAGTATGTGGCTGTTCATTTGCCAGGGTGTTGTGGGTGGTTGCTAGGGTGTTGCTGTGCAGTTAAGCTGCTCTGAGTGTTTTTAGTGTGTGGCTATACATGTGCCTGGGTATTCTGGATGGTTACTAGGGTGTTTCTATGCAGTCAAGCTTCTCAGTGTTTTTTTAGTATGTGGCTGTTCATTTGCCAGGGTGTTCTGGGTGGTTGCTAGGGTGTTGCTGTGCAGTTAAACTGCTCTGAGTGTTTTGAGTACGTCTATGCGTTTGAAGGGTGTTCTGGGTGGTTGCTATGCACTTAAGCTGCTCTGAGTGTTTTTAGTGCGTGGCTATACGTGTGCCTGAGTATTCTGGATGGTTACTAGGGTGTTTCTATGCAGTCAAGCTTCTCAGTGTTTTTTTAGTGTGTGGCTATACATTTGCTAGGGTGTTCTGGGTGGTTTCTAGGGTGTTGCTATGCAGTTAAGCTACTCTGAGTGTTTTGAGTACGTCTATGCGTTTGAAGGGTGCTCTGGGTGGTTGTTAGGGTGTTGCTATGCAGTTAAGCTACTCTGAGTGTTTTTAGTGCGTCTATGCGTTTGAAGGGTGTTCTGGGTGGTTGCTAGGGTGTTGCTATGTAGTTAAGCTGCTCTGAGTGTTTTTAGTGCGTCTATGCGTTTGAAGGGTGCTCTGGGTGGTTGCTAGGGTGTTGCTATGTAGTTAAGCTGCTCTGAGTGTTTTTAGTGCGTCAATGCGTTTGAAGGGTGCTCTGGGTGGTTGCTAAGGTGTTGCTATGCAGTTAAGCTGCTCTGAGGGTTTTTAGTATGTGGCTGTTCATTTGCCAGGGTGTTCTGGGTGGTTGCTAGGGTGTTGCTGTGCAGTTAAGCTGCTCTGAGTGTTTTCAGTGCGTCAATGCGTTTGAAGGGTGCTCTGGGTGGTTGCTAAGGTGTTGCTATGCAGTTAAGCTGCTCTGAGGGTTTTTAGTATGTGGCTGTTCATTTGCCAGTGTTTTCTGGGTGGTTGCTAGGGTGTTGCTGTGCAGTTAAGCTGCTCTGAGTGTTTTTAGTGCGTGGCTGTGCTTTTACCAGGGTGTTTTGGGAGGTTGCTAGAGTGTTGCTATGAAGTTAAACTACTGTGAGTGTTTTATGTGTTGCTGTGAGGTTGCTAAGGTGTTGCTATGCAATTAGGCTGCTCTGTGAGTTTGAAAGTGTGTCAACAGGTGGTTGCTAGGGTGTTCTGGGTGGTTGTTAGGATGTAGTTAAGCTGCTCTGGGTGTTTTGTTTTGGAGATGCTCGATATTTTCTCATATTTGGTGTTCAAGAGTCCTGCATCCTCAGTGGTCTCAGCATCTTGTGGTCTGTATTTGTGGTTCAGGTTCATTCTTCAATGTCTGACTGCACTTTTTTCAGCCATTTTCTAGTGCAGCAGGTTGAAATGGTGAGTCTGATCACTTCGTAAAATAACTGCACACTTTCCTCAACAACACTCATGATCTGGATCTGAATTATTCGCATCCAGAGCACAAAACGCTGTTTGCGCTCAACTTTAGTTCTTAGTGCTGGAGTCTTCAGCAGGCGTTTTGGCATCTCTGTTGTCTTGAGAGAGAGAATAGCCTTGTGTTTGTGTTTGCCACAAGCCATATTCTCTCTAATTTTCTCCAGATGGGCTTCATGTCTTGTGTAACTGTAGGGTTTGTTCAAACGCTCAAATAGTTTGTTGATGAAAATATTGTCACACACCGAGACCAAGAGAATTGTCAAAAAGTTGGATGAATCTAAACAACTACTCTTCGTAATTAATTGTGAAATCAAAAAAATTCTATGTGAATATTGATATTGTTATTGAAATTTGCATCATTTTTCTCAGCTGAAAGTGTTTAATTTTGACACGAGGTCTAATAAAACCAACTCTGAAACAGCAGCAGTTAATGTTTATGACCATGATGAGGCTTTGAAGGCATCTTTACTATTATATGATCCTTAAAGACTTATTTACTGAAAAATGATTAAATCAAGAGGCTTTATGCTTAAAACAAGGACAAATATCTGCTAACTGGCTCCAAAAAATAAACTTAACACTTATTTTTTTGTAATATTTTAGTTTTAGACTCTCACGATGTCTGTCGGTAATGAACCTGGTCGTCGTGTGGAAACAGCAGCTCAGATGTTCTGCTAAACATCTTCTTTTGTTTCCTCCGGAAGAACGACAGGCTCGAAGCGACGTGAAGGTGAGTAAATAATGATTGGGTGAACTAGTCCTTTAATGGCCTGACACATCAGTCGAAGCTGGAGACAGCTGGTTTAACTGGTAGGAAAGCTTGAGTTCTTTATATATACTGTCCTAAAGACATGATGACAGGACGGATGGACGGTCAGCTGGTTGAGTTTTCCCAGAGGTCAACAGTCAAAGGTCAGGAGTTTGGCTCTCCTCTGTAATTTGCTGGTGGTCTGAAACGCAAAATCAATGGATATTTTCACATTTTCATGCTTCTCAGAAACAGAAGTCGTCATGTTTCCATCCAAAGCTGAGAATTTAACTTAAGAGCAAAATTGAAATATCGGGTAAAACATTTGCGAATAAAGCAGCGTTTCCACACTGAAAATATTTCTGAAATATTTCAGTCTAAACATAAGTTTTATGTAATTTAATTACATAGCAATTTTCCATCCATTTGATTACATAGTTTTAACATAAACAAACTAATAAACTTAATGTGATTCATATTTGTCAGTCATATGTAAATGAAAAAGTTAAGATTTATGTAATAGTTCACAGGTTAATGAACACTGTTTAGTGGTCATGTGTGTGCGCACTACTGAGTTAAAGTACAGCAGTGTCAGAGTTAATGAGATCATTAAGTGATGATTGAGCATTAATGATGAACGCCTGCTGTTAACAAGCAGAATCACTGAAGGACAGAGAAACACAAGAACTACAACTGATGAAATCAACTGAAGATAAAAGACATTTAATCTCTCACTATTACACAAATCTTACCTATTTCATTTACATATGACTGACAAATATGAATCACATTAAGTTTATTAGTTTGTTTATGTTAAAACTATGTAATCCGAATGGATGGAAAATTGCTACGTAATTAAATTACATAAAACTTATGTTTAGACAGAAATATTTTTTGAGTGCATCCCATGTGTTCAAGAGAACAAAATCGTCACTTCCTGGGAAAGTGGTGCAAAATTGGTTCCCAAACTCTGGATCTTTTTCCTCCATCATGAATGAGTTTCAGATGAAACGCAACAAACGCTGTCATGTTCTCCTGCGTTCGGAGTTTGTTGAACACAGTCGTGAGACGCTTCTGGAGGGAATCAAACCAAATCATTCTGATGACAGACGTTTCAGAACCACCAAACCAACATCTGAGATGCTGCGACGTGATTGGTCCGCTGGTCAGTCCTGGTCATCTCTTCATACTAGTTCATTTATAGCATCAAATAAACATGAATGAACATCAGAAGGAATGTTGTTTCAAGACGTGATTCAAGTTCACCAACGTTAATCTACTAACTCCCCTGACCGCTTTGACGGACAAAATGGCGGATTCTGGGTTATGATTGGTCAGATCGCCTGTCAATCAAACTGTTTGCGAAGTGTCAATTGAACGTATACATACATTTTTTTAAAATTTATGCACTGTTTCCATCTAGCGTTTTTTTTATGCAATATCCCAAAATAGGTGGATGGAAATTGCTAGTAAATTCCACAAATTACGATGAAATGACAACTGCGAATCTGTTTGATTTAGATACTTTATAAAATCATGTAATGTTATGACTTATAATAACAAGAGATTTTTGATTGCTTTAATAGTCCGGTTATGTCACCTTTATCTATATAGCGCAGATTAGATCGTTTCAAAGCTTCAACAACAGAATCAATGATGCAAACTTCATCAAATATAAAAAAAAAAAAGACAATAGTGTCATTATTCAGTTCAGATCACTAACGGTGATCAATTATGAAGCATAAGCAGTTCAGCTATAAGCAGGGCTTCCTTCAAAAAGAAAATAATGTTTGCTCCGGCGAACAGCTTCATCAAAAGTTCAGCAGTATGGAAATGATATCGTGTTTGATTGAATTACACATGATGTTTCTGTCAGGGTTGTAAATTCTTTTGAAATTGAGAGCAAAGCAGATGTTCATGCATGTCATGGAAAACATTCTAGCAAACACTAAATTCTTCCTCCAGATTTTAATTTCAAGAGAAGATATCATTTCAAGCACGTTCCCGAAATCCTTCCGAGGAGCCGAATGCTCTTGTGTTTTCAGGAAACATCATCTGCTCACTTTTGGTGATTGTTGGCCGCCATTTTTTTTGCTGTAAACAACACAAACAACTTTATTTAAATCACAAAATAAGATGCCTTCTGATATCTATAGAATGTTAATATTATATAAAGGTACTTTTAGGAAACTTTTGCCCCTTTAGCGGTTAAAAAACAACCATGTATTTTGCAGAAGAACATTGTTTCGGTTGTGCTTTGTGTAAAATATTCACTACTGCGCTTGAGAAATATAAGCAGTTTAGATGGAAGGGATCTCAAGCGAACTAGCTGAAGACGTTACAGTAGCTTCACTCATTAATAGACACGGCACACTGTAAAAAATGTTGTTCCAACTTTCAAGTTTACTCAACTTGAAATGTGAAGTTCCACTTAGTGAAAACTTGGATATTTGAGTTGACTAAACTTAATTTTAAGGCAGCATCTCAATATACTATTTGAAACACACTAATTATAATTCTAGTATCTAATTCAGATTAATTCTAATTTAGGACAGAGAGTTTGTGAATTGGGACGTAGTGCCTCTGAACAGTCTTGGATTTTATTTTCTTAATTCACATCTCGTGTAAGTCCTGTCTGTCTGCAGAAACAAAAAAATATCAAAGACATTTTTCAGCTCCCCACATTTTAATAGGAAACCATTTTAAAGCAAAAGAAAAGTCAACTTTAAACGTTTAAAAATAGACTCATTACAGAAGAACATTTTGTATTTGTTCAATGTGTGCACAGGCGGATCCTTCAGCTTATTTGCTTTAACAATCAAAGACGATGATAAAAGATGAATTTCAGACTCGACTTAAAGGATCGACCTCATGAATTCAGTGGGAATCTAATGACTCATAAAGGCCAGCAAAACTCTCAGATCTTTGACGTTTTGACTGAGGTGTTTGGTAACAAGATGTTTTCTGAACGTTGTGGACTGAAGCATCGCTCTATTGCTGTCATATCAACTATAATATGACAAACCTGACATTAATAGCACATAAAATCCAAATCTTTTGTGTGTGTGTGTGTCAGTCAGACGTCTTTATGTCTAAGTGGGCAGTTCTTGACCAGAATAAGCTGCACTGAAGACCAGAGTTTGTGATGTTAACCAAACGTTTTTCTGCTTTGAGATGGTTATAAATAGCTGAATGTATGGAATAAAGAGCAACAGTTCAATAAGCAAACAGATGTTTGGAAAAAAAAGACTATAATGCAAATAATTCTTACTTAAATATGTAAAAATGTAGAGATATACTACCAGTCAAAAGGATGGAATAATTAGGAGCCAAACACCGAATGTACTATTGTAATAGTTCGTTGTTGGCACACTTCTAGTGATGGAAATGAAAAGTAATCCGACCAAATTTGGGGTCTCTAGAAGCAACTCTCTAGCGCCACCACAAGTTAAAAAAAAATCACATTTGAAACAGTTTTGAACCCTTCGATCTAGAAAAAATGACTCATCATGCGCATCACGTTTTTTGCCGCTCGAGAAACATTTACGATTATTATCAATGTTGAAAACAGCTTCTGATTTTCGTGGAAACAGTCATAAACTCAAACGTTTGGGGTCAGAAAGACATGAAAGGCAGTAAAAACATGTTACAAAAGATTTTATTTCAATTAAATGCTGTTCTTTTGCAATTTCTAGTCATCAAAGAATCCTGAAGAATTATGGCGTTACATTGTAATAATATTTCATCATTTTTAAGTTAGACTTTATGGTTACACTTTATTTTAAGGTGTCTTTGTTACACTGTAATTATACATTTAAGTACTGAGTATTATTAAGTAACTACATGTTCTTACTATAGGTTTAGGATTAGGGTTTAGGGTTAGTTGCATGTAATTATGTATAATTCATAGTTATTACTATAGTAACTACATGTAACAATGACACTGTAAAATAAAGTGTTACCGACTTTATTTTAAGGTGTCTTTGTTACATTGTAATTAGACATTTAAATACTGAGTAATATTAAGTAACTACATGTACTTACTATAGGTTTAGGTTTAGTTCCATGTAATTATGCATCATTTTTACGCAGTTTTTACTATAGTAACTAGATGTAACATATGGAACAATGACACTGTAAAGTAAAGTGTTACGAATTTTTACTGTGTTTTTAATAGGGACGGCTGACGCGAAACGAACATTTCGACACAGTGTCGAGATCCCGAAGCGTAGATGTTTGGAAACACTGCTCCGAACTGTGATTCAGAACACCCATGTCACGTGACTATGGCTAAACAAAGCTTCTGCGCGTTTTGACAGGAGGCGTGCTCGCCGAGTCTGCGTTTGATTGACAGGGGCGAGAACAAATCACACAGTCACACATCTGTCTCAACTCCCACAGAGTTTAAAAGAAGAGTTAATGCACCTTCACCTCGTGGGTTTTTGTGAGAGGAGAAAGATTTTGAGATAGCGTTCACGATATAGTGACATTAATAAAAAAATCTGTAAAAAACAAACAAAAATGAGACCATTGTGGATTGATTTGTTTTATTAATTTTCATTTTCTTGACCAAAATAACCTAGTTATTATTATTATTATTATATATTATAGTTATATAGTGAGGATGTTAAAAACTCACCACATTAACAAAAACAACATTTTTATTTTTTTAAATGGATTGTTGTCAAAGTTGTTTCAGATAACATGTGCGATTGACCACTAGGTGTCACCGCGGAGACGGGTCTCGGTATAGTTTCGAAGCCTCGACACGATACGGCACATTTGCTTCAACTGTTTCAGTGTTTCATGAAGCCTCGCTCTGCCCACCACTAGTTTTTAATTAAATAAATGCAGCGGAAGTGTAACGAGGAGCGAGTCAGCGGGTAGAAATCCAAATGCAGCTTTATTTATAAAACGTGGTCAGACAGGCAATGGTCAAAAAACAGCAAAACAGAAGTAGCAGGGAAAAGACAGTCTCGTAGTAATATTCCAGGCAAAGGTCAACAAGGCAGGCAGGTAATCATCAAAAGACAAGAAACAGGCAGGAACCGAAAACAAGGGTAATGCTCAGAATGTTACAGGGATAACAATACTTCGCAACGTGGCTGTGTGTGTGTGGTGCTTTTATAGGGGTGAGGTGTGAGTGTAATCAAATCAAGGTAATGTGCAACAGCTGGCTAGGGTGATCAGTGACTGGGGCTTGTGGGAAATGAAGTTTATGTAACAGAGTCCATGACGTGGAAGGGCGACCTCTGGTGGCGAGTGGGTGAGACATGACGGAGCGGATTCATTACAGGAAGAGACTTCTCTCAAAAACATTAAAAAGTTTAATTACTGCAGACTTTTGACTGCTACGTCCTTAGACTGGAATATCTGAGCCGACTTCTGATTCTCCAGAGTTTCCACCTGAATATCTGCAGACTCACCTGTCCACCTTCTGTTCTCCTCCACACTTCAGATGTCAGACTCCTGCCTGCTGCATCACATCTGGAAACACTTTTCTTCGTCTTCAGCGGAGCAGAAGGTGAAGGTGAATGTAGAGCAAAAGCTCGATGTTCTCCTGAAGAATCTGATCTGATGAGCAGATTTTTACTCCACGTAACAGTAAAAATCCAACTCTTACTATCAACTCAAAAGAGCAGGAAAAAATATCCCAATATGACCAAAAGAGATTGGAAAATTGACATCTTCACCCTTTATTAAAATATTATTATAGATTTTGTTGTCATATTGAGTAGCTGTGCTTGGACTCGATTGTTTTATTTGTGACGATAACACAAGAAAACATTTTTAATAATATTTTTTGTCCAGGTCATCATACAAAGAAATGGTGAACATGCAAAAACAAGAGAGAACCAACTAAATATCAATCACTGATTGTTGTAGTCGACGTTTGATTTTTTTCCTCTCAGCTTTTTTGTTTTTGCATAGTAAAATAATTAACCAAATCTTCTGCAAATAATTTTGCCAGATAAATAAAGCGTTTTGCTCTTCCCTCATATTTATAAATCACGTTTGGCATCTTTAACAAAGAAAACAATGTTCCAAATGTTTATCTGATGATTTAAATATGGATTCAAACTAATTTTTCACTTTTTAAACTTTTTTCCCCCCCGTCTCTTCTAGGAGAAATAAAATAAATCAACAAACATCGATAGGGTGAGTATTTTGTAACAATCTAATAAATATGAATTTCATTTTATTGTATAAAATTATACACAATTTCTTTTTGTATTAATAATACTATTACAGTAAATTGCAATAATCATGTCCCAGATTATTACCATAATGATAAAAAGCTAGCTTATGGCAGATCTCCCGTTTTTGTCCGTTTAGGTTCTCTAAACTCTTCCACAGGAAGGTCTCCCTCTGCTGGACGGAGCCAGATTCATCAAGTCACTCATTGAAATCATTCAGTGTGATTTACATCAAACAGACGGAATGATTTAAAGAAACACAAACAAACACAGAATTCTTCCATTGATTTCAAATCCTCCATTGTGATAAAAGAAAATGAACTAACATGATTTCCCTCTTTAAAAAAAAATCAGTGACACTTTATAATAAGGTTCTTTTTGTTAGCATCAGTTAACAATATTGTTAGTTCACTGTGCATCAACCAACAAATTTGATTTAAAAACATGAGTTAATGACGTTAACATTAATAAAGGCTAATGTTAACTGGTTTAGTTAACTACGTAAAAAAAAAGAAACCATAATGTAAAGTGTTACCAAAATGTTAGGACAAGAATTTAATGGAATTGGCAACATTTTACTATAAGGAGACCTATAATGAACAAGATGTAATATCAGTCTCTGAATGTGTGTCTGAAGTTTCAGCTCAAAATCCTCCACAGATCATTTATTAAAGCTTGTCAAATTCGCCTCTATTTGGGTGTGAGCAAAAACACGCCGTTTTTGTGTGTGTCCCTTTAAATGCAAATGAGCTGCTGCTTTCCAGAAGAGGGCGGAGCTTTAACAGCTCAACAACAACAAAGCTGGAGAATCTCACGCTGACAAAATGAGGAAAGTGTTCAAACTGATGGAGAGACTCAGGAAGAAGTTCCAACTTTTAGACGTTTCTGAACGGTTAGTGGATAAATTGATGTAGTTGCTGTGGAGTTGATCAACTCATCACTAGCATGTGTCGTCATGTTCATCTTTTTTCCTCGAATCGACCCTCGTTTGTGAAGCAGTCCGGCGTAAAATGACGACATCAACAACACTCGACTACAACAACTCTTCCTCTTCTCTAAAGCAGCACAACATGGCCCCGCCCCCTTTGATGCGTGTTCTCGGGGGTGGGGTTTATGTAAATTTTAGGGTTTGTGATGTCACTAACCTGGAACGAAGGCGGGGTTTATGTCAATTTTAGGGTTTGTGATGTCACTAACCTGGAACGAAGGCGGGGTTTATGTCAATTTTAGGTTTTGTGATGTCACTAACCTGGAACGAAGGCGGGGTTTATGTCAATTTTAGGGTTTGTGATGTCACTAACCTGGAACGAAGGCGGGGTTTATGTCAATTTTTGGGTTTGTGATGTCACTAACCTGGAACGAAGACGGGGTTTATGTCAATTTTAGGGTTTGTGATGTCACTAACCTGGAACGAAGGCGGGGTTTATGTCAATTTTAGGGTTTGTGATGTCACTAACCTGGAACGAAGGCGGGGTTTATGTAAATTTTAGGGTTTGTGATGTCACCAAACCAGGAAGATGCTCGTTGTAGTTTGTAGTTGCGATTTCTTTGCATCGTAACTTTATGCACAAACTAAAGTTAAAAAAGTGAAATCACTGCATTAGTTAATTAGTTAACTAATAATGAAAGGTAATTCTAAAGCATTTATTAATTTTAGTTACTCTAATAATTGTCTTGCTCAGTGTTAGTTTAATGCATTAAGTAATGTTATCTAATGGGACCTTATTGTAAAGTGTCATAAAAACATATTTAAAGTAAAAAATGTCAGGACAAATATTTAAAAAGTTCTGCGCAGCAGGATTGATTCTCTTAATATTAAATCAACACAGGAGCTCGTTCTCCTGAAGCACTCATATCTTCAGCACTCGTTCACTCTCTGGTTTGTGAGGTGTTTGTTTCAGAGCAGGAGCAGAAGGGGAAGGTCCCGCAGCAGGGCTGCAGCCACGGCTTCCACAGGACGTTTGCCCACGTCAGCTGGTTCTCCACCGGCGTCAGAGTCTTGCGGTGGTCCGTCACAGCCCGTCCCACGCGCTCCAGCACCTCTGCGAACCGCGGCTCCGTCTCCGGGGAGAGCGGACGACTCTCTGACGGGTCCCTGCTGAGATCGAACACCAGCGGCGGGTCGTGGTACGTCACGAACTCCCCGTGACACATACACACCTTGGTGTCGTAACAGCCGACGGCTCCCGCGGGAGAAAAGTTCGGTGTGAAGAGGTGGACCTTGAAGATGGAGTCACCTGAGGAGGGCATGTTTCATCTTTAATAGTCTTGATTAATACTAATGAATTTACTGTACATGTACTGTACTGTTAGGTTTGGTTTCCCAATTCTTGATCTAGTGTCCTGTTTAGACGGAGATGATCCGTGAGTGTGTGAGAGAGCGTGTCACTCACTGTCGTGCGGACGCCAGCGCACAGCGTTCAGGTACATGCCGCAGTAATGGAACATGAACTCGTGCTGCGAGCGGCTGCTTCTGCCCTCCAGCAGCGGCATCAGGTCACGACCGTCCAGGATCCTCGGCACACACAAACACAGCACTTACAACAGACTGGACCATTCCTTATTTAAACATCTAGACAAAAAACATTGGTTGTGAAGCTGCAGCTAGAGTGTTTTGGGTGGTTTCTAAAGTGTTGCTAAGAGGATCTTAGGGTTGCTAGGGTGATTGTGGAGTGTTCTTGGTGGTTGCTTAAGTGTTACTAGAGTGTACTATAAATAAAGTTAACTTCACTTCTGCATAATTGTTAACGTGTTGCTAGATGGTAGCTAAGGTGTTCAGGGTGGTTGCTAGGGTGTTGCTATGGTATGCTAGAGTGTTCCATGTGGTTGCTAAAGTGATGCTAGGGTGTTCTATAAGTAAAGGTGACTTGACCTCTGAGTGGTTGCTAAAGTGTTGCTAGGTGGTTGCTATATGGTTACTAGGTTGTCCTGGTGGTTGCTAGGGTGTTCTGTGTGTTGCTAAATGGTTGCTACAGTGTTGATAGGGTGTTTTGGGTGGTTGCTAAAGTGTTGCTAGGCGGTTGCTAGAGTGTTTAGGGTGGTTGCTAAAGTGTTGCTAGGGTGTTCTATAAATAACGGAGGCTAGACTTCTGGGTGGATGCTAAAGTATTGCTAGAGTGTTTAGGGTGGTTGCTAAAGTGTTGCCAGGGTGTTCTATAAATAACGGAGGCTAGACTTCTGGGTGGTTGCTTGTAATGCTAGAGAGTTATATGTGGTTGCTAAAGTGTTGCTGGGGTGTGGTGAGTGGTTGCTAAAGTGTTGCTAGGGTGTTCTATAAATAACGGAGGCTAGACTTCTGGGTGGTTGCTAAAGAGTTGCTGGGTGGTTGCTAGTAATGCTAGAGAGTTATATGTGGTTGCTAAAGTGTTGCCAGGGTGTGGTGGGTGGTTGCTAAAGTGTTGCTAGGGTGTTCTATAAAGGTGACGAATTCTGGGTGGTTGCTAAAGTGTTGCTAGGTGGTTGCAAGGATGTTCAGGGTGGTTGCTAAAGTGTTGCTAGGGTGTCCTATAAAGGTGACGACTTCTGGGTGGTTGGTAAAGTGTTGCTAGGTTGTTGCTATGGAAATGCTAGAGTGTTCTATGTGGTTGCTAGGGTGTTCTTGGTGTTTGTTAAAGTGTTGGTAGGTAGTAGCCATGTGGTTGCTAGGGTTGTTCTGGGTGGTTGCTAAAGTGTTACTCGGGTATTCTATAAACAAAGGTGACTTGACTTCTGGGTGGTGGCTAGGGTGTTGCTAGGATAATTCTAGTGTTCTAGGTGGCTGCTAAAGTGTTGCTAGGGTGTTCTATAAATAAAGGGGACTTGACTTCAGGGTGGTTGCTAGGGTGTTGCTAGGATAATGCTAGTGTTCTAGATGGTTGCTAAAGTGTTGCAAGGTGGTTGCTACGTGGTTACTAGGGTGTCCTGGTGGTTGTAAGGGTGATGCTAGGCTATGCTAATATAATCTGTATTATCTACAAACGGTAAGTGTGTTTTGCTGTCTGACCTACAGGAATTTAGTGTTGAGTGTTGTGGTGTGGTACCTGTCCTCCGGCAGCGCTCCCCCGGCGAGTTTCACCACTGTGGGAAAAACATCCATCAGACTGGTTGGCTCTGACACCTGTCGACCTGCGGTGAGACGCCCGGGCCAGTGGAATATTCCCGGCACTCGGATTCCTCCCTCCCAGCCGCCCATGGCTTTACCACCTGAACATAAGAGGGTCAGTAAAGCCACATGAGGTTGAGTAAGTGATGACAGAATGATAATCCCATCAGTGTCTGTACCTCGGTAGATCCCGTTCCAGCCTCCTCTCCGAGCGTCTTCGATGTGGCCGCCGTGGTCAGATGTGAAGTACATCAAGGTTTTCTCCGACAGGCCGAACCTATCGATGGTCTTCATCATTCTACCTGTGACCAAACACGTCACATTCCAGATCTCTATAGGACTGAGCTTTATATGTCACATATATCTATTCTTCATGAATGTTTTTTTTTTAAGATTGTTTTGCATTGTGGCATTTAATTAGAACTAAGTAATTTACTGAAAACAAATCTCATTATTATTACTGTAATAAACAATATATGAATTTTTAATTAGATTAAGTAGAATAAGTCTTTCTATTGCAGTAATAAAAATCTTATTTGTTTGCATTGTGGTAAATTAAAAATTGCTAGAGTGATGTTAGAGTTTTCTGGGTTGTTGCTATAGTGCTGTTAGGTGGTTGCTAGGGTGTTCTGGATGGTTGCTAGAGTGATGTTAGAGTTTTCTGGGTTGTTGCTATAGTGTTGTTAGGTGGTTGCTAGGGTGTTCTGGATGGTTGCTAGAGTGATGTTAGAGTTTTCTGGGTTGTTGCTATAGTGTTGTTAGGTGGTTGCTAGGGTGTTCTGGATGGTTGCTAGAGTGATGTTAGAGTTTTCTGGGTTGTTGCTATAGTGCTGTTAGGTGGTTGCTAGGGTGTTCTGGATAGTTGCTAGAGTGATGTTAGAGTTTTCTGGGTTGTTGCTATAGTGCCGTTATGTGGTTGCTAGGGTGTTCTGGATAGTTGCTAGAGTGATGTTAGAGTTTTCTGAGTTGTTGCTATAGTGCCGTTATGTGGTTGCTAGGGTGTTCTGGATAGTTGCTAGAGTGATGTTAGAGTTTTCTGGGTTGTTGCTATAGTGCCGTTATGTGGTTGCTAGGGTGTTCTGGATAGTTGCTAGAGTGATGTTAGAGTTTTCTGGGTTGTTGCTATAGTGCTGTTAGGTGGTTGCTAGGGTGTTCTGGATAGTTGCTAGAGTGATGTTAGAGTTTTCTGGGTTGTTGCTATAGTGCTGTTAGGTGGTTGCTAGGGTGTTCTGGATAGTTGCTAGAGTGATGTTAGAGTTTTCTGGGTTGTTGCTATAGTGCTGTTATGTGGTTGCTAGGGTGTTCTGGATGGTTGCTACAGTGATGTTAGAGTTTTCTGAGTTGTTGCTATAGTGCCGTTATGTGGTTGCTAGGGTGTTCTGGATGGTTGCTAGAGTGATGTTACAGTTTTCTGAGTTGTTGCTATAGTGCTGTTAGGTGGTTGCTAGGGTGTTCTGGATAGTTGCTAGAGTGATGTTAGAGTTTTCTGAGTTGTTGCTATAGTGCTGCTAGGTGGTTGCTAGGGTGTTCTGGATGGTTGCTAGAGTGATGTTAGAGTTTTCTGAGTTGTTGCTATAGTGCTGCTAGGTGGTTGCTAGGGTGCTCTGGATAGTTGCTGGGGTGATGCAAGAGTGTTCTGGCTTGTTGCTATAGTGTTGCTAGGTGGTTGCTAGGGTGTTCTGGATAGTTGCTAGAGTGATGTTAGAGTTTTCTGAGTTGTTGCTATAGTGCTGTTATGTGGTTGCTAGGGTGTTCTGGATAGTTGCTAGAGTGATGTT
This sequence comes from Zacco platypus, assembly GCA_038088235.1. Taxonomy (NCBI): domain Eukaryota; kingdom Metazoa; phylum Chordata; class Actinopteri; order Cypriniformes; family Xenocyprididae; genus Zacco; species Zacco platypus. Next base: position 37,242,896 of record CM076081.1, on the reverse strand, counting down.
AGAGTTTTCTGAGTTGTTGCTATAGTGCCGTTATGTGGTTGCTAGGGTGTTCTGGATGGTTGCTAGAGTGATGTTAGAGTTTTCTGAGTTGTTGCTATAGTGCCGTTAGGTGGTTGCTAGGGTGTTCTGGATGGTTGCTAGAGTGATGTTAGAGTTTTCTGAGTTGTTGCTATAGTGCTGCTAGGTGGTTGCTAGGGTGCTCTGGATAGTTGCTGGGGTGATGCAAGAGTGTTCTGGCTTGTTGCTATAGTGTTGCTAGGTGGTTGCTAGTGTGTTCTGGTTGGTTGATTGGATGATGCTAGAGTTTTATGGGTTGTTTTGGTTGCTAGGGCATTCATGATTTGTGCTCTGTTGTTCTGCCCACCAATCACGCTAGAGCACCCAGTGGGAGACACGCCCACTGTGACCAACAGTACAGCCACTCAGATACATCACTGTCTGCAGAAATCCATCGCTTACCAACCATCCAGTCCATTTCTTCAACGTTGTCCCCATACAGCCCATGTTTGCTCTTTCCGGCGAAGCCCTCGGACACGAAGAGAGGCGTGTGCACGTGTGCTAGTGACAGGAACAGCAGGAAAGGCCCGTCTCTGTGTCTGACATCATAAATCACACGATGAACAGAAACCAAAGAAGGTTTCCACCGCAGGCACAAGAAACAGCCCATAATCGTAAGCGTGGGAAAGCCTGGAGACGTACAGCTGATCTGTCAGGACAGGTCTAATGTTTTCTGCATTACCACATTATTAAGCAAGCATGCATGCACATGAGCATTAAAGCTTCCTGTTCACGGGCGAATCTCAACAAACACATGTGCAGACCATTACCAACACAAATTCAAAAGAAACAAATAAGAAATTATATTTTATGTGAAAAATTAAGTTAAGTTGTTTTGCATTGTGTGGCATTTAAATACAACAAGCTACTTCACTGAAAACAAATCTAAATTTTAATTACTGTAATAAAAAAGATGATTAAATTCTAAATTACTTCATAATTTAACTATTTTGCAGTAATTTTGCATTACAAATTTGATCTGAATGTATTGTGGTAAATTAATTAGTTATAATTAAATGACTCAATGCTATGTATAGGTGGGTATCCCGGGTGGTTGCTAAAGTGTTGCTATGTAGTTCCTATGTGGCTGATAGGGTTTTCTGGGTGGTTGCTGGGGTGATACTGGGGTGTTCTGGGTGGGTTTAGTTCTGGATTGTTGCTGGGGCATTGCTAGGATGATATTAGGCTGTTCTAGGTAGTTGCTAAGGTGTTGCTAGCTTGTTCTGGGTGGTTGCAAGGGCATTGGAAGGATGATATTAGGGTGTCCTAGGTGGTTGCTACGGTGTTGCTAGGTTGTTCTGGGTGGTTGCAAGGGCATTGGAAGGATGATATTAGGGTGTTCTAGGTGGTTGCCAAGGTGTTGCTATGTTGTTCTGGGTGGTTGCAAGGCCATTGGTAGGATGATATTAGGGTGTTCTAGGTAGTTGCTAAGGTGTTGCTAGGTTGTTCTGGGTGGTTGCAAGGGCATTGCTAGGATGATATTAGGGTGTCCTAGGTGGTTGCTAAGGTGTTGCTAGGTTGTTCTGGGTGGTTGCAAGGGCATTGGAAGGATGATATTAGGGTGTTCTAGGTGGTTGCTAAGGTGTTGCTAGGTTGTTCTGGGTGGTTGCAAGGCCATTGGTAGGATGATATTAGGGTGTTCTAGGTAGTTGCTAAGGTGTTGCTAGGTTGTTCTGGGTGGTTGCTGGGGTGATACTGGGGTGTTCTGGGTGGGTTTAGTTCTGGATTGTTGCTGGGGCATTGGAAGGATGATATTAGGGTGTTCTAGGCAGTTGCTAAGGTGTTGCTAAGGTGTTGCTAGGTTGTTCTGGGTGGTTGCTGGGGTGATACTGGGGTGTTCTGGGTGGGTTTAGTTCTGGATTGTTGCTGGGGCATTGCTAGGATGATATTAGGCTGTTCTAGGTAGTTGCTAAGGTGTTGCTAGGTTGTTCTGGGTGGTTGCAAGGGCATTGGAAGGATGATATTAGGGTGTTCTAGGTAGTTGCTAAGGTGTTGCTAGGTTGTTCTGGGTGGTTGTAAGGGCATTGCTAGGATGATATTAGGCTGTTCTAGGTAGTTGCTAAGGTGTTGCTAGGTTGTTCTGGGTGGTTGCTGGCGTGATACTGGGGTGTTCTGGGTGGGTTTAGTTCTGGATTGTTGCTGGGGCATTGCTAGGATGATATTAGGCTGTTCTAGGTAGTTGCTAAGGTGTTGCTAGGTTGTTCTGGGTGGTTTCAAGGGCATTGGAAGGATGATATTAGGGTGTTCTAGGTGGTTGCTAAGGTGTTGCTAGGTTGTTCTGGGTGGTTGCAAGGCCATTGGTAGGATGATATTAGGGTGTCCTAGGTAGTTGCTAAGGTGTTGCTAGGTTGTTCTGGGTGGTTGCAAGGCCATTGGTAGGATGATATTAGGGTGTCCTAGGTAGTTGCTAAGGTGTTGCTAGGTTGTTCTGGGTGGTTGCAAGGCCATTGGTAGGATGATATTAGGGTGTCCTAGGTAGTTGCTAAGGTGTTGCTAGGTTGTTCTGGGTGGTTGCTGGGGTGATACTGGGGTGTTCTGGGTGGGTTTAGTTCTGGATTGATGCTGGGGCATTGGAAGGATGATATTAGGCTGTTCTAGGTAGTTGCTAAGGTGTTGCTAGGTTGTTCTGGGTGGTTGTAAGGGCATTGGTAGAATGATATTAGGGTGTTCTAGGTAGTTGCTAAGGTGTTGCTAGGTTGTTCTGGGTGGTTGCTAAGGCATTGCTAGGATGGTATTAGGGTATTCTGGGTGGTTGTTTATTTATTTATTTATTTATATTTTGACATTGGGCTGACACACGATCTGAACATGTGTGCGTGTGATTCGATGTTATCACACTATATAAATGAGTAAAATGAATAATAAATGAGTCACCGTCTCTTCCTCAAGCCTTTTGACTAACATGCTAAAGACTGACATGTTCAGTCATTAGCGAATGACTGCAGTTAAGCTACTCTCACTGAGTCTGACGCCATCTCACCTCTCCACGAATCGCTCCGCTTCACGCATGAGCCGTGCATTCAGTGTCTCCGGGTCCATGGGCTGCTCCACCACCTCTCCGTTCCTCATGATGATGCAGTTCCAGGTCCTCAGGAGTTCAAAGGGCACGAACCACACCGAGAAGCTCAGCAGAAACAGAACGGCCAGAAACAACACGAGTGACTGACGGATCTCCAGCAGCCCGGCGGCCCGGACCAGAAGAAGTGTGAAAAATGCGAGCGCCACCAGCGCAGAAATGTGCCACAACATCTCCTGCAGGTCCACCAGAACATCTTTACCTTCTCCAGGCTTGCAGTCGCTGAAGTAGGTGAAGGGCAGCCCGTAAAAGTAATCGAAGCCGTGATTGTTGGGATGGTGGCAGTGATCGTTCCTGCTTTCACAGTTCACACCCAAATGCCACTTACCTGCAGAGTGAACACACCATACAGACATTAACATCAGAGCTTTTTTTGAAAGTAGATCATCATTTAACGCTTCAAACAAACATTGTTTCAAATTACATCGTTACACCAGTAGGTGGCGACGAGTGACTGGTAAAAATGTATTTATCACTGAATCATACATTCACGAGATTTGTTCGAAAACACTGATTCATTCATTAATGAAACAAGTGAAGCGTTTATGAGAGTCATTGAATCATTCACTCAACGCGATTTGTTTTTTTAAATAATTACTTCAAATTAATGAAATTTTTTTTTAATTAGACTGCATGAATTAACATTTTGTCAGAATCTACATGTTATTTTATGTAGTTGTCTGTTCAGAATTGTGATTTGAAATAAAAAAAATCATGATTCTCAATTCATCCAGAATCGTGCAGCTCTATACTGAATTAAACCTTTTATATTATATATACGAAGTATATATTTTACAAATAATTTGTCTTCTAAAATTGTAAAAAAAATGTCTAACCAAATTATCCCAAACTGATCTCATCACATCCGAAACTTTTAAGGTAATCAGCTAGTTCTTTTTATTGTGGCTGATTCGTTCGTTTTTAATATTCTAATGTTAGTGAGACGAATCACAGGCTAATGCTACAATTATATGCATTATATATTTCACCTCCTCCAGAAGTCATGAAAATACTGTCAATAATATATAAACAGGGTTGAGGAGAAACGAAATACAAGTAACTTAGTTACGTATTTAAAATACAAAATTTGAGTGACTGTATTTCATTACAGTTACATTTTAAATGGGTGGTAATCAGATTACAGTTACATCTGAAAAGTGTTTTAGATTACCAAAGTGATTACTTTGAGTTTTAATGTCATTTAAACAGCGATTGGTGATTCTCTGACATTTTAAGAGGATCATAAAAATGTTATTTTTATTTAGTTCTGTCCTGAACAAGACAAAATGATCCACGACTGTTTTCATGTTTTATGATAGTTGTTTGTGATTTTATAATTGTAAAAAAAGTCACTGCAACTTTCTCAAAATTTGTTTTTTCCCCTCACAATTGCAAGTTATAAAGTCAGAATTGGGAGATATAAACTTGCAATACTGACTTTTTTTCTTGCAATCGTGAATTTAGTATGTGAGTTTATATCTCATAATTCTGACTTTTCTCAATATTGTGAGTTTATATCTCATAATTCTGACTTTTCTCAATATTGTGAGTTTATATCTCATAATTCTGACTTTTCTCAATATTGCGAGTTTATATCTCATAATTCTGACTTTTCTCAATATTGCGAGTTTATATCTCATAATTCTGACTTTTCTCAATATTGCGAGTTTATATCTCATAATTCTGACTTTTCTCAATATTGTGAGTTTATATCTCATAATTCTGACTTTTCTCAATATTGCGAGTTTATATCTCATAATTCTGACTTTTCTCAATATTGTGAGTTTTTATCTCATAATTCTGACTTTTCTCAATATTGTGAGTTTATATCTCATAATTCTGACTTTTCTCAATATTGCGAGTTTATATCTCATAATTCTGACTTTTCTCAATATTGTGAGTTTATATCTCATAATTCTGACTTTTCTCAATATTGCGAGTTTATATCTCATAATTCTGACTTTTCTCAATATTGCGAGTTTATATCTCATAATTCTGACTTTTCTCAATATTGCGAGTTTATATCTCATAATTCTGACTTTTCTTAATATTGTGAGTTTATATCTCATAATTCTGACTTTATAACTCGCAATTGCAACTTTATTTCACGCAATTCTGAGGGAAAAAGTCAGAATTGTGAGATAAAAACTTGCAATGACCTTTATTGTGTTTGTTCCACACTTATTAGTATTCCAAAGTATTCTAAAGTATTTAGATTAAGTTACTAAACTTGAGTAATGTAACGAAATACGTTACAAATGACTTTTTAAAGCATGTATTTTGTAATCTGGAGTGAAATACATTTTAAAAGTAACCAGAGGTTAGTTTTGTTTCGGTAAGTTTTGGTTACGTGGACTTTCAGTGGAGGGACAGAATAAATATCGCTATAATATCTTTATTTATGTTTCAAAGATGAATCAGTCACACAGTTTGGAACAACATGAGAGTGAGCATATAATTTTTGAGGTTTTATTGATGCATATAGTTTTTTGAATACATGCAGTATTATTTTACTATATGCATATTTTTCGTTTACGCATTATATCATTTTTATGCATATGATCATTTATAGACATCTTTGCGACTGACTCGTCCCTACACTAGTATGCATGAAGTTTCTTACCCACAATACCGGTGGTGTAACCCTGCGTTTGCAGAAGTTTAGCGAAGGTGGTTTCATTAGGTGGAAGTCCTCCTGATCCAGCGAGGAAAAGGATCACCTGCACTCGGCCGGTGCTGCCCAGACCTTCACATCCACACAAACACAGACACGTTATCTTATCAGACCAATAAACCAGTCGTTCTGAAGATTGAGCGCTGCGGTTTATCAGACATCCACAATATCGTTCTGTTTATTCTCAAGGCCTGCTCACACCAAGGACGATAACTATAACCATAAAGATATAGTTCTAAAAACCATTGTAAATATAAAACTATAGCACACATCATAACTATAACGATAACGGCATAGAGGAACGATATCACATCCCGGCTGATGAATGATAAAAACATCAACAGCCAATCAGAATCCATCCTACTTTCAGAGCTTGAGCATTGAAAGCGACGGATGATGAGCTTTTTAAAGCCGTGTGGATCTCAAGTCAATAATTCACTCACAACTAACTGATGTATTTCAGAGTCAAACTGGATAAAGGACGGGTTTTTTGGTTCCTCACCGGCACGTAGAGCGTAGCGGCCCGTCATGAAGGCGGTTCTGCTGGGAGTGCAGAGAGGAGCGGCGGAGATATGCTGGGTCAGTTTCACTCCGTCTGCAGCCAGACGATCTATGTTTGGAGTCCTTCAAACACATGACAAGATATTTACAGATTAATGAAACACAGTTTCCAAGCCACACTGCAAGAAATGATGTTCCTCCTCACTGGAGAAGCAACATGACTGAAGATATTGACTGAAAAATTGCCAATGGTGTCAGAAAAAGAATCATTTCGCCTTTAAATGAAGTTTATTTTTCTTGTGCCACGGGCAGATATTTGATCTTGGTCTCAGCAAAAACTCGCTTAATTAAGTCTTAATATCTTCCGTCATGTCTCTTCTCCAGTAAATGTTTCTTGATTTAAGGATGTTTAGATATTTGTACTGGAAAACAAAACAGAAACACTGATTTTTGCAGTGCATATGCTGTTATTATTATTTATTTATTTAGTTTTGGGACAAACAAAATAGCATGCAATTTACTAGAGTTTCTGACAAAATATTGCTGCAATCTATTTAAATATATATTTAATTCATTTGAATTATTTAAAAAAAAAAAAAAATCGGGTTGAATGAATGATTCAATGACTCACTCAAATCCATTACTGGATGAATCGTTTTTGAACGAATCACTTGAATGAACGATTCAATGAGAGAACATTTATAACAGTCACTTGTCTCCACCTACTGGTGTAACACTGTAATGGATAAAATCTGTATTTAAAGCATCAAGTTACTTTCAGAAGGTGATTTACTCCATTTTTCGGTCACTACTCTAGACATCAGTGTTTATATCCAAAATATAAACTTTTATCCAGTACTTCTGTGACAATATGAATGACTGTAAATAATGATACTATGACGGTGTTCCTGTAGCTCAAATGGAAAGGTCATGGGTTCAATTCCCCGTGAATGCATGAACTGATCAAATCTATAATCTATAAAAGCCTAATGCATAAACGTAAATGTTTCTCCGTCCTTTTTTGAGCTTAACAGACACTTTAAACTTTTACTTTAAACTTTTCATGTTTAATCAATATCAACATCTTTTTTCCATAACTGGAGCGCCAATAAATGACATTATAACTGTTTACACGTAATGTTTTTAGGAATATAAGCATATTGTTTGCACAATTACTCAATTTTTACTATTATTATTATTACTTTTAAAACATGCATTAAGCATATTACATACGCCTTTTGTTGTAAACGCATGATTTTGCCAAAAATAAAATGTTGCATGAAGATTATAAAAATTCTCCTTTCATATTCCAAGGACAAAATAACATCATACGGGTCTGAAGCAACACGAGGGTGAGAAAATCAATGTCTTTCAAAGACAATTATTGATTAATTTAAATTCATCATTAAGCATATGCAGTGCGTTTTTGAATATGCAGCGCGTTTTTGAATATGCAGCGCGTTTTTGAATATGCAGCGCGTTTTTGTATATGCAGTGCGTTTTTGAATATGCAGCGCGTTTTTGAATATGCAGTGCGTTTTTGAATATGCAGTGCGTTTTTGCATATGCAGCGCGTTTTTGAATATGCAGCGCGTTTTTGAATATGCAGCGCGTTTTTGAATATGCAGCGCGTTTTTGCATATGCAGCGCGTTTTTGAATATGCAGTGCGTTTTTGCATATGCAGCGCGTTTTTGCATATACAGCGCGTTTTTGAATATGCAGTGCGTTTTTGAATATGCAGCGCGTTTTTGTATATGCAGTGTGTTTTTGTATATGCAGTGCGTTTTTGAATATGCAGCGCGTTTTTGAATATGCAGTGTGTTTTTGAATATGCAGTGCGTTTTTGAATATGCAGCGCGTTTTTGAATATGCAGTGCGTTTTTGAATATGCAGTGCGTTTTTGAATATGCAGTGCGTTTTTGAATATGCAGTGTGTTTTTGAATATGCAGTGCGTTTTTGTATATGCAGTGCGTTTTTGAATATGCAGTGTGTTTTTGTATATGCAGCGCGTTTTTGAATATGCAGCGCGTTTTTGTATATGCAGCGCGTTTTGCAACATGCATGAAGCATATTACATACGCCTTTTGTTATAATCGCATGATTTTGCCAAAAATAAAATGTTGCATGAAGATTATAAAAATTCTCCTTTCATATTCCAAGGACAAAATAACATCATATGGGTCTGAAGCAGCACGAGGGTGAGAAAATCAATGTCTTTTAAAGACAATTATTGATTATTATTATTATTAATATTGACCTGATGGTGTCGTTTCCATAGCAGCCGATATCTCCAATGCCCAGATCATCCACCATCATCAGGACGAAGTTGGGTCTCAAATCATGGTCAGCATTTGGGACACACAAGCTGGACTGGAAAAGAACCAGAAATCCAGCAAAGAACCTGCAAAAGCACAGCAGAGCTCAGTTTATGCCTGTCAATGTGTGTTATGACATCTGAAGAACCTCAAACCTCAAGCTGCTGTTTTCCATCAGCATCTGCAGATGAAGCTCTTCTGAACTGCAGGTGAGATGATTGACAGGTGAGATGATTGACAGGTCAGCAGACAGTACCCGGAAGAGCTTTGACTTGTCAAATACAGGTGACCGTAATGCATGAAAACACGGAAATGACAACAACCCCACGCGCTTCGGCTGAGCTTTGAACATCAGCTGATTGAATCATTGATTTATTAACAGCTGGATCATACAGATAATCACGTGAGAGATCTATGCGCGTTATTTAAAGCGGCAGCCAGCTATTTTCTTTACTCGGATTCTCTCTTCAGGCTACTTTTATTCGCTTACCTTCTCTTAAACAGTCAGGTTTCCCGATTCTTCACGGGATTTACTCGCTATCCCTCTCTAGAGACAGGATATTCTACATTCCCACTGCACTCGCGAAGCAGCACATTTACCGTAAACACTCATGTATAGACGCGTTTATTAATGAGAGAACCAAACAAACTCGGTTTATTTGAAAATTATCATCTAATTTGAGCAGAATAAGAGGAGTCAGTTTGGTACATGGCTGTGTGATTGTTCTGTTTGGTTGTTTTGTGTTAAACAGACTGTGTTAAAATGTAAGCGCTTATAGTCGACACTCTACGGTAGATTCGAACAAAGAACCATTTACCAAAGTCCCAAAGTGTTTGCTTTTACTTCTCATTTTGTTTGCTTGGAAAATCTGCTTCTGCACAACTGTGTGAAATAACTAAAAAACATTACTCTGACACATTTAACACAGTATTATTATGCATTATACCACAATGTAAATTACTGCTATTATTAATAATGATTATTTACATTGTGTATATTATTATTATTATGAATATGAGATAATCCTGTGGTGAGTTTATCCATAGCTACAACAGCTCAAATATTCACTCATGTTTATGCTCATAACTTTTTGATTGCGTAAGTTCTAGAAACAAAATTCCATGCTGATTCGAATGTCCTATGATGTCATAAAAAAAATTCCCGCACTTTTTGAATTTTCCGAAAAACATACTTTTTAGAATTCCTCTTAGAGCATTTGTCCAATTTGCATGAAATTTGGTATGTAGCATCTACTCACTCTCCAGGCAAAAAAAAAATAAAAAGATTTTTGATCGGATGATCCGTTCTCGTATAGCGCGTCAACGAATTTGACGGTGAGCACGCAAAAATGGATTTAATGCTGTATCTTCGCAATGATTTGGTGTAGTGACACCAAACTTGGTATATATCATTACAGGCATGGCTTAGGTACATGCACAGTATCGTCACAGCGCCACCTATGCCGCGATGGGAAAAACGGCTATTTTTGCTCAGAACTGTTGAATACCTTGCCCTAAAATCGTGAGGATGGTCTCCTTAGATTCCTTGATATCCAATTTTCTTTGGTCGGCCATTTTGGGCGTCGATCATTTTGAATTTTGATACCAAATTTGCCGTAATATACCATAATTACTGTCCGCCATATTGAATTTTATTCAAAACCTACTTTTTCGAACTCCTCCTAGAAAATTTGTCCGATTTGTACAAAATTTGGTATGCAGCATCTACAGACTCTCATGACAAAAAATGTATTAAAATTTATTATTGATAGACTCAACTGTTGTTTTAAACTGCGTCAACGAATCTGACTGCGAGCATGCGGTTGTATCTTTGCAAAAGTTTTGTTTATTGACACGAAACTTGGTATATATCATCACAGGCATGACTTACGTACATGCACAGTATCGTCACAGCGCCACCTATGGGTGCCGAGATGGGAAAAACGTCTATTTTTGCTCAGAACTTTTAAATGCCTTGTCCTAAAATCGTGAGGATGGTCTCCTTAGATTCCTTGATATCCAATTTTCTTTGGTCGGCCATTTTGGGCGTCGATCATTTTGAATTTTGTCATAAAAAGAAGTTTTACGAACACGCGAACGTATCATTATGAAATTCTGTATAATTCATCGAGGCCATGTTCTTTTGTTGGCTTATGTCGATTCATACGATACCAAATTTCTACCATAATTACTGTCCGCCATATTGAATTTTATTCAAAATTACTTTTCGAACTCCTCCTACACAATTTGTTCGATTTGTACAAAATTTGGTATGTAGCATCTACAGACTCTCATGACGAAAATGTATTATTGATAGACTCAACCTTTGTTTTAAACTACGTCAACAAATCTGAGTGCGAGCACACGGCTGTATCTTTGCAAAAGTTTTGTTTATTGACACGAAACTTGGTACATATCATCACAGGCAAGACTTGAGGGTGCACGCAGAGTTTCGTCATAGCGCCACCTACTGCTCGGAAGTTATAAACCATGTTATTCTGCTATTTATAGTTATCATTTATATCATAAATGATAATAATAATAATAATAGCAAATATAGCTGCAAGCATCAATTACGGGTTTGACCCCGTAATTGATGCTTGCAGCTATATTTGCTATTATTATTATTATTATCATTTATGATATTAATTATATTACGAATAATTGACATTGTTATTATTATATAGCTACAATAATGAATCGTAATTCCTCTAAGGTAAGGATTGACATTGATTCTGGTTAGTGCCATTAAATCATTGTATCATTTAATTACGAAACGGTGTGCAATTAACTGCATACATAGTCATTTAAATGTAACCAACCCTTTATTCAAACTCAACACTTTTATATACAGAATTTAAAAAACAAAAACAAAGCAGAAAGAAGAAAAATCCTATGAATTCTATTTGGTCAGACAACACGATTTCAAGGTGAATCATTCCACGGTGTGAGATTTGCTTGTTTATGAATCAGCGGCAACAATTAGACATCGAACAATACTGTGCGATTAACAACACAGTAACTAAATGACACTTTTTAAAGCAACAAAATAAACGCCTCTCCCAAAAGGCTGTCGAATTACACATGCATACGCGTGCACACATCCCGTCCCATTCAAACTATGTGAAATTACATTCAAAACCAAATATTAACAGTCCTGTGTGCTAGTTCAGAACTGTAGTCGAAGCAGTAGGAGGATGATGATGATGATGTTATGAGGAAGGCTGCGTCAGGAACTCTAAATGAACGTTTGTGCTGACTTTCTGCACTGTGAATGCATTTGTTTGTGAAGTTCACTCTGATTCTCAGAGTAGTTCCAATGTAAACCGGTTCACAGTAGCTTCATGGGAATTCGCCGCCCGCAGACCCGCGTTCACCGCTCGAGTTAGGGTGAATTCAGGAGGGTGCTTAAAACTGCATATGAAAAACAGAATAGAAAGCAAAAACACAGTCAGCAGTTGGCATCGGCGTCATGTGACTGTAGTGCATGGCATCACATGGCAAACCAACAGTACAGTAATTGTTCATCGTATAAAAGAGTTGATTTATTTTAATGCCCAAATTATATTGTTAGTTGTTTCTCCCTCCATTCGAGAAGCACTCGATTATGCCACTGTCTAATGCAGTATTCAGTGAAAAACATATTTAAAGGTGAAAATAAGCTGTGAATGGCTCACCCTGTGGGTCGCTCTGCGTGCCATTCTCTTCTTTGGCACTCTCTGGGTCACCTGAAGAGAAAGCATATGTTCTCAATCAACAATTAACATACTGACTCGACGCAGCATTTATGACACTACAGCTGAAACTGAGCTGAAATACATTTGAATGGGTTTATGATCAGTCATGACCACTAACAGAACTGCAAATGATTTAATCCAGAAAAGAACTCTAGCTTACGACATGTTGTATACTGACGACCGTTTTTTAAAAGTAGCATGAAGATTGATGCATGAACATGCAGTATGACTGTTTTCAAACAGGTTTCCATAAGGAAACTCCACACTGCTGGCTGAGCAAATTCTACATTGAACACATTGTGATTCTATTTAATGTTGCAGAAAAGACTCGCTTCAGCTCATATGTGTAAATCATGTGTAACTATGATTATGTGCTACTGATTGACATCTGAATGTGTTCTAGAGCACGAGCGGAGCCACAGACCTCTCTGGACCTTGAAGCACAGTTTCTTCTTCTGATAGGTGAAGTAGCCGGCTATGGCTCCAACAGCTGCTACTGCAATCCCACAGACAACACCAACAACCGTACCGGATCCACTGTCTGGACCAGAACAACACAAACCACAGATTCACAGGTGTCAGTATGCTGCTGTATGGCAACTCAGGTGTTCTGGGTGGTTGCTAGGGCGTTGTTTGGTAGTTAGGGGGGTCTAGGTGGTTGCAAGGGCATTGCTAGGTCATCATTAAGGTGTTCTGGATGGTTGCTAGGGCGTTGTTTGGTAGTTGGGGGTCTAGGTGGTTGCAAGGGCATTACTAGGTCATCATTAAGGTGTTCTGGGTGGTTGCTAGGGCATTGCTTGGTAGTTGTTAGGGGGGTCTAGGTAGTTGCAATGGCATTGCTAGCTCATTAGAGTGTTCTAGGTGGATGGTAGTTGTTGAGGGGGTCTAGTTGGTTGCTGAGGGATTCTGAGTGGTTACTAGGGCATTGCTATGTAGCCAATAAGTGGGTTCTGGATGGCTCTGATGTTATTAGGTAGTTGTTAGGGTCTCTGGGTGGTTGCCAGGCCAATGCTGAATAGTCATTAGGATGTTCTGGGTGGTTGCTATGGCGTTGTCATTAGGGGGTTATGTGTGTTGCTCAAACGTTCCTATGTATTTGTTAGAGGATTCTGTGTGGTTACTAAGGTGTTGCTTGGTAGTTGTTAGGGTGTTCTGGGTGGTTGCTGGGGTATTGTCAGGGGACACTGGGTGGTTACTAGGCCAATGCTAAATAGTCATTAGGTTGTTATGCGTGGTTACTAAGGCATTGCTATGTAGTCAGTAAGTGGGTTCTGGATGGCTCCTAGTGTAGTTGTTGGGGTTTCAGGGTGGTTGCTAGGCAAATGCTAGGTAATCATTAGGTTGTTCTGGATGGTTGCTAGGGCATTGTCAATAGGTTGTTCTGGATGGTTGCTAGGGCATTGTCAATTGGGTGTTCTGGATGGTTGCTAGGGCATTGTCAATAGGGTGTTCTGGGCGGTTGCTAGGGCATTGTCAATTGGGTGTTCTGGATGGTTGCTAGGGCATTGTCAATAGGGTGTTCTGGGCGGTTGCTAGGGCATTGTCAATTGGGTGTTCTGGATGGTTGCTAGGGCATTGTCAATAGGGTGTTCTGGGTGGTTGCTAGGGCATTGTCAATTGGGTGTTCTGGATGGTTGCTAGGGCATTGTCAATAGGGTGTTCTGGGCGGTTGCTAGGGCATTGTCAATTGGGTGTTCTGGATGGTTGCTAGGGCATTGTCAATTGGGTGTTCTGGATGGTTGCTAGGGCATTGTCAATAGGGTGTTCTGGGCGGTTGCTAGGGCATTGTCAATTGGGTGTTCTGGATGGTTGCTAGGGCATTGTCAATTGGGTGTTCTGGATGGTTGCTAGGGCATTGTCAATTGGGTGTTCTGGATGGTTGCTAGGGCATTGTCAATAGGGTGTTCTGGGTGGTTGCTAGGGCATTGTCAATTGGGTGTTCTGGATGGTTGCTAGGGCATTGTCAATAGGGTGTTCTGGGTGGTTGCCAGGCCATTGCTAGGTAATTGTTAGGGTATTATGCATGGTTGAAAGGGCATTGCTTGGCAGCCATTAGAGGGTTCTGAGTGGTTGCTAGGGCGTTGCTATGTATTTATAAGAGGGTTCTGAGTGGTTGCTAGGGCGTTGCTATGCATTTATAAGAGGGTTCTGGGTGGTTCCTAGGATGTTGATAGGTAGTTGTTTGAGAATTTAGGTAGTGGTTCTAATGGCATTGCTAGGTAGTCATTAGGGGGGTTCTGGATGGTTGCTAAGGCATTGCTAGATGGATGTTAGGAGGTTCTGGGAGGTTGCTAGGGTGTAGCTAGGTAGTCATTAAGGAACTCTGGGTGGAAATTCTCTGTTTTGCATGAGAAGAGTTCCCGCTCGCGTCTCTGATGTCCTGTAGATATGACTAAGGTTCCTCAATTAAAATAAATCTGTGGAATTTGTACTTGTAGTGACTGTGACAAACCCCTAACACTCAACAAACACCACTAATACATGATCATCATCCGCATGAGTCCATCATCTGTAAAACCTGCCGCTCCACCCAATCAAACACAACAGATCTGCCCATTCCGTCCTGCGTCATGTGTTCACTAAAGTCAGAACAAACACTGTTAGAGGAACAGATCAGACGTCGTCTCCTACTCAGTGTTTTTAACCCTCTGTGTTTCTCTTCACTGAGAGTTTTCACAAAGCTCTTTTCCAGCATCAGTTCTGTCAAGCTCAAAAACGCCAATGATCCACTAGATGGCAGCATTAGAAAACACACGCTTCAGGTTTATAGGGAATCCTATTTAAAGTCATGAAGATAAGTCAAATCACATAAAGATTCAAAATTATGACATAAAACAATGACTTTTTATATCATAATAATGACTTTTATGTCCGAATTTCAACATAATAGATGAATAGAATAGAATAGATGAATAGAATAGAATACATGAATAGAATTATAGCTTTGTGACTTTTTTCTGTCTTTTTAATCTTATAATTTTAACTGTTTTGTCATTTTCGAATCCCTTATTTCGATTTTTTCCTCACAATTTTGAGTTTTTTGCTCATAATTTAGATTTTTTTATCTCCCAATTTAACTTTTTATCTTGTGACTAAAATCTAGAAAATGTATTTTCACAATAAACCTGGCAAAAATATCAAAGTTTCTGATATTTCCATGCTTCAGTGTCTATCACAGGCTCTATTACAGCAGTGGCACTTCCCACAATGCCCTGCTGCAGGGAAACATCAGCGCTCGGTCCCTCCGGACGCCGCAGGATTGGACCGACGCATGCGGTGACTGGAATGTTTGCGAGGGAAAAGTCCTCAAAGAGGCGACAGGCAAGACTGAACCTGATTTCCAGATCCTGCAGGAGATGAAAGCGCCGCCCGCAAACAAAAGACGCGCTGGAGTTTATTCACTCAGTGACACAAGAACACGAGATTATAAAGGAAGAACTGAGTCATGATCATTATCCCATCTCTGACTCACTCTCACGTCGCTCCAAACCCTTCAAACATGTTTGATATTAGTCAGCATCTTTGTGTTTTATAACGTCAATCCCCAAAGGATCATTCAGTATTTAGACTTTTTATTTCATAATAATGACAGTTTATGTCGATTTTTGACTTTTTATGTCATAATTTTGACTTTTTAATCTTGTCATTTCACTTTTTTAATCACATAATTGACATTTTGTCATAATTTTGACTCCAAAAAACATGTTTGATGATAAAAGTCAGAATTTCTGTTTTGCAACGTCAATTCCCAAAACGGATCATTCATAATATAATAATTATGATTATTATTAATTGATGATTGATGACTTTTTATGAATTTTGTTATAATTTTGACGTTTTAATCTTGTAATTTCACTGTTTTTAATCTCATAATTGGCATTTTATCTCATAATTTTGACTTTTCTTCTAATAATTTCAACATGTCGCTCAAATTTACTATTTTCATTCTTCCATGAATCTTGTTAAATGATATTAGTCAGAATTTTTGGTTTTATAACGTCAATCCCTAAAGGATAATTCAGTATTTAGACTTTTTATTTCATAATAATGACAGTTTATGTCGATTTTCGACTTTTTATGTCATAATTTTGACTTTTTAATCTTGTAATTTCACTTTTTTCATCACATAATTGGCATTTTATCTCATCATTTCAACATGTCGCTCAAATTTACTATTTTCATTCTGACATGAAACATGTTAAATGATATTAGTCAGAATATTTGTTTTATAACGTCAGTGCATGAAAGGATAATTCATCATTTAGACGTTTTATGTCATAATTATGACATTTCATGTTAATATCGACTGATAATTTCTACTTTTTTCTCATTTTTTGACTTTTTAATCTTGTAATTTCACTTTTTTAATCGCATAATTGGCATTTTATCTCATCATTTTGACGTTTCATCTCATAATTTCAACATGTCACTCAAATTTACTATTTTCATTCTTACATGAAACATGTTAAATTATGTTAGTCAGAATTTTTGTTTTATAACGTCAATCCCTAAAGGATCATTCAGTATTTAGACTTTTTATTTCATAATAATGACAGTTTATGTCGATTTTTGACTTTTTATGTCATAATTTTGACTTTTTAATCTTGTCATTTCACTTTTTTAATCACATAATTGACATTTTGTCATAATTTTGACTCCAAAAAACATGTTTGATGATAAAAGTCAGAATTTCTGTTTTATAACGTCAATCCCCCAAACGGATCATTCATAATATAATAATTATGATTATTATTAATTGATGATTTTGACTTTTTATGAATTTTATGTTATAATTTTGACATTTAAATCTTGTAATTTCACTGTTTTTAATCTCATAATTGGCATTTTATGTCATAATTTGGACTTTCCGTCTAATAATAATTTCAACATGTCACTCAAATTACTCTTTTCATTCTTCCATGAATCTTTTTGGTTTTATAACGTCAAGGATAATTCATAATTTAGACTTTTTACGTCATAATATAAATTTTTTAATCTCCTAATTAGATTTTTTTATATCATATTTGACATTTTATGTCATAATTTTTACTTTAATGTCAATTTCCATTTTTTAATCCTATATTTTTGTTATATTTTTATTGCTTATTTTGATTTGTCACCCTAAACCTATATTTTTTTCAAAAAACAATGATATTAGTCAGAAAAGACAATCCATAAAAGAATAATTTATCATTTTTTAAATTTCATAACTAAAACATATTATGTCACAAGTTCACTTTTTCTCATAATTTCTAGTTTTTAATCCCATAATTGGTGTTTTATGTCATATCCGTATAATTTCAACAGGGTTCTCTTTCTCTCATGACACCCGTGAGATGATTGTTGGTGTTTTCTAACATCGATCCCCAGAGTGACGCGGCTCCAGGTCGACATCACTTCCTGTGAGTGAGTCAGTGTTTGTTCTGAGAGCAGGTCGGGTGGAGCAGAGCTCAGGTGGAGTGGCAGGTATTACAGATGATCAAGTCATGCGATGATGATCGTGCATTAGCGGTGTTTGTTTAGTCAAGCGTCACTTTCACTAGAGCTCGGTGTTCCCGACTCATTCGAATCACTAAATATAGACCTTAATCAGGGTAGAGCCGCATTTAATTTGCGCCAGGAATGAAAACGAGGCTGTGATGGACAGAAATACAGTGTGTTCAGCGAATTGTAATGTTGTTTAACAACATACTCATCGTTCACCTGACCAAACATCTCTGTGAAGAACTGAAACCAAAACTTCTGTGAAAATGATGTGATCGAGGGCTTTTCTGGACCATAAAACACACACCGGAGGAACCAGAATCACATCTACAGGCCGAAAGATCAGAGACGCGAGGAAGAAACCTCAAGCTCATCTTTCACAAACATGTATATTATATAATGTAATTCAAAAATATGATACCGTTCGGTGAAGAAGCGGCTCCAGCGCTGCGAGCTGAAACGGTAGAGAGAAGAACGTGATAAAACACTGATTTTGACAATAAACTCTGTTGTGAAATATGAAGAAAACACAACCGTGTTTCTTTCCAATTTATGTATTTGTGCGAAAGCAGCCGAATGATTGTTTGTGCAGTTTTATTTTCCAGCACAAATATCTAAACATTCTTAAATCAAGATACATTTATGACTGAAGATAGTAAGTTCTGAGGAAAATATATATTCAGGGTTGGGGAGTAACGAAATACAAGTAACTTAGTTACGCATTTAAAATACAAACTTTGAGTCACTGTATTTCATTACAGTTACATTTTAAATGGGTGGTAATCAGATTACAGTTACATCTGAAAAGTGTTTTAGATTACCAAAGTGATTACTTTGAGTTTTAATGTCATTTAAACAGCGATTGGTGATTCTCTGACTCTGACCGTCTGAAAAAGAGGAGTTAAGATTCATGTTTTCAACTGTTTTCATGTTTTGTGAGTCATTTTATAATTCACTCGTCACTGCAACTTTTTCTCACAATTTGTTTTTTTCCTCACAATTGTGAGTTATAAAGTCAGAATTGGGAGATTTAAACTTGCAATACTGACTTTTTTTCTTGCAATTGTGAATTTAGTATGTGAGTTTATATCTCATAATTCTGACTTTTCTCAATATTGTCAGTTTATATCTCATAATTCTGACTTTTCTCAATATTGCGAGTTTATATCTCATAATTCTGACTTTTCTCAATATTGTGAGTTTATATCTCATAATTCTGACTTTTCTCAATATTGCGAGTTTATATCTCATAATTCTGACTTTTCTCAATATTTTCAGTTTATATCTCATAATTCTGACTTTTCTCAATATTGCGAGTTTATATCTCATAATTCTGACTTTTCTCAATATTTTCAGTTTATATCTCATAATTCTGACTTTTCTCAATATTGCGAGTTTATATCTCATAATTCTGACTTTTCTCAATATTTTCAGTTTATATCTCATAATTCTGACTTTTCTCAATACTGTGAGTTTATATCTCATAATTCTGACTTTATAACTCACAATTGCAACTTTATATCACGCAATTCTGAGGGAAAAAGTCAGAATTGTGAGATAAAAACTTGCAATGACCTTTTTTGTGTTTGTTTCACACTTATTAGTATTCCAAAGTATTCTAAAGTATTTAGATTAAGTTACTAAACTTGAGTAATGTAACGAAATACGTTACAAATGACTTTTTAAAGCATGTATTTTGTAATCTGTAGTGAAATACATTTTAAAAGTAACCCACCAACCCTGATTATATATATACACTGTGTATCAAAATTAAGGGAGTTTATGCTTTAAACAAGAACAAATATCTGCCAATGAGTGCAGAAAAACTCCATTGGCAGATATTTTTTTAACCATAAACTCACTTAATTTTGATATACAGTGTATATATATATATATATATATGTATATATTGTTTCCTCAGTCATTTTTCTTCTCCAGTAAATGTATCTTGATTTAAGAATATATATATATATATATGTATATAAAACATGACAGAAACACTAAGTAATAAATCATATTTTTCAGCGTACAGTAACCGTGATGATCATATTTTATACTTTAACGGTTGTTATATTTGCCCTTACATTTTTGATTAACATGTAATTGACTACAAAAACATATGTTTTAGTGTTTTAAGAGCAGAGGGGTTTTTTCGAAATGCTTATAGTTTAAGTAACTTTACCTGAAAATAATGCATAATGAGGTTAAACATGTATGATAAACCCTGTAAAACACCATGTAAATATGGCGAGAAGTGGCGTACCTTTGTCGTGACCTGCTCTGTGTTTGTCTGCGTCTCCCATTTCAGTCTCTTCTGTAAAGAAAAGTCATTAATTACTCTGAAATGTATTAATTTTATACTGAACAAGGACAATTTATGCATTCAGAAGAGCCAGCTGTATTTATACGACAGTGAAATGGTGAAAATTTGAATTGGCTAGTCCTCTTCTGTAACGTAAATGATAAATGATTTGTTTGTCTGATTCACTGCACATATTTCCAGTGTGTTTTGCAGTGAGCGGTGAGGAATTTTTACCGTTTTTGAATCACAAATCATCACTTTTAATTGACAGATTTCACTCGCTAAACCGATCATCACAAACTGAAAGTACGTGAAGGTTTTCACACACGCTCATTTCTGCTTCAGTCACGCATCATGCGAGCGATTACAGATCACGGTATAGACGTGTGTTATTTTAGGAGCGGTCCGTCTGTGCATCATGTGTGCAAAGAATCAGATACTTGAAATAATTCAGATTTCTTAATGTTTTTCAGCCTCTTCTGCTCACTAAAGCTGCATTTATTTGATCAAAAATACAGTAAAAATTGTGAAATATTTTTACAATTTAAAAAAAGCTGATTTCAATGTGTATATATTGTAAATTATAATTTATATCTAGTGATTAAAGCTGAATTTTCAGCAAATCAGAAGGATTTCTGAAGGATCATGTGACACTGAAGACTGGAGTAATGATGCTGAAAATTCACTGGAATAAATTACATTTTAACATATATTCGCACTGAAAACAGCTTTTTTAAATTGTAAAAATATTTCACAATTTTTACTGTATTTTAATTCCAAAACATTAAAAAGTCTGTGAAAACTCAGCACTAATGGATGTCGTTTCTGATACATGATCGAGAGTGTGATTATCGCTTACCTGCATCTTCACCGCGAGCGTCAGGAAGACCAAACCGAACTGGAGAAACACAAAAGCACACGTAAACACATTTTCATGGCGTCAGACTCCATTACAGATCTACAACCTTTCATTACGAACCTTTCACTGCTTGATCGACATTCACTGGTTCCTCTAGTTCGACACCGGGATCTGAGCAAAACACACGCATAAATGACATTTAGTTCAGAAAACACATAACATGTCACACAATTAATCTGTTGATTATTTTATTTTCATGACTATAATGCTTTTTCAGCCACTTTCTTATCACTGTAATATGTACTATTATTTATAATTAGGGCCCAAGCCCTGAAAGGCTTAGGCCCGCCCATCGCTGCTTGCAGCTATATTTATTATTATTGTTTTACTGATTCAATTTATTAAACTCTCATACCGTGATATAATAATTATTTTAAATCAACAAACATTAACGGCAGCACAAAAAATACTACCATCATGTAAACATCAAAATTTAAATAATATATATTTTTTTTTCATTAGAGATTGAGAATTTGTGTTTAATTGTCATTAAAAAATGAAAAAAAAAAAATCTTAATATTATATCTTTTGATTATGGCATGACATGTGATTCCATTTTATATTGTGGAATTATATTCATGACAGTTACACCACAAAAAATGCTTTTATTTAGCATTTTTTGTCATATTTCCAGTTTAAATATTTAACAATTCATAAAATCCAGATGCTTTTACTGGAGAAGTAAAATGGCATAAGATATTTTTTGTCTTGTTTTCTAGGAAAGAAAGTCAAAATGAAGTGATTTTTTGCTTAAAATAAGAAAAATTATCAGCCAAAGAGGTGAGAAAAATAATCTTGTTTCTGTCAGAGTCTCCAGAGAGAAACACACCTGCTTCTTCTTCAACAACATCTGCTTCACCAGCTTCTGTTTCACCAGCTTCTGTTTCACCAACATCTGCTTCACCAACATCTGCTTCACCAGCTTCTGTTTCACCAACATCTGCTTCACCAGCTTCTGCTTCACCAGCTTGTGCTTCACCACCTTCTTCCTCACCAGCTTCTGCTTCACCAGCTTGTGCTTCACCACCTTCTTCCTCACCAGCTTCTGCTTCACCAGCTTCTTCCTCACCAGCTTGTGCTTCACCTGCAGACGCAACACATGCAAAACAAACTCATTCTTTTGACTGGAAAACCCTCCGTTAACCTGGACTGTTTCACAACCATCGCCTAAAGCAGCATCAGAACAGAAATGGACCTTCATAAGTGAGTGATTCTGATATATTCTCCACACAAAACAGCCTCAGCGCGAGTGATTTTAATAGTTCAGCCTTCATTACACTCCAGAATATGATGTTCTTCCTCAGTGTTTCTGTCTTGTTTTCCGGCACAAACATCTAAACATCCTTAAATCAAGATTCTTAAGATATTAAGTATCATTAACCGAAAAAATGAATCAAATTTAAGCGAGTTTAAGCTGAGAACAAGAACAAATATCTGCCAATGGGCTCAGAAAAATAGTTTCCCCTTTGAATTGAGCTGGATTTATGATATTAACTCTTTCCCCACCCAAATTTGTTTGGCAATCCATGTTTTCACTGCTATTACGCATCTTCTGAAAGAGAATCTCCGGATCAAAACACTGATGAAGAAGAAGCAGAAACGAGCGATAGAAGCAACATTAAATCAAAACCGCTTATTTTTAATAACGATTAATTATGCATATTTACATGTAACTAACCCTAAACCAAACCCTAACGTAACTACATGTCGTTAATTATTTACTTAAATGTATAATTACACTGTAAACACATTAAAATAAAGTGTAACCTTGTTCGGCTAGGGAAGATATTTTAAAGAATATGTAAATTATGACAGAATTATCATTTCTCGGTGAATTGTCCGTTTAAAAAACTTGTTTTCGTCGCTGAATTAAAAAAAAAAAAAAGGTAATTATGACTTTTTATCTCACGACTATATTGAATTTTTTGAAGTTTAAATCTCATAATTCTGATAAAAAAGTCAGAATTGTGAGACTAAAACCATTCCTAAATGAGCATAAAAATACACACCACACAAAACTATCCATTTTTATTAGATCGCGTTCTTACAATAATGTTTATTTTGAATAAATTCTAGTTTCAAAGGTCAAACTGCGACATCTAATTACGATCCCTTAAAATGTGTCCTAGATAGGCAACAAACTAGGTTTTGGCGCAGATTAAGTCTTTGTGCCGATTTAATTATTCCCAGCATTCTCTCTCTCTCACACACACAAAAACACATTTAGACAGACATGGTGTTTATGACTCTTCCTCGATACCTTCATCCGGTTCCTCTAGCGCCGGCTTCTCTTCCACTTTACCTGGGGCTTCATCTGGAGTGATTTCTGACAAACAGAAACGGATCTTTTTAGAGTCGAAACCAGCGAACGAGTCAAAGGTCTGTGCTGATAAACATCTACACGACAATAAATCATCTTATCTAAACATTCTCGAATCAAGATGATCAAGAAATGACTGTAAAACTCAAAATATCTTGATTGCTTTAGTCATTTTGCTTCTCTAGTAAATGTAAATTAAGGATTTTTGTCCTGGAAAACAAGACAGAAACCCTGAGGAAGAACATCATATTAAGGTTTGTTGTTGTCTAGGAATTGAAATCAATATCTCAAGATCGATGTAACCATATTTATATAACATTACAGTAATATGATGACTCTGTTACAGTTTAACTGTGGCCATAAAAAGTAAATATAAATGTATTGTTTCTACATAACAAAAGCAAAGTTTACATACGAGGTCGAAGTGAGGCTTTGTAAAGATCAAACTGAGATAAAGAAGTCTTTGTTTCACCTTGTTCAGTAATTTCAGGATCAGAAGCAGGATCAGCTTCTGAAAACCAAGTATTCAACATCTAGTTTACAAACGTACGGTCCAAAATATAATATATATATATGACAAGAAAGTGTCCTGCTCACCTGTTTCAGCAGCTTTGCCTTCATCTGCAGAACAACGATGAACAAACACGATCAATAATAAACATTTTTAGGATTTATTATGTATGTGAATTGCATATAAAATGTCCGTCCATTAGCATCACACAGTTTTAACAAGCGAATAAACTTAAAGTGATGCATATTTTATTATTTATTTGCATATTTACCATATTTATGCATTCATTTAAATGGCTTAGAATCAGCATAAATCTATTAATTGTGAAAACTAATAAACAACAATATGACTACTTGCAATATTCAGATTCAGTTAAATAGAGGTATTGATAATTTAAAAAAAAAATTGTGTATTTCAAACATTCCGTTTATTGCAGAAATTTCATATATGTATGAATGACAAATACGCATCACGATAAGTTTAAATGGAAGGAAATTTTATGTGCAATTCAAATACATAAATCAGAATATTTTCTGAAATGTATATTTCCAGTGATGTAAATTAGTTTGGACATCAAAACCAGTCATAAGGGTTGAGATTAATCATCTGAAAGCTGAATAAATATGATTAAAATATGGTTTGTTATAATAGGATAATATTTGGCCGAGATATTTGAAAATCTTGAATATGAGGATGCAAAAAAAAAAAAAATCAAAATATTGAGGAAAAAGTTGTTCAAATGAAGTGCTTAGCAACGCATATCCACATTTTTGATATATTTACGGTAGGAAATTTACAAAATATCTTTATGAATCACGATCGTTACTCAATATCCTACTAATTTTTGGAATTTTGACCCATACACGGCATTATTAGCTATTGCTACAAATAAACCCGTGTGACTTATG
Source organism: Zacco platypus (assembly GCA_038088235.1). Taxonomy (NCBI): domain Eukaryota; kingdom Metazoa; phylum Chordata; class Actinopteri; order Cypriniformes; family Xenocyprididae; genus Zacco; species Zacco platypus. The sequence goes on along the minus strand of CM076081.1, from coordinate 37,218,090 downwards.
ACTGGATTTGTGCTCCACAAATATGGAATTGTCAACATAAAACATAATATTTTAATTCAATTTTTAAAAATGCATGAATCTTAAATGCAGTGTAAATGCCCCTATTATGCTCTTAAAGTCTCCTATAACAGATTTACTTCCATTCAAGGTCAAAAACACTTTAATGTTCTCATAATATCCACTGCTCTTTCCTCTCAGTGTCTGAAACGCTTCGTTCAAAGATTCGTCTCTCTAAACCCCGCCTTTCTGAGAGCCGCTCTGCTCTGATTGGTCAGATGGCGCAGTCTGATTTGATTAGTCGACCTCGGTTTGAAATTTGAATATCAGCTCTTCCTCAGCGCTTGACACACAGTGATACGAACAGTAACGGTTTTACCGTATCAATACGTGTTTCATCCGGTGGATGAAGTGGATTCGCGGCGCAGAAAACAACGCGAACGAAACTCTTCCGGTCTCAGACACAAGTACAGTGTTTGAAGGCGGGGCAGAGTAGACAGCCAATGAGAACCATTATGCAAATGTGTTACATTGTTACGTAGACTGGAATTGACCCTTCGCTAAGCCCCGCCCCCTTTAGCTCTCATGCCACACATCATGTTCTCACGCAGTGAAAAATACATCGCGATCATCTCTTCATACTAGTTCATTTATAGCATCAAATAAACATGAATGAACATCAGAAGGAATGTTGTTTCAAGACGTGATTCAAGTTCACCAACGTTAATCTACTGACTCCTCTGACCGCTTTGTCGGACAAAACGGCGGATTCTGGGATTGGTCAGATCGCCTGTCAATCCAAGGAATCAATAGCTGACGACTCGTTTCGGCAGTTCAGAATCAATTCTTTTTTTTTTAGGAGATCAAATCTTTATTTGTCGCTCTATTAGACAGTGCATGAAAGGAAATATTTGAAAAAAGCATAATAGGGGCACTTTAAGTTACTCTTTAAAAAAAAAAAAACTAGGATGAGTTTGGGAAGAAAATGTCCCAAATACCTTTTTGGGAAAGCAATTTGAGAATGCCACAAAGCTGGACTGCCAAAGCGCTAGCCACAAGTGTCAAAATAACACACAAACTTTGAGCAAGAGCTAGCGGAAAGACATTTAGCGGGAAGTGTCGTATTTCTACCTGCTTCAGCAGGAGCTTCTTCTTGAACAGGTTCCTCTTCAGCTGATGGAGGCAAAACGAGTGAAATATGAGTCATGTGATGGCGGCTGTCTGGGTGTTTAATTTGATAACGGAGGATTGAACGAGATGATTGTCCGACTCACAGATGAGTGTTTCACGAGCACCGTATTAAACACGGCATCTGTTTTTTCACTACATTTCAGCGAGTCACTCTTACCGAAACGGCAAAAAATGTAACCACATTATTATTACAGGCTTCCCAGAGCCATGAATTTCTATGAGTTTTCCAGTGCTTCATGATTACAGGATATTTTATAAAGACTTCTAGCATCTGAGCATAACTAGAACACATGATCTTTGAGAAATTTACATGATTTTTTTTTTTAATACAGCAGTGTCACATCTTCATCCTTTATTCAAATATTATTAAAAAGATTGTGATTTTCTTAACCAAGTTTAGGATATAACTTAATATAAAACATTTTCGAACTTGTAGGGTCATTAAAAACAAATATCTGCTCCGGCATTTCACCTTTATGTCAGCGATATTTACCTGCTGGTGCTTCTGTCGCTGGCTGCTCGTCCTCGGCGGCATCTGAGAAAACACACATCTGAGATTAAAACCCGTTCATTCAAATTTAGGTTTGTATCACTTTCGCTAACCCTAAATTAACTAAACCTTAACTAACCCTTAATTACAGGTAACTAACCCTTAATTACAAGTAACTAACCCTTAATTACAAATAACAACCCTAAATTAACTTAACCTTAACAAACCCTAAATTACAAGTAACTAACCCTAAATTACAAGTAACTAACCCTAAATTAACTAAACCTTAACTAACCCTAAACTACAAGTAACTAACCCTTAATTACAAGAAACTAACCCTAAATTACAAGTAACTAACCCTTAATTACAAGTAACTAACCCTAAATTACAAGTAACTAACCCTAAATTAACTAAACCTTAACTAACCCTAAACTACAAGTAACTAACCCTTAATTACAAGTAACTAACCCTAAATTACAGGTAACTAACCCTTAATTACAAGTAACTAACCCTAAATTAACTAAACCTTAACTAACCCTAAATTACAAGTAACTAACCCTTAATGACAGGTAACTAACCCTTAATTACAGGTAACTAACCCTAAATTAACTAAACCTTAACTAACCCTAAATTACAAGTAACTAACCCTTAATTACAAGTAACTAACCCTAAATTACAGGTAACTAAACCTTAATTACAAGTAACTAACCCTAAATTAACTAAACCTTAACTAACCCTAAATTACAAGTAACTAACCCTTAATTACAAGTAACTAACCCTAAATTAACTAAACCTTAACTAACCCTAAATTACAAGTAACTAACCCTTAATTACAAGTAACTAACCCTAAATTAACTAAACCTTAACTAACCCTAAATTACAAGTAACTAACCCTTAATTACAAGTAACTAACCCTTAATTACAGGTAACTAACCCTAAATTACAAGTAACTAACCCTTAATTACAGGTAACTAACCCTAAATTAACTAAACCTGAACTAACCCTAAATTACAAGTAACTAACCCTTAATTACAAGTAACTAACCCTAAATTACAGGTAACTAAACCTTAATTACAAGTAACTAACCCTAAATTAACTAAACCTTAACTAACCCTAAATTACAAGTAACTAACCCTTAATTACAAGTAACTAACCCTAAATTAACTAAACCTTAACTAACCCTAAATTACAAGTAACTAACCCTTAATTACAAGTAACTAACCCTTAATTACAGGTAACTAACCCTAGTACATGTAGTTAATTAATAATTCTCAGTACTTATTTCAGTAATTACGATGTAACTACAGAACTGTAAAATAAAGTGTAACCCTTTTAAGTTCACTTTTTTAAAATTTTCTCACTTCGTACAGGCTAAATGTGACTGAATAAGAGCGTGAACAGTGCTGTACGTCAGTGTTGAGACCTGTACCTGACTCTGAGGCTGTCTGTTCTGCGTCAGCATCTGTTAACAACACAAAACACAATAAATCACAATATTTCAGGGTGTGTTGTTATACAGATCACATTCTGTATGAATGCGTAGACTAAATTACCCAGAAGAATATTCGGATTATTATTATTAAATGCAAATATTTACTGAACATTGAGGTCTTTTATCGAACTGCATTAAGTCGTGAATTACAGTGATTTTACCACAGAAAAGAAGGGCTCTTTTCGAAGCTGTTTTGTGCCAAAGTCACGTGATCTATTGAAATTGCGAATCACTTATGACGTAACGAAGCCTCGTTTACTGAAATCACGTGACTTTGGCCACTGATTCGGAACAAAAGATTCGTATTGAAGATTCGATTGAAATCACTAGATATTGTTGTATAAATTCGTTTTTTTTTTTGTCGCTTTATAACGTTAAGGTTGAACCACTGTAGTCACATGACCTGTTTTAAATATGTTTTAATATCTTTCTGGACATTGAAAGTGTTCATTATCTTGCTGTCAATGAACCATCGGATCTCATCAAAAATATCTTCATTTGTGTTCTGAAGATGAACGAAGGTGTAGAACGACATGAGAGAGAGGAATTAATGACTGAAATCTCATTTTTGGGTGAACGAACCATTTTACTAGCAACATTTCTGATTTCCGTTTAAACCTCGGTATCTCTTCGGTCATTTTTGACCGAAAAATCTTACGTTTTGTTTTATTTTTGTAGCAATTTTACTTTATCGGAATGGTACACAACTTAAAAAAGTAAAAGTTTTGACACTTGATATGTGAACACACACAAAAATAAAATCATGAACATGATTCGAAAAGGTTAAATGATCCTGAATAAAACAGTCACACTTTTGCTCCTCGCCGTCAAAAATGAGCGCATTGGAAATGAATGGAGACGAATTTCATCTAGTGGAAGCGTTTGGTACTGCGCCCAAACAAAATCTCATTTTTTGAGATATCAACCTCAAATTTGGAACAAAACTTGATTAGATTTATGGCTTTGATTCTCTCCCAGTTTTAGAATAAAACGTGTGTATTTTTGTTAATTTTCATAGCAAAAATAAGGGTAACACTTTATTTTACAGTGCCATACTTACATGTTACATGTACTTTCTCCAGTAATAACAGCAAATTATGCTTAATTATAAGTAACTAACCCTTAATTACAAGTAACGAACCCTTAATTACAAGTAACTAGCCCTTAATTACAAGTAACTAGCCCTTAATTACAAGTAACTAACCCTAAATTACAAGTAACTAACCCTTAGTTACAAGTAACTAGCCCTTAATTACACGTAACTAACCCTTAATTACAAGTAACTAGCCCTTAATTACAAGTAACTAACTCTTAATTACAAGTAAATAACCCTAAATTACAAGTAAATAACCCTAAATTACAAGTAACTAACCCTTAGTTACAAGTAACTAGCCCTTAATTACACGTAACTAACCCTTAATTACAAGTAACTAGCCCTTAATTACAAGTAACTCGCCCTTAATTACAGGTAACTAACCCTTAATTACAAGTAAATAACCCTAAATTACAAGTAACTAACCCTTAATTACAGGTAACTAAAGTAACTAACCCTTGATTACAAGTAACTAACCCTTAATTACAAGTAACTAACCCTAAACCAAACCCTAACTGTAACTCTATAGTAAGCACATGTAGTTAATTAATAATATTCAGTACTTATTTGAGTAATTACGATGTAACTACGGCACTGTAAAATAAAATGTAACCCTTTTAAGTTCACTTTTTTAAACTTTTCTCACTTCAGTCGGTGATCCAAAGAATTTAAGAGTTTAAATTGGAAGTTTAATTTTCAGGTCTATGCTCAAACAGTACAATAAATGGATTATAATTACTGCATAAATATAATTTAGTACCATAAAATCCCATAAAGATACAAAATATTGAATAAAAAAGTCAAATATAGTACATTCATTTCCGTAAAATTCAGCCACGTGAAGATTTTCATCTAACATTTATATTTTATTTCCATGTTATGAAAACAACTTTTAAAGTCTTGATTCATGTTTTGGGGCTTCATTATTTTCCTCACATTGTTGCAGATCCTCTCTTCCCAGTCTGTCAGTAACGCTCTGTTTACTTCCTGTCTCTATGAAGCCCCTCCTTCTGAAAATAACTGCCAGTTTCAACACACTACTAACTAACTAACTCAGCCAGGCCCCTCCCCTTTATTATGCGCATAAATTATTTAAATGAGGAATATTGAGGAGAAAACTCAAGATGGAGGCGTTTCAGGAGTCACTTACACACTAAAGACAGATAAACATGAGAAAAGTGATTTTACAGTGATTTTACTCGTCTCACCTGCAGGAGCTGCGGCTTCATCCACAACCTTCACCGCTTCTTCAGGCGTATCTTTAGCGTCTCCGGCTGTAACAGAAAAGCTCACGATCACAATCAGAGAGGCGTCACTGTCCTACAGATCTGACCATTACTGTGGCCTATTCCTGTCAGCAACAGGAACATCAGCGCTTGTCAGTCCTCATACTTCTCCAACACGTGGCTTCTGGTTAATGCCTGGAGCCTCTCACAACCTTTGGCTCAGCTTTCTTCAAACGCGCAGGTGACGATAAATCATATACTCACGCTCTCCGTCGGCCTTGCTGAGAGACTCGTCGATGGAATCAGACGGTAAATCTTCCTTGGCTGTGTCGTCTGCGTATATATATATAAAATGTATATGTTACATGTCAGGACAGTTCTGAGCCTCACATCAGATTATCAAGAAGGAACCTGTTAGAGGCCCGTATCAGGTTTACAAGAGCTGTGATGAACGACACGAGAGCTTAACATTACAGTATCTACAGTAAACGTGAAGAGATGAACAGATGGACAGAATAACAACAGTATCATCTACACTTTCATGATCAAAAAACTCAATGTTTTGTTGCTCTTCACTGATAATCTTCCTCTCAAGATTTTATTTCAGTTACGGAAAATGACTAGTTTTTGTTCAGTTTTCATTTTTATTCAGTCATTTTAGTGCTTCAACTTTTCTGCGACTTTTCTATTTTAGGTTTATTTTAATTACGGACAATATTTTTAATAGTTTTAGTTTTATTTATTTCCATTTAGCAATTTTGTTTCTTCAACTTTTCTGTGACATTTAGTGTTATTGTTATATTTTAATTTAGGTTTATTTTAATTACGGACAATATTTTTAATAGTTTTAGTTCAGTTTAGTTTTATTTATTTCAACGTAAGCGTTTTTGATTAGTCGGCAACACTTTTAATGTTATTGTTATATTTTATTTCAGGTTTATTGTTAATTACATAAAACAATTTTCAGTTTTAGTTTTTTTTATTTATAGTTAATTACTTTAATTCTTCAATTTAAACCTATTTCAGTTGCCAAGGCAACATTTTTCTTTTTTAATTTAACTGTTATATTTTATTTCAGCTTAAAATCGACGAAAAAAAACGATTTTTAAGTTTTAGTTCAGTTGTAATTTTTATTTATTTCCAGTTAGTAATTTTAGTGCTTCAACTTTTTTGCAACATTTAATTTTATTATTATACTTTATTTCAGCTTTTTTTCTTAAAATTAAACTTTTTTGTGTGTTAGTAGGCAACATTTATCATTTTTGTTTATTGTAATTATATAAAACAATTTTTAGTTTGTTTTTTTATTTATAGTTAATAACTTTGGTTCTTCAACTTAAACCTATTTCAGTTCAAGGCAACATTTCTTATTTTTAATTTAATAGTTATATTTTATTTCAGCTTTATTTCAATGACAGAAAATGATTTAAGTTTTAATTTTAGTTCAGTGGTAATTTTTATTTATTTCCAGTTAGTGATTTTAGTGCATCAATATTTTTGCAACATTATTGTTATATTTATTTCGTTCAGTTTATTTTATATTTTGTTAATAACTTTGATTATTATTTCTGATTACGTTTAGTTTAAGTTTTTCGTCAAATATTTATATTTAATTTTATTTCAGCTTTGTTTCTACTATTAATACTTTTAAAAGTTTTAGTTTAAAGTATGTTTACACAACAACAATGAAATAAAAGCACTAATTTTCATTATCAAAATAATCAAAACAACACGTGAAAACGGCTAAAATCGCTGTATTCTGCTGTCAGGCCAGTAGATGGCGATGTCACAAATAAACACGACGCGTATATAGACTAATAAATAAACAAATAATAAATAATTAAAACTAATAAATAAACACGTAACACGCACGTGCATGACGTCGGTGTTTTCACAAATTCGAGTTTTTGTAGTTTTACACGGAGACAATAACGGTATCTTTTTCAAAATCGTACACATTGAAACCAAACGTTTGTGTTTTCAGGCGTTGTCGTGTAAATGAACGGCCAAAACGCATAAAAAGTTTCTGTGTAACCCCTTAGTTAACCTTATCAGAACTCATGGTGACATCACAGATCCCAAAATGTAACTTTTGAAGTAAAATATTCCTTTAAACTCGGGGTACAAACGCGATCTGCGATATGTTTCTGCTCTAAACGCTTTCATGCGTGTTTTCAGAGCTGAATAACAGGCTCATTAGTCACTAGAGCATTAGAAAGAAATGGAGGTGGAAGACAGACAGATACTTAACTAGTTACTACATCCAAAAAAACTCTGAATCGGTGCCTTTGAGAGCTAGTTTTGACAAAAAGTTCACTTCACGCTCAGAACAAAGATGAAGTTCAGAACAGGCTGTTCAAAAGCACAGACTCACAAAACCCGGTCAATGGTTTATATTTGGAGATCGCCAAAAATGGCTGCCAACGGTTAGAAATGGTGGGGAATCCATAATGATATGGGCACACGTCTTGAGAAAGTCATTTGATCGTACGATTCCATTGCTTGAGAACATGAGGCCATTTTACAGGATGCTGTGCAAACTATTCTGCATAATGACTGAAGGATGTGTGTGTGTGTGTGTGTGTGGGTATTCCCTACGTTATGGGGACTAAATGTGTTTTTTGGGTCCCCATGAGGAAACAAGCTTATAAATCATACAGAATTATCTTTTTTGAAAATGTAAAATAGCAGAACATTTTGTGTGATGGGTAGGTTTAGGGGTAGGGGGAGTGTAGGGGGACAGAATGTACAGTTTGTACAGTAGAAAAACCATTACGCCTATGGAATGTCCCCATAAACCATGAAAACACAACATGAGTGTGAGTGTGTGAAAGAGTTAGTGAGTGAGTGAGTGAGAGAGAGAGAGAGAGAGAGAGTGTGTGTGTGTGTATGGGTTTTCCCTACATTATGGGGACCAAATGACATTGTGGGGACATTTTGTTGGTCCCCATGAGGAAACAAGCTTATAAATCATACAGAATGATCTTTTTTGAAAATGTAAAATAGCAGAACATTTTGTGTGATGGGTAGGTTTAGGGGTAGGGGTAGTGTAGGGGGACAGAAAGTACAGTTTGTACAGTAGAAAAACCATTACGCCTATGGAATGTCCCCATAAACCATGAAAATTCAACGTGTGTGTGTGTGTGAGTGTGTGTGTGTATGGAGCTTCAAGAGAGCAAACGTACATCAGTGTCGTACTGCATGCTCTATCGCTTTCATATTACGTTCTACATCTTATAATACCAGTCAAAATTTTGGAATCATATTTCATTTTTTTCATTAATTTTTTTTTTAATGTTTTTAAAAAAAAGTCTCTTCTGCTCACAAAGGCTGTACAATCCAGTAAAAATCCAATAAAAATTATTAAATATTATTGTAACTTAAAATAGCTGTTTTCAATGTGAATATATAGTAAAGTGTAATTTATTCCAGTTTTCAGTGTCACATGATCCTTCAGAAATCATTCTGATATGAAACAAAACAGATTTTTATGGAAAACATAATAAATTTTATTTTTCAGGATTCTTTGATGAATTTTTATTTGAAATAGAATCTTTTGTAACATCATGAACGTCTTTAATGTCACTTTAGATCAATTTAAATCAATGTCGATTTATGTACCCGAAACCTTTGAATAATATATCTCACAGATTCCACAAAAATATGCAAATCATCATATCAGAATGATTTCTGAAGGATCATGTGACTCTGAAGACTGGAGTAATGATGCTGAAAATTCAGGAATAAATTACACTTTACTATATATTCACAAAGAAAACAGATGATTTACATTATAAAAATATTTTTAATTTTTACTGTATTTTTGATCAAATAAATGCAGCCTTGGTGAGCAGAAGAGACTTATTTAAAAAAAAAAAAGTTTTAACTGGTATATGTTTAAAAAAAAAAAAATTGTTTTGATAACTTCGAAAATTGGGTAGTGGATTTCTAGTTCCCAAACTTAAAAATTTGAGTTTACGCAACAAAATATTAAGTTCTTATAACTCAATGTAGTTTGTAGTAGTTTTCATTTGAAGTTATAGTGACATAAAAAGATCAAATATATTTTTGTTGAACCAAAACTTCCTTGTATTAAAATACAGTGTTATTTTGTCCACCCCATGAACATCTGTACTTCCACAGAAGTGGGCAGTTATAGGAAGCATAAACAGGATGTTGTGAATGAAACTACAACTACACCCTCATATTACTTCCATGATAAGAGATCTCTTGCTTTTAGTGATATAATGTAGATCAGTGCTTCTCAACCAGTTTCGCCCCGGGACCCAGATTTTTGTGTTGGATATCAAGTAGCGACGTAGGTGACATTAAACACCAAACCCATATTTAATGTCAGCTACGTCGTGGTTTCTTTTGTTTTTCCTTTAGCTGCTGGTTCAGAGCATGAGGGCCGCCTGGCCACACTGACATCTGTTTCATTTGACTAAACCAATTTGCACTTGTTGGCACATACAGTCTTTGACGTCAACAACGAAGAAGGACATGAGAAGGGTTTCTACTCTCTTTTAAAAGCTGATTGTTCTAATACACTCAAAAAAATATTTCTGTCTAAACACAAGTTTTATGTAATTTAATTACATAGCAATTTTCCATCCATTTGGATGACATCGTTTTAACATAAACAAACTAATAAACTTAATGTGATTCATATTTGTCAGTCATATGTAAATGAAATAGGTAAGATTTATGTGATACTTGAGTATATGAATAGTGAGAGATTAAATGTCTTTTATCTTCAGTTGATTTCATTTGTAGTTCTTGTGTTTCTCTGTCCTGCTTGTTAACAGCAGGCGTTCATCATTAATGCTCAATCATCACTTAATGATCTCATTAACTCTGACACTGCTTCAATGCTACTTTAACTCAGTAGTGCGCACACACATGACCACTAAACAGTGTTCATTAACCTGTGAACTATTACATAAATCTTACCTATTTCATTTACGTATGACTGACAAATATGAATCACATTAAGTTTATTAGTTTGTTTATGTTAAAACGATGTAATCCAAATGGATGGAAAATTACTATGTAATTAAATTACATAAAACTTATGTTTAGACTGAAATCTGATTAGTTGTGTTGTTGTTATTTGCATTTAGCATCATTCCTCCCTGTTACCAGTTGAGAAGCACTGCTGTAAATATAGTGTGTCCAGAGATAAAAAGCTTATCATCACCTTCATCAGGAGCGGTTGATGCAAGGTCACCCGCCGGAGACTCTGAATATGAGATATGAGGTAAATTAGCAACCCACATTTATCATGTTTATTGTGGGCACAAATGGCGTGCCAGGTGATACGCCTGACCACGTCAAAGGGTTCACTAGAATAAACAAGCTGTGAGAGACCGCTCTTATGAGGAACTGTAAAATAAACCTGACGTGAGAGCTGTAAAATATTGCGATCTCTCAGTTTTATTGCCTTGGCACAGAGCAGAGGAAGTTTTCTAGAGAAGGGTGTGGCAGTTATTAAAGCATATGGCATGATCGAAACGTACCGGCATCCTCACCACCTTCCACAGCGTCTTCTGAAAAACAAAACAAAAGTTGACTGTTATATAAAATTAGATTGAACCTAGTATTTCCAAAGAACTAATAGATCTGGTTTATTCACATGACTAATTAAAGCTTTCATGACTTAACTATTACTATTAAGCATACATAATATATATATATATATATTTATTTATATACATATATTACAGATGCACAACCACCATATCTAATGTTATTTAGAGTATCGGTTATCGGTATCGGCCAAACTTTTCATATAGATGCATCCCTAATATATATATATATATATATACACAGGGCTGGGCTGGTTACTTTTAAAATGTATTTCACTACCGATTACATGCTTTAAAAAGTCATTTGTAACGTATTTCGTTACATTACTCAAGTTTAGTAACTTAATCTAAATACTTTAGAATACTTTGGAATACTAATAAGTGTGAAACAAACACAAAAAAGGTCATTGCAAGTTTTTATCTCACAATTCTGACTTTTTCCCTCAGAATTGTGTGATATAAAGTTGCAATTGCGAGTTATAAAGTCAGAATTATGAGATATAAACTCACAATATTGAGAAAAGTCAGAATTATGAGATATAAACTCACAATATTGAGAAAAGTCAGAATTATGAGATATAAACTGACAATATTGAGAAAAGTCAGAATTATGAGATATAAACTCACACTAAATTCACAATTGCAAGAAAAAAAGTCAGTATTGTGAGTTTATATCTCCCAATTCTGACTTTATAACTTGCAATTGTGAGTTTAAATCTCGCAATTCTGAGAAAAAGAAGTCAGAATTGTGAAACACAAACTCACAATTGTGAGGAAAAAAAACAATAGTGATAAAAAGTTGCAGTGACGAGTGAATTATAAAATGACTCACAAAACATGAAAACAGTGGAAAACATGAATCTTAACTCCTCTTTTTCAGACGGTCAGAGTCAGAGAATCACCAATCGCTGTTTAAATGACATTAAAACTCAAAGTAATCACTTTGGTAATCTAAAACACTTTTCAGATGTAACTGTAATCTGATTACCAGCCATTTAAAATGTAACTGTAATGAAATACAGTGACTCAAATTTTGTATTTTAAATACGGAACTAAGTTACTTGTATTTCGTTACTCCCCAACCCTGTATATATATATATATCTAGCACAATATATTGGCCACCATATCGGTATCCGCCGATATATGTTCATTTTTAATGTTATCATCATCGGCCAGATTAGAACATTTGAATAGAATATATTAAAGCCGATAAATAATGGATTTTTCCTTCAACTGAGACACTTTTTCAGATGTACATTGTCCGCCATTATCATTTTGAATTGCTTGAAATATGACTGAAATCACTTCAAAAATGAAAATACAGTTAAGTGTAACATGTGCAGCAGAAATCTGTCATATAATCTACATAATATTATAATGAGAACATTATATTGTGTGTTTGGGACGTGATTTTAACGCTGAGACTTTTGTTTTTGTAATCAGGCTCTCAAAAATTATATATAAAAATTATTTAGATGTATCGGCGAATCTATCGGTTTTCAAATGTAAAGAATTATCGGTTATCGGTATTGGCCAAAATGTTCATTTCGGTGCATACATATATTACGCACGCTTATTTAAACTATTTTTACGTTTTAAAAATATTCATTTACCCCAATTTTTACATTTACTTTGCTTTCATCTAAAGCTAATTTTTAATCGCACTAATAATTTAAAACATCTTTATCTATCTCAATCTACTTTTCATACTGTACTTTATAATGTTGTGACGCCTTTACACTCTACAAGAAGGTCCCATTAATCAATGCACAAAATTAATAAATATCATTAACTAACAATGATCAGTAAGTATTCATTAATCTTGGTTAACGACCGTTAGTGCATCTATAGTTCATATTAGCTAAATAATATCAACTTAATATATTAGTAAATGCTGAAAATTAACATTAACTATGACTAATGCAGTTAAGAACTAATATTAACAAACGATCCCATTAATGTCATTTTTAATGATATGCTAATGAAGTACTAATAATATATATATATATTATATATATATATAACCTCTTTTTCGTACAGTGCATTTTAATGTCATGATGCACAAACTCACTTGTCGCATTTAAAACAACTGATCTTAGTTGCTTTATTTTTTTAATTTATAATACAGACAAAGCAGTAAAAGAGTTTAATATGTGCCCTTTATTGGTTATCAGTCATAACATGATCCGAATTTTGATATCAGTGCATCGCTACTGTTATCCTAAAATGAAATAAGGAATAGTTGTCAATCTCTAGACTGCTGGTCAACATTAAATGAAGAGATTTGGTTTGAAATGAGCTTTGATTTTAACGCAAATGTCACCTGACGGTGTCTTTGTTTTATTAGTGAACTCACACCTGAAGTCTTTATGCGTTCGGGGTTATAAAATGACGCAGATCTATTATGTAACACCTTCTTCCGAGTTTGTCAGTGGATTTCAGGTCGTCGATTCAAGCAAAAATCCTGCTTGATCTGCACAATTGCTAATGACTGCAACACACTTTTGTCCCTCAAGCTTTTAATTTCCAGAGCCGCTCTTTTATTTGATGTTGTTGGCAGTCGTCAGATTAAGGGACAAAAGAAGTTTACTCTACGAGTCGAGCGGAGGATGGCGACACACCTGTCCACACAAACGGGAGCCTGTGAACAAAGAGTCTCTCTTCACAATCCCTCCCGAAATAAAAATCCACGGCTGAACGCGGGAGGCATGGCTGCGTGTCTCGCAGCGGGACGGGGCGAGAGAGGCACGCAAACTCCCTCGGGTGCATCGAAAGCATCCCTTTCGTAACTCCGACGTGTTCTCCGTGTAGGGTGTGGTCTACATCTGGGACTAGATTGAATTTCTGGGACTACACCTCAGTCTTTCTCAATTTACAACACTGAACTAAATGCATGTCTCCCATCTACATCTGGATGGAATTTCACATTTTCCAATAAACAGGCCTGTAAATCACCGAGGAGGGACACGCTTCCCCGATATTCAGATTTCTAACGGCAGATAAACCTTATTACGCACGAGTCCCTCCCGATCCCAGACATTTGGTTCCATCCTGTGAATATTTCAGAGCTGTTGTACATGGATGAAGTCATTGAGAGACTGAGCGGCCAAAGCTGTTAGTCAAGAACACAATGTACAAAGGGGTGGGCAAGTCTTTACAGCTTCAAAATGTCTTTCTCCAAGGGTCTTATTTTAGTGGCCAATAACACGCCACTTATCATGCTTCAATTCACACTCACACATATGTATATTAATAATCATTTTGTGTCAAACACGTGATCTTAGAGCTGAGACTCACTCATGCATACTTCCCCAATTTCATCTAGGGCTCTTTATTGTAATATATATATATTGTAATGTATATATATATATATATATATATATATATATATATATATATATATATATATATATATATTCATATAAATTATTAATGACAAGCTTGAAAGCAAGAGCAAAAAAAAAAACTTTGCATTGATATTAGGCACTTTTTCTCTTAAGAGTGAAAGTTTTTTTTCCCCCTGACAAAACTTCTTACCTTGCATCTTTACTCCAGTCACGATTAAACTGCCAAGGACGAAAATCCACAAGTATGACATCATTGTGGCTTGAATGAAACTGAGCTGAATAAGGTCTTAAACGCAACTCGCTTTAAAATGCTTTTAAGATGTTCGTAGTACAAGTCGTGTTCGCACGCATGTGGTTGGAGCGCAACTTTCCCACAACCTTTTGTTGTATAAACTTTCCTTGGGTGTGCAGCTCTGAATCTACCGCCCACCCACATGTGGGATTGACTTGTGCACGATCCAATGGCAGGTTTGTCTCAGTGTCTCACTAATGTCTCATGCACGGAGGATGCACGAGGAACCCTTCCCCCGCCCTGTATCCGTAACATATCATGACATTAGTTTCTACTAAAAAGTAGTTATTGATCCATCTGCCTGGTTTCCCTTTAGAAGTCGAATTTAAATGCACACTTGACATGCATGAACGATTCAAGCATGCACGGAAAGCCCTTTGCCCTCTACCCACCCAAACCCCGAGACAATAGCGCGTAAAACGTTTCCTTAACGTTGCGAGGGAACTTCCCTGAAACAACGAAACGAATGAATGGAGCGGTTTTAAAACAGGTAGTGAGCTGCCTACCTAGGCTTTGTCTTTCTGCTTGGACATAGGTTTTGAGACACAGCACCATTCATCCGTTTCCTCGCAACTTTAGTATTGAACTTGAGACACCCAGCGGGTGAACAATATGGCAAGCCGCATTTACGTTAAACGTTCCCAAGTGCGCTTTTACTAGCGAGAATTGAATTTGAGAGCGTTATGAGTCAGTTCTACTAGTAATAATTACAATGAGAGAGCTCTGTGATTAAAAATGAATGAAAGTCAATGGAGACGACTAGTAAAAATTAATTTGTAGAACTGGAATCGTTATTAGTGAGAATTGAACATTTGAACATTTAGACAAATTCCGAAATGAATTTTGAACGAAATAATGAATTAATTATTATATATTGAACTATACATAGCTAAAAGTCATAATCACAATTACACATGTGTAACGTTTGTCGCCTTATATCCCCGAATAGATGACACACAAGAATCTGAGAAACAATAAAGTGTATTTTACGGACAGAGAAATACACTGCGGACATAAACCATAAATCGCAGCAGTATCAGTATAAGCGCAAAAGGACAAAACAATTACTGTCTGGAATTTATTATCCACTAGGGGGCACCAAAACACCATTTGATTGAACTTTCGCTCTAATTTCATGTAATTAAACAAAATGCATCTTGTTATAATTAACCTTCTTTTTAACTCTGTTACTCATGCAACCCCCAGAGAATTGTGAACATGTACAAACATATCTGAATGCATTTTTAGGAAATGTTCTGTGTTACATATTTTCACCGATTCATGCGACGGCAACTATTTTTGGCCAGGGACATGGACCGATGTTTAAAAATGAATTGAAGTCAATGGAGACACACAGCATGACTAGTAAAAATTCATTTGTAAGGCTCTCTAACTGGAATTGTTACTAGTAAGAATTAAATTTTAGAGCTATGTAATTAAAATGCATGGAAGCAAATGGAGACGTATGACTAGTAAAAATTCATTTGTAGCGCTCTCTAATCATAATTGTTACTAGTAAGAACTGAATTGTAGAGCTTCTTAAAAGTAAAAATGCAAATACATCAAGTGACGCTGGGAGCATTTTAAGCTAAAACAGCTTGCCATAACAGAGCAACGCGTCGAGACAAATCGCTCAGGTTCTGGAGTTAAATATCATATATCTCTTCAGGCACGTTTGGAAATGTCGTGATGTAAATGCAAACTCTTTGTTTACATACTTAATGACAAGGATGTATGACTTGATACTCCAACTTTCAGTTGGTTAGACTACTTAATCACAAAAAGTGTAGGCCAAAAATGATGTAGCATTTACTTTGCAGAAAGTGATAGATTTCACAATAATTGCAAGAAACTGCAAGTAACACATTGGATAAAGCATGCAATTTCGCGACAGACATATAGTATTTTCATGTAAAACGTACTCCGATAATTACGGATCCGGGAAAAAAAAAATAGTGCGCACGATTTACTTTTGTTTCTTGCATGTGCGAGGCTCCGTAGATAATCGATGTTTTATTTACAACATCAAGAAACATTTTTTTATAGTGTATTGTAAGTTAGTTCACAAGCAATCAGTGAGTGTGATCGAGTTAACCACATTTGGAACGTGACGTAATTTAGAACAAAAAATGGAACGTGATGTAATTTGGAACACCAAATGAACGCAACATTGTTTGGAACACAAATGGAACATGCTGTAGGTTGGAACACCAATGGAACATGACGTTTTTTGGAACTCAAATGGACCGTGATGTATTTTGGAACACCGATTGAAAATGACGTTGTTCGGAACACAAATGGAACGTGTTGACATTTTGCATTTTATAATTATAAACATCTCATAAAGGCGGTGTTTTGTTCAAGCAAACAGTGTAAGAGTTTACATGTAGCTAAATATCCACAAAAAAAAAAATAGTTCGCGACGGAAACTAAAAGATTGCGCCCCAAAAATGTAGTTGCATAGCTAATCCTCACAATGGTATAAAATAAAAACATTTAAGCGAACCAAAAGTGAGCATTTCCGCTTGTTCCCATCACTGAGAGTGGATCTCCCCTTCACACTGAGCTCCATTGGACAATTCCATCTGATGAAGTTGAAGAGGCGAATCAACCTGTTCCACACCAGAGCCGCCGCGCTGCGCTCCTCTCCCAACATGATCCAGCTGTCTCCAGATGATCGCTCGTGATGTCTTTAGCGGGAAATTGGCGGGAAACGTCAGTGCATGAGGTTCCATCAAAACCCAAAGGTCTGCTCGGATGGTAGAGCATCCATGCGCCTCAGCGGACTGTTGCGAATTGAGCTGCTCTTGCGCTGGCTGCTGAAATGCAGTCTCTCATATCACCAGTGACTAAGGCTATCCTTGTAGCTCTGTTTATTTTTGCCATTTTGCTCATCCTGTATGTGATACTGTGGTATATATGCAGAGACGTGGACTGTGATCACGGCATTTGATTTTGGAGACCGAAGCAACGGAGAAGTCAGGGTGACCCCGGTAAGTCCGTCGGCATGCCCTTCCTTCTGACACCTTATCTTTCTCGCATCGCGAAATAACAGTGGAAAGAATCATCATGCATGCATTATTGAACGCTTGAATGATAGAAATCACTCTGCCATGACTCCAAGCATCATCATCATCATCATCATCATCGTGTGAAAACGACGCGTTTATTTACGAAAAGGAGCATTGTAGTTATGCATCGATTCCACGCACGCTCTGGGAACGGCTTGTTAAAAATAAATATTCTTAGAACGTTTGAGCGCGATGAGCCGCTTCCAGAAATAATAAAACGCGCACCATGCACGGATATAACCACGAAGAATGAAGTGCAATTTCATTTCCCGAGCTGATTGCATTGTGCGGAAAACAAGTTGAGCAAAAGTCAGCAATTCTTATCCCATTTTGCGTTTACTATAATGTTGCAATCGGTTGTTTTGTGAACTTACAGGCTGCTGAAATTTGGTTTTCAGTGCATTCTCACACTGCAATCCTCTTTGCAGCAGTTCATTGCGGTCTGTGCTGTTTGAACTTGGTAAAAGCGTGTCATTTTTTTACGCAGCTCTGGGACTTGAGATAGACAGCGTGTCATGGTTTTTCTGCTTCCCATGGAGATCTCGTACAACACTCTGATTTGGTGTCCGATATTGATTTAATCCTTTCATCTCTCGGTTAATGAACAGCAGTTGAAGCGCTCTGAACTCTTAAGTGAGCCATGCGTATCGCTATGCTCTACATTATTGGTTAAAATGGCCATTATAGGCTGTGAAGGAGAACCCAAGGGCAGATGCAAATTGCCAGCACTGCAGTGTGTTTGAGGAGCGCACTGTTGAACTCATCTCAGGGTTCACAAACACTAGCGTTCATTCTCACAGTCAGTTATGCATTTACATCAGTCGCTTAGCCAAACAGATCTGTCAAAGTTGGGCAAATGCATTCATGCAGATGTCAAATCAAGTCTTTTTGAGTGAGAAAACTGAGCCAAAGGCATGAAATGGTTAATGTTATTGTCATTCCCAGAGTGGGCTGGAATGGGAACAGACAGAAGTGTCACAATGAAGGTTCATCCCCAGACAAATCATATCAAATGCTCCTGCTGGTCCACTGCTCCACAACTGTCTGTCTGTCACTCAACAGGTTTTGATGGCCGTTCCTTTGAAGGAAACACACAATGCATGTAAAGCTCCACATAAATCTCTTATTTATTTGTGTCTCACGAGGGAAACCTCGCTGTAGCCGTGCATCACTGAAATGTCATTCTGCTTTCATTCTCGTCTCAATCCTGGGGATGCGTTTGGCAATCGGATGATCTGGTATTACATAAGAATTCTGGGTACGATTTTTATGTTGCGAGTCAAATTGATCCTAATTGGATTCGATCCAATTCACGAAAAAAAAAAACACTCTATGAAAAAAAATCAATACTTCTCGCACATTATAACAAAAATAAACATGAGAACAAATTCATTTTAAAACTGTATTTGAGAACTAATGTTAACCATTTGTTTTAAAACAAATGAATACTGTAGTACTGTACACTCTAAAAACGCTGGGTTGTTTAAACAGTTTGAGTCAAATACGGAGAAACCCAGCTGTTGGTTAAAATTAAACAGTTTAAACCTAGGTTAATTTAAACCAATGGTTGGGTCAAATATGAAAAAAACCAGCCGTTGGTTAAAATTAAACAGTTTAAACCTATAGGTTAATTTAAACCAATGGTTGGGTTTGTCTATATTTGACCAAAACATGGGTTTAAATTAACCTAGGTTTAAACTTTTTACTTAAACAAATGGCTGTTTATTTTATATTTGACCCAACCATTGGTTTTAATTAACCTAGGTTTAAACGTTTTAATTTAAACCAACAGCTGAGTTTGTCCATATTTGACCCAAACGTGGGTTTAAATTAACCTAGGTTTAAACTGTTTAATTTAAACCAAAGGCTGAGTTTTTCCATATTTGACCCAAACATGGGTTTAAATTAACCTAGGTTTAAACTGTTTAATTTAAACCAAAGGCTGAGTTTGTCCATATTTGACCCAAACATGGGTTTAAATTAACCTAGGTTTAAACTGTTTAATTTAAACCAACGGCTGTTTATTTTATATTTGACCCAACCATTGGTTTTAATTAACCTAGGTTTAAACGTTTTAATTTAAACCAACAGCTGGGTTTGTCCATATTTGACCCAAACATGGGTTTAAATTAACCTAGGTTTAAACTGTTTAATTTAAACCAACGGCTGTTTTTTTATATTTGACTCAACCATTGGTTTTAATTAACCTAGGTTTAAACGTTTTAATTTAAACCAACAGCTGAGTTTGTCCATATTTGATCCAAACATGGGTTTAAATTAACCTAGGTTTAAACTGTTTAATTTAAACCAACGGCTGGGTTTGTCCATATTTGACCCAAACATGGGTTTAAATTAACCTAGGTTTAAACTGTTTAATTTAAACCAACGGCTGGGTTTGTCCATATTTGACCCAAACATGGGTTTAAATTAACCTAGGTTTAAACTGTTTAATTTAAACCAACGGCTGGATTTGTCCATATTTGACCCAAACATGCAACCCAGCATTTAATTCCCAGCGAACCTAACATTCCTGAAATGACAGAAATGTAAGCCTTCAATGCCGTGTACATTTCTTTGGATAAAAGTGTCAAATGCATAAATGTAAATTTAAATCCCCTCAAAGGATAGTTGAGAAACTGACATTAAAAAAGTCCAGTGCAGCTGCAGGACTGTTGCAGTTCATTGTGTTTAGGGGTCTGTCAATCGTGTCTTTCTCATCTCTGGTGCAAAATGCTGCATCCAGACTTTTAACAGGGACTAGAAAGAGGGAAAGCACTACTCTTGTATTAGTTAGTTTGCATTGGCTTGAATCCAGTTTGAGACTTTACTGTTTGTTTATAAGTCTGTGAATGGTTCGGCACCACACTATTGATCTGATCTTCTTTCTTACCATCAGAACTATCGGTCATCTAATACGCTGTTGCTGTCTGTACCTATAAGACGTGTTTAAAACATGAGCTTTTTCGGTGGCAGCACCAGCTATAAGCAGCTCGACAGAAGACAATAGTGTCATTATTCAGCTCAGTTCAGTTTCTTTCTCATCTGATAGTGTCAGTGCAGTCAAATCGATAATATTACTGAACTAAGAGATCCAGATGGGAAGCACAGTGGTGTCTTTAAATTCTTGCCCTTGACAAGGCACGGAGGTTGTGTTTGGCCAGATGGAGGAGGAGGCATCGGCGATAAGGAACTCCTGGAAACGTAATCGAGTGGCAATCATAGAAAGTGGGCCAGGAAGGGTTCTCTCGGGACGAATCTGAAGCAGTCCATGTTTCTCCGCCTGCGAAACCGCCAAACGCTCACTTTCAGCTGTCAGTCGCATTCCTTCCACCCAAGCTGCTGTGTGACACGGGAGATATAATAAAGTCAGACATGGATGCGCCAAAGAAAAAGGGTTTATAAATAGACGATATGAGTCAACTGTTATGTAAAGTTACATTTTAACTGCCTGTTTGTGGAAACGGATGTAATCCAGATTTGAATTGGATTAGAAATGCTCTGGCAAATTCCGTGCGGTTACACTGCACACATTTTTATTTGATTTAGCTACCGTTCGGAGAGAGGAAACATTGTTTCATACAGTATTGTTATGTACAGTATTACAATTGCATCAGAAATAACTCTTAAAATTAAGAGTAATCCCTTACTTTTTTAAGGGGAAAGTAATTAATTACTTAGTAATACTTAGTACGTTTACCAGATAATGATGTACTACAAATGCAAAAGTTTTTACTTTGTGTTTTTCACACACAGACAACAACATAACTTATCAAAACGATCCATGTTTCAATGAGAAAGTGACGTAAAACGCCGTCCGGCCAGTAGATGGCGATGTCACTTTGTAAAAAAACATTGCGCATGATGTCACCGTTTTCACAAATTCGAGTTTTTTTAGTTTACATGGAGATGATAACGGTAAACGCCATCGTTTAAATGAACGGCCAAAGTTTTAGGTTTTTAGTTGAAAAAGGTGCTACGTAATCGACCCTTAAATGCCAACATGAGAACACGTGTATTTTTAAGTAAAATGTGGTTCTCCCACACGTACGTTTAGTTACATTTTCATACACACAAAAACATACAATATTGACGTATTCATAGCAGTAAAACGTAAAAATACTTATGCAATCATTTACGTATCAAAGTGTGGATGTGTATGAATTCCCATGTATTAATATTAAAATCGTGGCATTAATGTTTTAAATTTAATTGTCACATTAATACATGTTTTAGACGAATGTTTTGAATACTGTTTACTAATCTACTTAATATGAAATAACATTTCTGTTCGTGCAAACTCGTTTCGGAGGATTACATGATTACACTTTGAAACCTTAAAATGAATAAAATTTCTATAATTGTTTAACCATTTAGTAATATTTAGTTTGTTTGCGGTGAGAAGGTGTTTTCTCCTGACAATACCACCATACACTGAAAAAAACATTTCTGTCTAAACAAGTTTTATGTAATTTAATTACATAGCAATTTTCCATCCATTTGGATTACATAGTTTTAACATAAACAAACTAATAAACTTAATGTGATTCATATTTGTCAGTCATACGTAAATGAAACAGGTAAGATTTATGTGATAGTTGAGTATATGAATAGTGAGAGATTAAATGTCTTTTATCTTCAGTTGATTTCATTTGTAGTTCTTGTGTTTCTCTGTCCTTCAGTGATTCTGCTTGTTAACAGCAGGTGTTCATCATTAATGCTCAATCATCACTTAATGATCTCATTAACTCTGACACTGCTTCAATGGTACTTTAACTCAGTAGTGCGCACACACATGACCACTAAACAGTGTTCATTAACCTGTGAACTATTACATAAATCTTACCTATTTCATTTACGTATGACTGACAAATATGAATTACAAGTTTATTAGTTTGTTTATGTTAAAACTATGTAATCCAAATGGATGGAAAATTGCTATGTAATTAAATTACATAAAACTTGAATGTAAGATTCACCAAAGCACAACATAAATTCACAAATCGCATCAATTTTATTTGTTCGCACTCCTCCAGATCTTTCGAATCCGTATGTTTGTAAGGAACAGATCCAAATCCAACTCTTTATCCGTGATCTTCGTCTTCATTCTCAGCTCCTTATGATTCAAATTTAAAAGTCGCGCATCGAGAAGCGTTACGACATGGTTTACGGCACTGATATTGAGCGCTTCTCACCTGCTTCAGCACAGGTCCAGACATGCCGTGTTTCAGTGGATTGATATTCGAAATGAGTGAGGGAATCCGGATTCATATTTTCACGGATTAATAACTTAAATTCGGCTCTGTAATCCATAAAAAAATAACTATTACCGCCAGAGAGGCCTGCGAATCCAACTCATCATCACTTGAACTACTTTTGGTTCCACTTTTGACATTTTTGCAATAAATAAATTACCGTGATTTCGTTTGTTTGTCTGTTGTTCTTTTATTTATATCAGTATAGTTTTAAGAAATGGTTATGGGTAGGTGTAGGATTAGTGGCTCAAAATATCGTTTTAATGTTATATTTTTACAAAAATTGTCATTTTCCTACACATTTCTGTCCATTATGTTTTATTCTTATAACATTCTGTATAAAATGGGTATGTTTAGGATGGGGTTTAGGGATCTTACATTTATCTACAAAACGATAAAAGGGAAATTATACATATATCTTTATGACAAGTTTTTTCGTTTTAAAATTTTTATGTTTGAGTGCTATAAATATGTCAATATTGTACGTTTCAGCACCTTTTTAACCGTATTAAAATGTACATTTTGTGTCTTTGAAAGTTGCGCATTAATAATGAGACCAGGCTGTACACTTAATTACAAAC
The DNA here is from genome assembly GCA_038088235.1 of Zacco platypus. NCBI lineage: Eukaryota > Metazoa > Chordata > Actinopteri > Cypriniformes > Xenocyprididae > Zacco > Zacco platypus. The sequence goes on along the minus strand of CM076081.1, from coordinate 37,194,469 downwards.
CTAACCAGAACCAGGTGTGCAACATAATTAGTAACCAAAGAGCAGGAACGTTTGGATGAAAGGAAACAGGAACAAGAAAACAATGTAATGCAAATAAAAAAGGAACATATAACTGACACGCATATAAAGTTTGGTGATATTATATTTATATATATACTATATACACACTTATATATTATATATATCGCTTTTCCTGAGTGTGTGTGTGTCCAGTTAAGGTTGGATATATAGTGTAGTAGTTGTAAAGTTTGTTATTAATTATTAATTCATCATGTGATGATATTAAGACCTTCATTCAAATACTATTAAAGCTTTTGTTGTTGTGCTTGGAGTCGATTGTTTTATTTGTGATATTAACGCAATGAAACATGCGACAACATTTTTTTTTCCCGGCAAAAATAATAACAAATAAATAATAACCCAATCACTGGGTTAAAACAACCCAATCAATGAGTTAAAACAACCCAATCACTGAGTTAAAACAACCCAATCACTGGGTTAAAACAACCCAATCACTGGGTTAAAACAACCCAATCACTGGGTTAAAACAACCCAATCAATGAGTTAAAAAACCCAATCAATGAGTTAAAACAACCCAATCACTGGGTTAAAACAACCCAATCAATGAGTTAAAAAAACCCAATCAATGAGTTAAAACAACCCAATCAATGAGTTAAAACAACCCAATCACTGGGTTAAAACAACCCAATCACTGGGTTAAAACAACCCAATCACTGGGTTAAAACAACATACTCTCTGGGTTTTAACACATGCAAAAAACGAAAGAGAACCAACCAAAATATTGATAAATTATTATGTTGCTTCTATACATTTTTCTTTGCATAGTAAAATAAAACTGAATCATTTTAGCCGGATAAATAAGTTTAGTGTTTCGTTCTTCCCTCCTCTTTAAATATATATTTTCCTTGTATTTTGATCTTAGGGTCATTAAACGTCTCCTCACTTTGGGCCGATTCTGTGTCAGTGATTCAGTTTCTCAAGGTCATTACAAAATATACAGTAAGTCTTTGATTTATTTCATCAGTTTTTCAGCACACGCTCTGAAAACGTGTAAACGTATTTGTATGGCAAATCATTTGGCTCATGGCAAAGTCATCCCAAAACGGAAGAATCGTGAAGTGTCACACGTGTAACGCTCGGCTTCTCCTCGCTTTAACAATGGCTGTAATGAACAGCGTGGCGGGGAAATGTTTGCTCTCTCTCTCCGAACTTGTCAGCGCACTTCTTACGCGTTCTGGCATCGAGGATAAACACAGTCATCCTGCATTTTCTGAGACGGCAGGCCTTTGTCGTGGAACAGCTGGCGCTGGATCCGCTCAGGAAACTGTCAAGAGTGTTTTACAGGAGAATGCATGTGTTCAATGGAAGTGAAACACATTCAGTTTCAATGTTTTCTGAAAAAAAAAACAAATGGAACAGATCAGGTCTGGATGTTATTGTTGACACTTGTTTTTATCTTTCACAGGTTTACAAAATGGTAAAGCTGCAATAGTGACGCCAACGGACTTGGATATGAGACGGTCAGACAGTTGACGAATCTGGGAGTTTCCGTCATAATAAATAGGTAAAGTCCAGCCGTTCCATTATTTATTGTAATGCAATCAGAGCTTCGGATCAGAAATGATGAAAGTCAGTTTGCATTGTGTCATTACGCCTCAGAAAATGTGTTTAGGACGTTAAAATAAGATCACAGTCTCGTCTGCGTTTCATTTATAACGTGCAATTTAACAAACCACTAAACTGAGCATTTATCATTGAATTTACAGAAAAATAACTATATTTGTGAGATATATACGGTCACTGATGTCTAGCTGAAGGGAGGAAACGCTGCAGTGAAGTTTCTGAAACCAATGTCAATGGAAACGCGGCTCTAATCCACAACAGATCCGTTATGATGTGTTTGAGGATGAGGTTTGGGGATCATGCGTCCGGATTTTCAATAAAACGCAGCAGATTCCAGACGGAAACATTCAGAACTGAAGAATCGGCTCAATTGAATTTGACACTTTGAAATGGATGTTGAAGGAAATGACAGGAAGAGGAATTGACTAAATTCAAAGAAGTTTGAAAACATAGTCACGTAATTTTATATATATTTATATATATTTTTTACTATTATTTGTCATTTTTTGAAGACGCATAGACATTTTTAGCACTTTTAATCTTTATTAAAGACTTTTTAATATCATAATTATGACTTAATATACCATAATTTCGATTTATCTTATTTCGACTTTTTATCTCGAACTTAGTATGTCATAATAATGTCATAATTTTGATTTTTTGTTGTTAAAGATGTAGACATTTTTTAATCAAAGTCATGATTTAAACTTTTATCTCATAATTTAGATTTTTTAATCTCATAATTATGATTTAGTATGTCATAATTTCACATTTGGTCATAATTTAAATTTTTTTAATCCCATAATTATGATTTAGTATGTCATAATTTCACATTTGGTCATAATTTCATTTTTTTTTTAAATCCCATAATTATGATTTAGTTTGTCATAATTTCACATTTGGTCATAATTTCAATTTTTTAATCCCATAATTATGATTTAGTATGTCATAATTTCACATTTTGCATCATCATTTTTTAAAATCTCATAATTATTAATATGTCATAATTATGGATTAATATGTCATAATTTTTTCTGTCTCATAATTTTGACTTTAATATCATAATTATTTCTTAGTATGTCATATTTATGACTTTTCCCTCACAATTATATATAATAATAATAATATATATATATATATATACTAGATATTATATACTAATTATATGTCATAATTAGAATCATAACTTTTTTGTCATTCAATATTTAGACATTTTTCAGTCATGATTTCGACTTTTTCAATTTCATACTTTCAACCTTTTTTATCTCATAATAATGTCTAGAAAAACAGACTTAGTCATAATTATGGATTCATATGTCATCTCATGATTTAAAATGTCATAATTTTAACTTTTTAATATCATAATTTCTACTTTATTTATCTCATTTTGACTTTTATCTCATAATTATGTTTTTTCATGTCATAGTTACTTATATCATAACTAGTGTTTTTTTTATGTAGACATTTTGAAGCACTTTTATGACCTCTTAAGACACTCAGAGTACAGTCGGGTTTGTTCCGCTCCCTCGGCTTCAGCACACTTAATAGGAGCAGATAATTAGGTTGTACATTTAATTCCCAGAAGCCAGAAATATTACCTGGCAAATTACTGCCTCTGGGCTGTGTTCTTAATTACCAACTACTCTTATTAAGAATATGATAGTGAAGTTCTGTGTGTCGTGATATCACACAGACTGACTGGATGAGCTGCAAAACACACATGATTTATGAGCAGGGTTGAGGAGTAACGAAATACAAGTCACTTAGTTCCGTATTTAAAATACAAAATTTGAGTCGCTGTGTTTCATTACAGTTACATTTTAAATGGGTGGTAATCAGATTACAGTTACATCTGAAAAGTGTTTTAGATTACCAAAGTGATTACTTTGAGTTTTAATGTCATTTAAACAGCGATTGGTGATTCTCTGACTCTGACCGTCTGAAAAAGAGGAGTTAAGATTCATGTTTTGTGAGTCGTTTTATAATTCACTCACTGCATCTTTTTCTCACAATTAGTTTTTCCCTCACAATTGTGAGTTTGGATTTCACAATTCTGACTTCTTTTTCTCAGAATTGCGAGATTTAAACTCACAATTGCAAGTTATAAAGTCAGAATTGGGAGAAATAAACTTGCAATACTGACTTTTTTTCTTGCAATTGTGAATTTAGTATGTGAGTTTATATCTCATAATTCTGACTTTTCTCAATATTGCGAGTTTATATCTCATAATTCTGACTTTTCTCAATATTGTCAGTTTATATCTCATAATTCTGACTTTTCTCAATATTGCGAGTTTATATCTCATAATTCTGACTTTTCTCAATATTGCGAGTTTATATCTCATAATTCTGACTTTTCTCAATATTGCGAGTTTATATCTCATAATTCTGACTTTTCTCAATATTGCGAGTTTATATCTCATAATTCTGACTTTTCTCAATATTGTGAGTTTATATCTCATAATTCTGACTTTTCTCAATATTGCGAGTTTATATCTCATAATTCTGACTTTTCTCAATATTGCGAGTTTATATCTCATAATTCTGACTTTATAACTTGCAATTGCAACTTTATATCACACAATTCTGAGGGAAAAAGTCAGAATTGTGAGATAAAAACTTGCAATTAACTTTTTTTGTGTTTGTTTCACACACATTACATGCAATTATTATGTCATAAAACAGCAGCTAATTGAGGCTTTTTGTCAAACTTTCAGTCTCACAATGAAAAGGAGGGTCTGGCTGCGCTGAGGAGATCAGTGACGCTCAGGGTGAGTGAAGCTCTTTCACAAACACGTTGCTGACCATCAATGAGCTTCTGTTCAGCTGTTTAGCGACGGACTCGCTCATATTGTCGCCTTTCTGTAATGTGGGACATCACAGGGGACGTTTGTGCCAGGTTTCAGGTCGTGCGGCTGAAGCGGACGCAGAATGAATGCTAATGTGAGAATTGATTATGTTGAACTAACTACCAAAATGTCAAGCTGAAGAGAAGGTGAAGAAAAACACGTGCGGAGTGCATAAGTAGAGCTTTCATGTTCTTTCAAACCATTATGATGTGCTTCTCCTCCCTAAACGTGCTTTAAGAAAAAAAAGCGTGTTCTTTGGCTTGTTGACGGTGTTTTTTGTACATTTTGAACAAATCAAGCTGCAGAATACTTTGTTTCCGAGCAGTGACAGTGATGAGCGTCCCGCTGTGTTCAACAGAGCGAGTTTGTTTTAAATCGTAGTTGCTTGAAGATGTATTCGTGGTGTTTTCAGGTTGCCCGGCGATGCTTCTGTATGGACGAGCCTTAAAAAGATTCATTCTAGGCTTCGGTTAGTTATAAATCAGTCAGGAACATGCAGGTGGCCTCCCGTGAGCGTTCGCTGGAGAATGACGAGCTGCTGGATGTAAAATGAAATCAATCAGTGGACATTACTGAACCCTATAAACACTGCTGTATCTAAATGATCAGCATGATCGAACATGATGCAAACAGCTTCTGTCGTCTGATTGACACTCTTCAGAAATGCCACGTTGAATGTTTGGCCGGCCTGCTATTGTTTAAAAATTATTGTTAAAAAACTATATGGCTGCTTAAAATGGACACAAAATAGGTTGGGCATGAAAATCAGACACATATACAACAATAAATAATCACAGGTGAACATTTATTACTAAGCAATTTAATACATGTTTATTATTTAATTATTATTCATTAAACTTATTAAAATAATAAATGTTCATTTCCAATGTATTTTGGGTTCATAACAAAACAACCCAATCGCTGTGTTAAAACAACCCAATCGTTCGGTGAAAACAACCCAATCACTGGGTTGAAACAACACAATAGTTGGAAGAAAACAACCCAATCAATGAGTTAAAACCACCCAATCAATGAGTTAAAACAACCCAATCACTGGGTTAAAACCACGCAATCAATGAGTTAAAACCACCCAATCAATGAGTTAAAACAACCCAATCAATGAGTTAAAACAACCCAATCAATGAGTTAAAACAACCCAATCAATGAGTTAAAATAACCAATTCAATGAGTTAAAACAGTCCAATTGCTTGGTTAAAACTACCCAATGAGTTAAAACAACCCAATCAATGGGTTAAAACAACCCAATCAATGAGTTAAAACAACCCAATCAATGGGTTAAAACAACCCAATCAATGAGTTAAAACAACCCAATCACTGGGTTAAAACAACCCAATCAATGAGTTAAAACAACCCAATCAATGAGTTAAAACCACCCAATCACTGAGTTAAAACAACCCAATCAATGAGTTAAAACAACCCAATCAATGGGTTAAAACAACCCAATCAATGAGTTAAAACAACCCAATCAATGGGTTAAATCAACCCAATCAATGAGTTAAAACAACCCAATCACTGGGTTAAAACAACCCAATCACTGAGTTAAAACAACACAATCAATGAGTTAAAACAACACAATCAATGAGTTAAAACAACCCAATCACTGGGTTAAAACAACCCAATCACTGGGTTAAAACAACCCAATCACTGAGTTAAAACAACCCAATCAATGAGTTAAAACAACCCAATCACTGAGTTAAAACAACCCAATCAATGAGTTAAAACAACCCAATTAATGGGTTAAAACAACCCAATCAATGAGTTAAAACAACCCAATCAATGGGTTAAATCAACCCAATCAATGAGTTAAAACAACCCAATCACTGGGTTAAAACAACCCAATCAATGAGTTAAAACAACCCAATCACTGGGTAAAAACAACCCAATCACTGAGTTAAAACAACACAATCAATGAGTTAAAACAACCCAATCAATGAGTTAAAACAACCCAATCACTGGGTTAAAACAACCCAATCACTGGGTTAAAACAACCCAATCAATGAGTTAAAACAACCCAATCAATGAGTTAAAACAACCCAATAACTGGGTTAAAACAACCCAATCAATGAGTTAAAACAACCCAATCAATGAGTTAAAACAACCCAATCACTGAGTTAAAACAACCCAATCAATGAGTTAAAACAACCCAATCAATGGGTTAAAACAACCCAATCAATGAGTTAAAACAACCCAATCAATGGGTTAAAACAACCCAATCAATGAGTTAAAACAACCCAATCAATGAGTTAAAACAACCCAATCAATGAGTTAAAACCACCCAATCACTGGGTAAAAACAACCCAATCACTGAGTTAAAACAACACAATCAATGAGTTAAAACAACCCAATCAATGAGTTAAAACAACCCAATCACTGGGTTAAAACAACCCAATCACTGGGTTAAAACAACCCAATCACTGGGTTAAAACAACCCAATCAATGAGTTAAAACAACCCAATCAATGAGTTAAAACAACCCAATCAATGAGTTAAAACAACCCAATCACTGGGTTAAAACAACCCAATCAATGAGTTAAAACAACCCAATCAATGAGTTAAAACCACCCAATCAATGAGTTAAAACAACCCAATCGCTGGGTTAAAACAATATAATCTCTGGGTTTGAACCCAGCTTGGGTTGTTATGTTGAGGAGGAGGATGTAACTGGCAAACGACCAACGTAAACTTTAATCTCAAGATAAACAAACAAGAAAGTGAAAATAATTGGATGACTAAACGAAAACAAAATAACAACTGAAAATGTCCCAGGCCTGGTTCTGTCTCGTCTTCCACTCTTCCACTCTCTTCCTTTTATCCTTCTGAACTCAAGACGGGTGTTTTACGCTCACTAACTTTCGCTCCCGCGGCTCTCGGCCTCGCCCTGCTTCTCACCACATACACGTTTAAATTTATATGCAAATATATTTACATAGAAAATACACACTTTCCGCTGCAAAAGCAAGTAGTAAACTTTGAATGTTATGCATTATCGATACATTTCTATGCGGATACATTTGTATGACTATATCTATATGCAGATGCATAAACATTTACATACTATACAAAAATATACACTGCAGGAATAGTAAGCATAGTACGTTAGCATGCTATTCTGAACACGAAACTGCAGCTTTGTTAGTCATGAATGCTGCTGATGGACCTGTTCAGACAGGAACTTATTCTAAGAGCTCCCAAGCTCCCAGCGATCTTCACACACCGATTGAACGAGTCCGTGAGCGAGGGCCGACGCTCTCGAACATCAAGACTCGCTCACAGCAGACATGACACTAAAAGGCACGACTTTTCTCGAGTCGCTTGTCACGTAAGTGGGAGGTCATGAGAGGCAGTAGGACACTAGGAGGGCTCATCCATCTGGATGGGATTCCACAAAGTTTCAGCACTAAATTAGAAGCATGAGTCACTCGAGATGAATGATTCATCTCAGCGGTTTTGCAGCCCGCAGTGCCGTAAATCGCTCTAAACCCGCGCGAGGGGATTGTCTCTCCCTGCCCGGATGCATGAGCGGCAGACGCTCCGATCTACAGCTGCGAGCTCTTATCTGCTGCCGGTGACGACAGAGATGAAGGCGAGAAAGACCTTAATAATAATCTCAACACAAAGCATGCAGCCAAGAAGAGATTTTCCATATAGGTGGAGAGCGACTGATTTCCCGGCAGTTAACATACTTTAATAATGCGGAGTCGAGCGAGAGAAAGTCAGCTTAAATCGGTAGTTTGATGTCTTGGTGAGAGAAACGCTGTGACGAAACTTCAGTTTGTTTGATTGACAAGGTTCCCACGTTCATGGAAAATATACACTGTAAAATTCTGTGTATGTAAATTTATATGCTGGATCCATATGCATGCATTTAAATGCACATACTATACCATGTATTTTCTATATCGTATGCAATATGCATATAAATTTACATATGATATAGAGAATACATAGTGTTATTATGCATTTTCTATTATATAGAAAACACATTATGTGTTCTGTATATCGTATGTAAACTCAGAAATATAAATGCATATAGATAAATGCGTACAAATTTACATACAATATAGAGAATACATAGTGTTATTATGCATTTTCTATATTGTATGCAAATTTATATGCATAAAAATTGAATATGATAGAAAATACATAGTATGTTTTCATGTATTTTCTATATAGTATGTATATGCATATAAATTTACATATGATGTAGAGAATACATAGTGTTATTGTGCATTTTCTATATTGTATGTAAATTCATGCATATAGTATGCATATGTATGAATATGCATGTTATATGCATTTAAATTTATATACATATAAATGTAGATATTACATAGAAAATTCATGCTATGCACTGGAGAAATAGTAAGCGTTGTATGTTATGTATTTTCTATATAGTATGTAAATGTATATGTTGTATCCATATGCATATTATATGCATTTAAATGCACATTCTATATTGCATGTAAATTTATATGCATATATATTGAAAATGATATAGAGAATACATAGTATGTTTTTATGCATTTTCTATATAGTATGTACATTTATATGCATATAAATTTATATGTATATATCTGTACCCATTTGCATTAAATTTACATACTATATAGAAAATACATTATGTATTCTGTATATCGTATGTAAACTCAGAAATGTAAATGCATATAGATAAATGCATACAAATTTACATACGATATAGAGAATACATAGTGTTATTATGCATTTTCTATATTGTATGTAAATTTATGCATATAGTATTCATATGTATGAATATGCATGTTATATGCATTTAAATTTATATACATATAAATGTAGAAATAGTAGAAATAGAAATAGTAAGCGTAGTATGTTATTTATTTTCTATACAGTATGTAAATGTATGTTCTACCAAATGCATATTATATGCATTTAAATGCATATACTATATTGTATGTAAATTTATATGCATATAAATTGAAAATGATATAGAGAACACATAGTATGTTTTCATGCATTTTCTATATAGTAAGTACATCTATATCCATATAACTGTAATCCATTTGCATATTATATGCATTTAAATTTTCATACTATATAAAAACTAATTATGTATTTTCTATATCATATGTAAACTTATGCATAGAAATGTAAATGCATATAATATGCATATAGATAAATGCAGACAAATTTATATGCATATAAATTTACATACAATATACAAAATGTAGTGACTTATTATGCAATGTCTTTATAGTATGTAAATGTAGCAGGGTTCAACGGGCAGTGTTGTTTGGAAAGGAAGAGGACAGGGTCGGGTAGGACTGCTGCTGAGTATTCTCGTTTATTTAATCACAAATCAAAAGGTACACATCAAACGGCGCCAATGCGCATATTCTATAGATAACACTGTAGACTTGAATTTATCTTCAACAGGTCTCGATCAGGTAGGGCAGCCAGGCGTCAGCAGCAGTCCGTCTCTCTCTCGCTCTTCCGCCGTCTCTGCTTCCCTTATATCCGATCTCTCCACGCCAATCA
>CM076081.1:37149442-37179442 GCA_038088235.1 Zacco platypus | reverse complement strand
TCTATCTATCTATCTATCTATCTATCTATCTATCTATCTGTTTTCTGATAGACTTTATTACCTTCAAAACTACTTTAAACTTCAAACTACTTCAAAATGAAAACCAAACTTTAAGCTTTTAAAACCTTTTCAAACTTTCTGCTCAGGCTTTCTCAAGCCAACATCAAAGTTTGTTTTGACAAAAAAATTTTAATCTAATTATAAATGTTATTCATAATCAATGTCACTATAAATTTTATTTGTTTTCTACTTCTGTCTTTCATTCCTGTTCTGTAGAAAATGCAGTGAAATTTAAAGGATTTGTGGCGTGTTTATAGCGTTTCTATTGTTTGTCTTATTGAGAGTCTTTTAAATGATTCCTGAATGATAAAATGTGACGTGCATCAATGCAACTTCTCCATCAACAATGCAATTTTTAAGCAGTGAGACCCAGAGTTGGAAAATGCAATGCGACCTGATGTTCCACAGCAGAATGAGGTCGTGTAATACCAACGTAGCATGTTTGCGCTGCCGTTGCATGATGTTTTTAAACCATAATAAGCATGTAATGAACTCATGCGCTGGGCTCCAGCAGAGGAAGTCGTCCGTGACCGTGTTGCGCATCTCTAAAGTGCACGGCGGCTGACTCACGCGTGTTGCATCTATCGTCTCTTTCCCGCTGGAGTCCGCTGAGATGCAGCGTGAGTGGTTTTGCCCTCAGCCCTGTCTGCGGTCATCACATCAGCTGCAGTTGATCTAGCAGACAGAACATGTAATGGTGTTTGTGGACGCAGCGTTTGCTCCGCGCCCTACGGGCTCTTTGTAAAGACGAATGAATCTGCTCTCTGTGGATCGGTTGCACGACTCGAGGACAAAATGAGACTTAATCCAGGTCAGAGTTGATAAATGGATACAGCTAATGTAGACGTTCTCATCTGTCTTTGTCTAAATGCGCTCATTTAATCGAATGAAGCTCGAATTAACCAGCTTTTGTACTTCAGAAATAGATACCGATAACCGATTATTCAGAGTAATATCTGATACCGATTATCGGCCGATATATCGGTGTATATCTAATATGCAAAACAATATAGCAAATCTCAAGTGCATGATTATGTGCATTTATATTGTCTAAAAAGCTCTAATATGGTAAGAAATTATTAACATTAACATTGTGATTTTCTGTGTGCTGCTTTTAAACAATGTGCTTTGTACAAATAAAATGACAAAAATACAGTAAAAATTGTGAAATATTATTATAATGTAAAACAGCTGTTTTCTTTGTGAATATATTTTAAAATGTAATTTATATCCAGTGATCAAAGCTGCATTTTCAGCATCATCACTCCAGTCTTCAGTGTCACATGATCCTTCATTCTTAACATTTCTTACTATTAACATCATTTTTATTTGCATGATTTATAGCGAAATATGAAATAGACTCTTTTGTGACATTATAAATGTCTTTACTGTCACTTATTTTGATCAATTTCATGTGTTCGATAAAACAAAAACAGACTTACAATAGTGACGTTGACTCTGCCGGTGGTATAGAATAACGCAACGTTGTGAATATTAATGGCTTTAATGTGTTTGTAATGCATTGTGATTCTGAGTTAAGATAATGAAGAAAGCAAACGCGTGTGTGTTAAAGCGGTTCTTATGCGCTGTATCTATTTATTTCATGTCTGCCCTGAAGGCTCTCCTGCATTGACTGAGTAAAAGTGTGAATGAGGTTAACTTGCTCCCGCAGGCCTGAAACGCCAGCCGTTTTTCTGCCGCTCGCTGGTAACACACACGGCGGTTTTATCATCTCAGGCCTGTTGTCTCTCACGATACGGTCTAACCGGACCGGCCGGCCGGCCGTCCTCTGGGACTGTTTGCCATTTGGACGGGGGTTTTGCCGGGGTTAATGTATGCTGCGTCCGCATTGCAGAGCTTTATGTGCCGCATTTCCAGACTGAAATCATTTTCCAAAGCCATTGTATGTAATTGAACTCTTTGGGACACGCTCCTGTGATTCTGTTCAGGGTCATAACGTGAGCAGATATCATCAGATCCAGTTTATTCTGGACAAGAAGCGTCCACTTTGACAGGAATACGTGTCGACTTTGAGATTAGAATTTATGTACGTTCAAAAACGTATATAGACGATTGTCCTTTGCAAATCTGCTTTACAGTTAGAGGTCCTATTGTGCCCTTTTTTGATTTTGTTTTTAGGCTCTACTAGAATGGATTCATGCTTGAATGTTAATGCATATTGTCTTGTCTGAGGATTGTGGTTTGTTTTCTGAAAGGGAAGGTGGGCGGCAGTCAAATTGTGTTTTCACTGTCATCTCTGCTGCAAGCAAATACTTTCACTGTGACGTTAAAAAAAGGAGCTGCCAATGTTAGGTGACAGAAACATTGTTCAATTGTTGTGGGAAATGGCTGGGGGGTCTGAAGCTCCTGTCTGAACAGGTTTACTGAGGAACACAGTTTAATTTCTAAGATAAACTCCAGAATAGCATAGTGTGTACAGTAGAGCTGCACGATTAAGCATTAAAAGATCGGGATCTCGATTCAATCACCCACTGCGATCTTATTATGAAATGCAGTTCGTCTCTGACTATTAAAGCTTTGACGAGTACGATCACAGCGAACATTCAGATCTGTGTTCTGATCCAGAGAGAGACGTTGTTATATATAGATATGAAACAGCTTCACAAACTGTCTTTTCCACATCATAGTATCATTATTTCTTTCAATCATTCAGATTGTCACAGAAGTACTGGACAAACGTTTATAGTTGGGATATAAACACTGATGTCTAGAGTAATCAAGTCAAGTCATCTTTATTTATATAGCGCTTTTTACAATGCAAATTGTGGCAAAGCTGCTTCACATTAATAATAAGCTGCTTTTATTAATAATTAATAAAAAGTCTTTTAGTCAGTCATTGTGTCATTCATTCAAGAGATTTGTTCAAAAATGCGATTCATCAAGTCATGAAACAAGTGAAGTCTTTGTGTGAGTCATTGAATCATTCATTCAAGAAATAAGTTCAAAAAAGCTAATTCATCGAGTCATGAAAGAAGTGAAGTCTTTGAGTAAGTCATTGAATCATCCATTCAAAAGATTTGTTCAGAAACGCTGATTCGTTGAGTAATGAAACTAGTGAAGACTTTGAGTGAGTCTTTGAATCAATCATTGAAGAGATTTATTCAAAAATGCTAATTCATCAAGTCATGAAACAAGCGAAATCTTTATGAATGAGTCACTGAATCATTCTTCGAAAGATTAGTACAAAAACACTGATTCGTCGAGTAATGAAACTAGTGAAGACTGAATGAGTCATTGAATCATTCGCTCAAGAGATTTATTCAAAAACACTGATTCATCGAGTCATGAAACAAGTGAAGTCTTTATGAGTGAGTCACTGAATCAATTGTTAATTAACATTAACTAAAATTAATATTTGCTTTAGAAGTATTTAGTTCATGTTAACTCATCTAGTTAACAAATTGAACCCTATTGTAAAGTGTTACTGTATTAGTTGTGCAGGAACCGAGCCGAAGAGATTTGCAGGTGGTGTTCAGCATGTGTCCTGAAATGACTGTTGAGTTAATCCTGAATCAAAGCAGGAATGATGGGACTGTTTTCATTCTCTGATGTTAAGTAGCTGCTGGCAGCAAGTGTGTAACTGTATATGGACATTTAGGCCCTGTTTCCACCTGGTATTAAGATGCGTTTTGTTTGATCGGATCCCAAGTGGATGATGCTAAAGACAGATCTAAATAGGGGTCTAAATCGGCTTTGGTTAGTGGGAAACGCATTGCTTTCGTAGTGTTGAATGTGTTTGTACAGCCGCAAAACACCGCCTACTGCACTCAAAAAAATATTTCAGTCTAAACATCAGTTTTATGTAATTTAATTACATAGCAATTTTCCATCCATTTGGATTACATAGTTTTAACATAAACAAACTAATAAACTTAATGTGATTCATATTTGTCAGTCATATGTAAATGAAATAGGTAAGATTTATGTAATAGTTCACAGGTTAATGAACACTGTTTAGTGGTCATGTGTGTGCGCACTACTGAGTTAAAGTACCGTTGAAGCAGTGTCAGAGTTAATGAGATCATTAAGTGATGATTGAGCATTAATGATGAACACCTGCTGTTAACAAGCAGAATCACTGAAGGACAGAGAAACACAAGAACTACAAATGAAATCAACTGAAGATAAAAGACATTTAATCTCTCACTATTCATATACTCAATTATCACATAAATCTTACCTATTTCATTTACATATGACTGACAAATATGAATCACATTAAGTTTATTAGTTTGTTTTTAGAGGAGTTTGTTGTCGACGTCTTCCACTGCATGTACTCATCAACAACGGTACGTTCCTAGTATAAAATATCGATTTCTCCATCTTAATTTTGATGGACTGACATAAATTCTTAAATCTGAAAAATTGTGCTTTTTTGTACAAAACTTTCCCATCCGATAAATCACAATAAGATTTGTTACGTTTGATGTGAAACAAAGTGTCAGATTTCAAATTCTGTAAATTGAATTACAAAATTCCAATAATAAAAACCATCTTGGCGCTCTTTATTGCGGCGTGACAGATCGCTGTAACGCCTCATTCAATCATCTCTACTGCTTTACTACTAGTTGCAGCACCAAATAAACACGAATGAACATCAGAAGGTATATTGAAAGAAAAAGTCTCACGTATCGATCAATCGCTGTCGAAAACACGTCAATATAAAACATCTTAGGAACAACGTCACAGTACAAGACATTCAGTGACTATAAACGGTAACACTTTACAATAAGGTTCATTATTTAACATTAATTAACAACATTAGTTAACATGAACTAATAATGAACTGCACTTCTACAGCATTAATTAATCTTTGTTAATGTTAATTTCAACATTTACTAATGCATTATTAAAATCTTGATAACATTAGTTAATGCACTAACATGAACAACTATATTTTCATTAACTAACATTAACAAAGATTAATAAATACAGTAACAAATGGTTAGTTCATGTTAGTTAATACATTAACTAATGTTTAACTAAAGAACCTTATTGTAAAGTGTTACCCTATAAACCATTGTTAGCTAGAAAAATAACTCTAGAGAGGAGTGTTTTGTTAAATATATGCACCATATATGCATTAATACTTGAATAAATCCACCATTTACATGTTTATATTTCAAAAAACATCAAATATCGAAAGTACATTTTGCGTAAATGTATAGTAATGAGCTGCACAGACCCGAATACGATTGGACACACGACAGAACGGGAAGTGTTTTCTTCTCCTGTTTAAAAGTTGAGTGTATTTTGTTTACTGTACATGATTATAAGGTTGTTTTATATGTTAATATTGTTTGTGCTGCTGTCAGAACAGCCATTTTGTGTCACAATGCCGTTATTTTGGTTGCCTTGGGCGTCAATCAATCGTTACTAGACCTCATTTCTGATTAAAACACTATTTATATCTGTTTAATCCTGAACAATATGCCGCTTCTCAAAAAAAAAAAAAGTTCATGTGAAGAAACGATTCGTTTGAAAGTGATTCGTGAATCAGTGTGTGTGTGCGATTCTCCTCGTGATGTTCAGATGTGTTCGTGTTGTTCAGGGTGATTGATAACAACGGTGTTTAATGAGCAGTAATGGGGTCAGTGTGATAACGTGTGCTGGACGTTCGTTAGCTCTGATTCTAATCAGCACGACTCGCTGATGCTTATACGCCGATCACAAACGCTGTCCTGCATCATCTTTTATATATTAGCTAATAATAATAATGTTAAAATGTTTTACATGCTTTATTTTAGTTGCATTCGTGAGTCTGGTTGTGTAAAATAGGCACAAAATATCATATTATCGATCAATATACCCTTGAAACTAATCGAATCAAGTATTTATTAACAATAATAATACGTTTTTATATATTTATAAAGCATCTTTCTAGAACTCAGTATCACTTTACAGAGACTTTAGCATCTGTGTGGCTTATTAAATAAAATGTTATGTAAATTCGAGTCTTAGACTAGTAATCTTGTCTCTGTGTTTTCATGGCAGCCGCTGTTATGCTGCTTTCTGAAGGCGGAGTCGAGGCGCTTTTTGCCACCATCTTCCTGTTGACCCGCCTTCTGCTGGAGAGCCTGGTGCATTCTGGGAAGGACGGGTCGCGCTCTAGAGTCATCGGGATCCGCGCAGCATGTGAGTGGAAAAACACGTGCCAAACGGCCTCGGTAAAAAATAAGTAACCCGAAGCAAAACTCAATCTTGGAGATCTAGAATGGAGAGATTCTGAAATAAATCAAAGATAAGAGGAATCTGGCCTGGAGGGAGATTCATATGAACACTGCAAAATATGCTGTTCTTCCTTGTTTTCCAGCACAAAGATCCAAACATTCTTAAATCAAGATACATTTACTGGGGAAGCAAAGATCTAGAAAAATAAACAAAGGGAAAACTTTAAGAACTTTCCATCTATCATTTTTACAGTTTCAACAAAAATGCATATTGTGGAGACTATTTTCCTTACTTTTCTACGCATTTATTCGGTTGGTTTGCGGTCACAGTTCACACTCGTTGAGTGAAAAAAAGAGAGAAAAGTTGAGTAAAATAGTGCATTTTTATCAGTATTAGATATTATTTATTCACTGAAACTGACTTTTGTGGGATTGACACATAAGATAAGTGTTATGATTAAAATAAAATAAAAATAAAATATTTAAAAAAAAATATTAGATGAAAAACTATCAAGTTTTAGTCATTTTGTTTTGTGTTTTTGTCATTTTTATGATTTTTTTATATGTCTACATAGTTTTATTAAGATAAATATTATTTAAAAATTATATTAAAAAATATTATTTATTTTATTTATTATTTAGTTTGTTTATAAATGCTACATTTGTGGGATTGACACATAAGATAAGTGTTATGATTAAAATAAAATAAAATTAAACGTTTAAAAAAATATTAGATGAAAAACTATTAAGTTTTAGTCATTTTTATGATTTGTTTTATATGTCTATATAGTTTTATTAAGGTTTAGTTTGTTTAGAAATGCACATTTTTCAGTTGATGTTTGTAATGAACATTTTTATGGTTTCAGTTAACAAGAATTACCTTGATGAAAAACTTAGAAATGATGCTTTAGCAACTAACTGTTCAACTAACTTCAGTTTTAAATTTCTAAAACTGAGCTAAAAGCTCAAAAACTAATCAAAATGACTGAAGCATTTTCATTACTACAATTTAAACTGACATAATTTTCACAAAACTTTCATTTCTCCTAATGCTTCTATCGCTTGTTTCTGCTTCTTCTTGATCAGTGTTTTGATCCGGAGAGTCTTTTTTCAGAAGAGGTGTAATAGCGCCCCCTACCGCATAACAGGTATTAAACGGAAAATTCAGTGGCAGGGATAGAGTGAAAATGAAACTGAAAAACTAAAAATAACACTAAAATGCTGCCTTACAATTAAGTAAAGTATCTTAGAAGACTTCAGATGCTCTCGGTTTGGAACGGAGCCCGTTTGTGGTGGTTTTCAGCTGTTTATTTTATAAATTATTTTTTTGTGCAGTCAGCAGCAGCCATGGGGCGTACGCCTGGAGCAAACTGGCACAGCTTCTGTTCACCTCCCTCCTGCACTGCGCCCCGGAGCCGAGCGGATCGGCGGTGACGGCGGACACGGGCCTGGACGGCCGCCTCGCCGGACTCGCACACAGACCCGACGCCCGGATCTCCTTCAAGGTCAGCTTTCATTAGAAGTGATCCCTATGAAACAAGTCACATTTCAAGTCAACACTGCAATAAAATGATGTGTTCCTGCACAAATATCTACATATTCTTAAATCAAGACACTTTTACTGCAGAAGCAAAAATAACGGAAGATATTAATATGTTTTCTGGAAAAAATAATGCATACACACTTAAAAAATACATAGACTCTAAAAAAAATGCTGGGTTAAAAACAACCCAAGTTGGGTTGAAAATGGACAAACCCAGCAGTTGGGTTAAATGTTTGATCAACGTGCTGGGTAGTTTTATTTAACCCAACTATTGACTAAAAATGACTGTATGTCTGGATTAAAATGAACCCAAAATATGTTGTAAATTAAAAATCAGACACATAATTACTAGAGGCAACAATAATAATAATCAAAAGGTGAACATTTATTAATAAGCAATCTAATAAATGTTTATTATTTAATGATTATTAATTAAGCTTATTAATGTTCATTAAATAAATATATTTATAAATGTTATTTTCCAACATACTTTGTGTTCATTTTAAGCAATCAATACAGTCATTTGAGTAAAAATACCCAGCAAACATTTAACCCATTCACTGGGTTAAAACAACCTCACTGCTGGGTTAGGATAGAACAACCCAATCAACAACCCAATCACAGGATTAGATTAAAATAACCCAATCGCTGGGTTAAAACAATCCATTCACTGGGTTAAAACAACCCAACCACTGTGTTAGGTTAAAATAACCCAATCGTTAACCCAACCGCTGGGTTAAAACAACCTAACTGCTGGGTTAAAAGAACCCAATACACAACCCAATCATCGGGTTAGATTAAAATAACCCAATCGTTGGATTAAAACAATCCATTCACTGGGTTAAAACAACCCAACCACTGCGCTAGGTTTAAACAACCCAATCGTTAACCCAACCGCTGGGTTAAAACAACCTAACTGCTGGGTTAAAAGAACCCAATACACAACCCAATCATCGGGTTAGATTAAAATAACCCAATCGCTGGGTTAAAACAACCTAACTGCTGGGTTAAAAGAACCCAATACACAACCCAATCATCGGGTTAGATTAAAATAACCCAATCGCTGGGTTAAAACAATCCATTCACTGGGTTAAAACAACCCAACCACTGTGTTAGGTTAAAACAACCCAATTGTTAAGTCAACTGCTGGGTTAAAACAACCTAACTGCTGGGTTAAAAGAACCCAGTCAACAACCCAATCACCAAATTAGATTAAATTAACCCAATCGCTGGGTTAAAACAATCCATTCACTGGGTTAAAACAACCCAACCACTGCGTTAGGTTAAAACAACCCAATCGCTAACCCAACCGCTGGGTTAAAACAACCCAATCACTGGGTTTTGTCCAGCTTGGGTTGTTTTAACCCATCATTTTTTAGAGCGTAAAATAAACTTAATTCAAAGGGGAAACAAGATCATTTTTCTGACCCCGCTGGCAGATACTTGTTTTATTACTAACTTTTCATTTGATTTATTTAATGCAGTGATTATTAAACTGAACAATATTTGAAGGCTATATACAGCCAAAGTATAAATATATGTAAAATGGTTAGTTCCTGTCCTTGATTCTGATTGGTCAAAAACTGTGTTTTATCCACGACATCAGAAGGAAAGTTGTTTCAAGCGCGGAAAAACGTGAGGACACAAAATTTTTCAAGTTCAAATTCACCAACGATAATCTACTAACTCCCCCGACCGCTTTGACGGGCAAAATGGCGGATTTGGGATTATGATTGGTCAGATCGCCTGTCAATCAAACTGCCGGCGAAGAGTCAATTCAGTCTTTTGAATGTAAAAGTCTTCGCTACTGACCGACACACTCATAAAGACAGTCTCTGCCGCCATCTAATGGCGTAATAATGTAACTTCTGTTGCTGTTCACGGTCAGGGACTATTTTTTCCGGCGGAAGGATGGCTTTTATTAGTTTACTTCATGAAAGTTGCATTGATACATATTTTTGGCTTTAATATTTGTGTGGTAACCGTTTTATGAAAGCACTAAGGTACTCGAGGTCAGCGCTGTATGGTGAATAAGTCACGGTGGAAGGGGTTGCAGACACTCCGCTTCACGTTTATATATATATATATATATAAACAGGTTTAAGAAAAATTTAATTGCTTTTCAGTTCTGATGTGAAATATGACTTGCACAATTTCTTGACAGGTCTCATGTGATTCACCCAGTGACTCATCTGGGAATTATGAGATTATGGATAACTGAAGCTAGCTTCTAAATGACGCAGAGGTGATAAACTGTGTATTGATTACAGCGACCACACAAAACCCTCTCCTTTTAATTAAACGGGATGTTTCTTCTTAAAGCCCCTCAGGGAGTCACGCTCCTCGAAACCGCCGTCTTGGCTTTGTGTCGTGTGCGTGTTTCAACAGTGATCCTTTTGAGGAAATGCAGAAGGATCTAACCGTTTCTCTCACTTTCCCCAGCGGATTAGATCATTCTGAAAAGGACGCAATGAATCCTTTGAATCATTTCCACGAGCTCCGAGTGTTTATAAGGCTTCGCGACCGGAGGAAGCGCTCATGCGTCTCTTCACTTGAAGATTCGTGCTTATTTGTTGCATATCTAAAATGTTTTTGCCGCTGGCGGACGTTATTGTTTGACAACGCTGATTCGAGGAGGCATTTCTTTTGTATGATTAATCATTTAGGGCACTTCCTTTAGCAAATGACCTTTGGGAAGCGTTTGCCCTCCGAGCGCAGCTGCAGCATTAATCATGCGTCCATTCGATTGCAGAGCAACTTTAAACCACGTGCATCATTTAATGTCCATCTAACTTTGTTGTGTCGAGCTTAAACGGACAAAAAAAAATAATGGGAGATGTATTAAAAACATTATATTAGTAGTTTTTTTTTTTTTGTTGGTATTTTTACGTTTTATTCATACCCATTTGGTGGGTGGATGAAAAATATAGGTCAAATTTCACTCTTAAATCAAAGGAAATAAAAGTTAGTTAACATGAAAATATATTAATCTTAATGTTAATCTCAACAATTACAAATACATTTTTAAGACTAAAAGTTGTATCTGTTAATATTATGAAATGCACTGTGAACTAACATGAGCGCGAACATTTTTATTAACAAACATTAACAAAGATTAATAAATGCTGTGAAATATATTGCTCATAATTAGTTAACAATTGACGAGCAATCATATTTTTTATGGTAATAATAATAGAACTGATTGAACAATAACAGTAAAATTACTTAAAAAAACATAGGTAAAATATCAAAGAAGCACTAATAATTGGTTCATATAAAGTATCAAGTATGATTTTTTCTACATAATATAATATAATATAAACAATCAAGTTATGTATCATAACAAATGCCTGCAGAGGGCGCCAACGGCCTGGCGATTGTTGTTTCACTTTATAACAGATCAAATTCTTGTTTAATATTGGCCAAACAACATTTAAGTCGAATGTCCGCTTAATCTTTAATATTTGGCCACTTCTTTACGATAGAAATACTACAACCACCCTAATTTGCAAACTCAAATCGAGTGCGGTTTTAAACTTTAAGTAAGTTTAGAGATGATTTGACATGTGATTTGATGAAATGGCGCGCGCAGTGTTCCCAGATGAACGTAGGTACGAATCGAGACCTTCCCAGACTTCCTAGGTTGATTATGAAAGCATGTAGACTTATTTTTATGTGAAGGGGTCGGTTTTGCCGGGAAAACGCTGCCGCGCGCTGCCGCGAGCCTCTTCCGTTCGATTACACCTGAAACCAACGCTAATGTGCCAAAACAATAATCCCAAACAAATGATGCAGAGATGGAGTTTGAGACGCTCCATGTATGTAAATAATAACAGGAACAAACTACTGAGGAGCAGCATTTAATGTAAACAGAGAATAAATAAATGAATGTATTTAACTGACTGAATCGCAGCATTTGTAATTTCACAGATGCATTATGCCATATTATGACTTTTAAATGGTTTTAATATATCGTGCAGCCTTTGAAAACGGTTTAATAACGCAGTTAAAGGACTCTTTGTCAGTGAAACGCGGCACTTCCGGTATTTTGCAGGTATCAACATGGCGGCGATTTTTATTTCTAGATCGAATGCTCAAATTTAACCGCGAAATCGTGGCGGCCCTTGTCATAATGCAGTGACTGTATTTGTATATAAAGCAAGTTATATAAATACTATTAAAATTGATATTTAACCTCTTAAAATTCAAATGTAGCACACACGAGAGTGAATAAAATTCTGGCTGTGTAATTCAGAACCACGCTGGTCTTTCCATGTTTTATTGTGCAGCAGTGGAATAATGAACGAGTGAATCATTACTAAATGTTTTGCATAAGCATCACTCATTACACTAATGCGTGTGCCGTACGAATCTGTTGAGGATCATTTGCCATTTGATGTCTCTAAGCCAAACTGATCCCTATTTCTTCGTCCTTCACATGTCCTTCCATCTTGGATTGTGCCGGTCTGTTTAATAAGAAATAATTATTGGTGTGAGTCAGAAGTAGGACACCTCGCAGCTTTATTTTTTTAAAAGGAAGAGCTTCTGTGTGTTGAATACCAAATATTGCTTCTATTGTCCATATGCTGCTGTTGAAATCTTCCCAAACTGAATCATTTATATTGAGTTCATGGACGTGGAACAGCATCTGGATATTTTCCATTCCATGGTTGAAAATTTGATGATTTCTTTTGCATAGACCAGGGATATAATAGTAAACTAAAACCATAAAAAAATTATTTTATTTAAGTTGCATATATATATATATATATATATGTGACAAAAACACAACAAAATTGCTAAAAATGTAAAATAATTAAATAAAAAATGATTCAATGTATTAATAAAAACTATAATAGTATCTCATCGATGCTAAAATAACACACAGGCCTTCAGTCTGTCATTTTAACACACAAAATATTAAAATAATTATAAAATAAATAAGAACGTTCCTAGTAATAATAATCAGATCCAAATAATAATTTTTCATGAATTTAGGAAATGTACCCACTAAACATTTTCTATAATATTATTATTATTATTATTATTATTGCAATAATTATAACTTATCAATAATATGTATTTATTTATTTATTTTTATTCCCATAATTATATTATAAATAAGGGCTTATTTATTATTACTAAACCCATCCAATAATAATAATAATAATAACAATAATGGTTAATTATTGTTATTATTATAAAAGGCACATTTATTTTTATGAACCCATGTGAAGAATAAATTATTAAATTTAATGACAAATTTATCTTTATTTTTATAATGAATGACTATTATTATAATAAAATGGAAATGTATTATGAATCAAAGTGTGAATAAAAATAATAAACTATTTTTAAGTTATAATAAAAGGCAAAATTATTATTAACCTACGTGTGAATAATACTAATACTAATAAATTGTTATTATTAACCCATAATAATAATGGATTTACATTCTCTCATGTTGTAAACAGACTGACGAAGGTCATGTTTCTTCTCCAGACTCCAGCTGAAGGTGCCGCTGCTGGTGTTTCTCCAGAGCCGGACGGATGTTTGGTGTCTGAAGGTCATCAGATTCAGTCCTCAGCAGCTTCTCTCCATCAAGATCTTCAGGCCGGACTCCGGAGAAAGACCTGCGACCTGCTGCGCCTCCGGGACTCGCCGATTCCGTCATGTGACGCACAATGCGCTCGCTTCACTTTTGTAAACTGGTTCAACTGAAGGTGGAAGCTGCTCAGATGCCGTCCATCCGTTACCCTCCGAGTCAGTCGATTCCTTCCAAGTGTTGACAATCTCATACCGAAGAACTGTGACTGACGAAGAGTCACGTCATGATTATTTGTTGTTCTTCTGAAGGGCTCGGCGCTGTCGGGAGGGTCGCTGTGAACGTCCTTCCCGCACTGTGAGTGTGTTTCTGTCATCGCTTCTGATCGAATCTGTGCGTGGAGCGTCCAGCACTCTTAGAACAAAAGGTTCAGTGGGTTCGAACAGAACTCTAGGGCTCTTCACTCAATTTTAAAAAACACTTTATGCTAAAAAGGTTCTATATAAGGAGAAATGTCTTAAATGATTGCATAAGCCTTTACGTATAATGCATTATAACGGTATTCATAATCTGCATTATATCTTGTCATAAATAATTGTAACCAAAGTTAAATGCATTATAATATTTCCAAATTCCTTATTTCATGTGAAATTGGTTGTTTGTCACGTGTTTTAATTCATTATACTTTATAAAGGCATTATAATGCATTATAACTGTGGTTACAAATCATATAAAGTGCATAAATAATAACTTTCACATTTAACAGGTTTTTTCCCATTTTTTTCTAGCTGTTTAATTCATAGAATTTAATTAAAATTGAATCAAACTAAAATGTAACACCTTTATGTGTAATGCGTTATAAAAGTATTTATAATGTACATTATAAATATATCTTTACATAAATGTTTGTATTTACTATCGGTGTGACGACATCTCACACCATTAAAATATGGCGAGATTTCCCGTCGAGGTGAAAAGCAACATTGCCGTGGCGGAGAGTGAAATTAAGATAGAATATGCCATCGCTACATTTACGTTACGCCTCCAATCTCATTTTGCTCTTTATAGAAATAAAAAAAAACATTAAATTCAGCTGGATAACAGTCACTTATTTCATCCAGCTCATCCAACACGAGCTGTACGTCACATTCATTGATCACGTGACGAGATGACTGACGAGACCGTGGCGGAGGATTCGTTGCACAACAGAGCCTAAAAGCGTCTGATAAATGTCTGATCTCGTAGAATGTGCGCTCAGCACCACCGCTCCATATTCACAGTGTACTTCCGAAAGTGAAAGTAAAACGCGAACGCGCATTTTGAAAGCATGCAAATATCTCCCAATATGAAAGCTCTCTCTCTCTCTAAAGGTAATTATATTAAAAATAAATTCATTATACTTTATAAAGGCATTATAATTTATTATAACTGTGGTTACAAATCATATAAGGTGCATAAATAATGCATACTTTATAATGCATTATATATAAAGGATTTAAGTAAAGTGTTACTCACAATACTTTCACATTTAACAGGTTTTTTTCTAGCTGTTTAATTCATAGAATTTAATTAAAATTGAATTAAACTAAAACTAAATCAGTAACACTTAAAGCCTTTATGTATAATGCGTTATAAAAGTATTTATAATGTACATTATAAATATATCTTTACATAAATGGTTGTATTTACTATTGGTGTGACGACATCTCACACCATTAAAATATGACGAGATTTCCCGTCGAGGTGAAAAGCGACATTGCCGTGGCGGAGAGTGAAATTAAGATAGAATATGCCATCGCTACGTTTACGTTACGCCTCCACTGTCATTTTGCTCTTTATGGAGATAAAAAAAACATTAAATTCAGTTGGATAACAGTCACTTATCTCATCCAGCTCATCCAACAAGAGCTGTGCGTCACATTCACTGATCACGTGACGAGATGACTGACGAGACCGTGGCGGAGGATTTGTTGCACAACAGAGCCTAAAAGCGTCATGTCAGTGTACTTTCGAAAGTGAAAGTAAAACGCGAACGCATGCAAATATCTCCCAATATAAATGCATTATACTTTCTAAAGGTAATATAATATATAATAACTGTGGTTACAGTTAGATCATATAACGCATTAAAAGTATTTTTTTTATAATGCATTATATATAAAGGTGCTTTAAGTAAAGTTTTCCACTAAATCCATAAGATGATCCCATACTCACTTGATGCAATAGAAGAACCATTTTTATTTCGCCAAAGAACTTTTCACTGATCTTAAAGAGATCCACTTAAAGAACCTTTCGCGCAATGGAAAGCGTTCCTCACGGAACCATCAACGCCAATAAAGAACATTTATTTTTCAGAGTGCATGATGGGAACCCTTCAAGCTTCACAGCAGAACCTTTTCTTCTAAGAGTGCGTCTGATGCGTGTCAGTTGTTCCGGTTCTCTCCTGGATCAGTGACTGTAGTTTATTCTAAACTCAAGCTGTTTCCAGTGACGAGAGTCTGTTTTTGTACTGGCACTTAATCTACCAATACGACCTAAACCTCTCTTCATCATCACAATCGACTCGTTTACTTACATACATGGTCTTATTGTGAATGATTCATCATTCAGGTTCTCTCTAGTACATTCAATGTTTGTCTTTGTAATCAAAACGTAGTAACTCGCCTCTAAACCGTTTAATTTAAACCGCATTTCATTTAGACTTTAGTCACTGTACTTCACAACCTCGTGTGCTTTTATAAAACGGCAGTGTGATCAAATGTTCAGTTGATAGTAATTAATATTAATAATTGGAGTAATCAGTTCTCCCAGCAAGTACTGTAGTTTATTACTGCACTCAAAAAATATTTCAGTCTAAACATAAGTTTTATGTAATTTAATTACATAGCAATTTTCCATCCATTTGGATTACATAGTTTTAACATAAACAAACTAATAAACTTAATGTGATTCATATTTGTCAGTCATATGTAAATGAAATTGGTAAGATTTATGTAATAGTTGAGTATATGAATAGTGAGAGATGAAATGTCTTTTATCTTCAGTTGATTTCATTTGTAGTTCTTGTGTTTCTCTGTCCTTCAGTGATTCTGCTTGTTAACAGCAGGTGTTCATCATTAATGCTCAATCATCACTTAATGATCTCATTAACTCTGACACTGCTTCAACGGTACTTTAACTCAGTAGTGCGCACACACATGACCACTAAACAGTGTTCATTAACCTGGGCATTTTTCATTTACGTATGACTGACAAATATGAATCACATTAAGTTTATTAGTTTGTTTATGTTAAAACTATGTAATCCAAATGGATGGAAAATTGCTATGTAATTAAATTACATAAAACTTATGTTTAGACTGAAATATTTTTTTTGAGAGTGTGAATCTGCATTTGATTGACAAGCACTCATCCAATCAACAGCTTAAGGATGAAAACATCCTTTTCACCACGTTTTCAGCTTATTCTTTCATGAAAGTCCCTTAATATTTATAGAAAGAACGCTATGATTTTGTGAGAATCATATCCAAGAATATAAAGCTGTGATAGAGCAATCGAGATGGATTTACTGATGACGAATCCTTCAAATAATCCATGTCTCTGCAAATGCTTCATCGAGGAACACGAGATGAGAATGACGCAGAAGCTGTTAAGCACATATCCAAAGGAATCTTACTGTATTACACACACGATCTTCAGTGGCATCAAAGGAAATGTACAGCTTTTTTAATGGCGCAAGTTATATTTCTCACTGAAAATTGTGATGGTTTTGTGTCGTTCCGAACCCAAACGTCCATTTTGTCTCGGTGTCGATGTTTGTATGAAAATCTAAGAAAGCGGGTTGAATCTTGGAAGCTGAATATTCTTTCGTAATTTTGCCTAAAATAATGATAATGATACTGATGAACCGGCGCGTTTCATCGGCTCATTGTGTTGTATGAATGTTTTTTTAAGAAACCATGCTTTGATTCAGGCCTCGTGTGTGATATTAATGTAGGTGTTCTTGAATATTCTGATGTCAGTGTCACGTGTGTCGCGTTCACGTTTCGTTTGTTCATGAGGTTCATGTTCACGTTTCAGACACTGTTAAGACTAAAACAACTTGCACTAAACAATAAGAGGTTTAAAAATCGATGATCTGAAATGCACTTTATGATTTTAAATGCGGGTGACAGTGTGAAACGGCACGGGATAATCTCACAATACAGATCATATTTCATCCAAAACTGAAAAAAAAAGTGTGAATCAATTGAAGATTATTATTGGAACTATTATTAATTATATATATTTTATTACATTTTTAAAAATATTTTTTAAAATTTATTTATATATATATATATATATGTTTATATAATTTAATTATATATATTGTTAATTATGCATTTAACAATATATGTAATTTTTTATGTATATATATATATATATTACAATTTTTTAATATATATTATATATTATAGTTTAATTATATAAATGTTTACTTAGTACTTAGTGTATAAATATATACTTTTGCACATTTTATTTCACAATTTATTTTGCTGTGTTTAATAATGAAAAATACTTTTTGCATTAGAGGGAAATTTGGTTCACTAAAATGAAATAGTGTGTTAAAGCAGATATATTTTGTTTATATTCCATTTTCTTTGGATTTTTTGTTTGTGAGATTCACCTGTACACTTTGTTCATACTGTACTTGACATTTGCTGTTATTATAACGAGTTCATGCAGAATGGAAGAAAGGCATGAATTCACGTCATTAAATCCATGTGATGTGTTGGTTTTATTTTCACCATTTCCTGCAATAAAATAACATCTAACTGTTCGGTGTTTAAACATCAAATGCATAATTTTATGGATCCATATGTGACTTTCTGGAATATTTTACCAAAGCTAACAAATATTGATTCACGTCATTTTACTCTAAATAAGCCTTTGAATCGTCACTGAATTATTTTTGTCACTGTGATTATGTTCAATGTTTTTCTTACAGAGGTCATTTAATGTGCTTTATTTTGTAGACTCACGAGCCTCTTTCTCTGAGCCAATTCACATGCAATAACTGGTAAATATACCAACATTTGTTGTTGTTTTTTCTCTGTGATGAAAAAGTGAAGCCTCAATCATCCTGTCTGAATATTCCATATAAACATTTGCAATAATATTAATAAAGACATGTACTGTTTCTTTAAGAAGTGTGTCCTCTTTATATTAGCTGCAGCCTTGAGGCTTCAGACGCTCAATCAGTGATACTGAACCAAACTCAGCGTTTTATAAAAGGTCTATTTTGGGAAGACTGTTGAACCCGCTTCACACGAGCGAGTTTATCATGTTTCCAACTGCAGAAACCGCTGAAAATAACACTTGACTTGATCTACACAAACTGTGTGATGGAGACGTGCGTCTGCACAAGAATAATGAAGTAGTGACGCTTGTAACGCAAAGATGAAATGTTCAGTTTCCCACAGAGAAAAACAGGAAAAGATGTCGAAGATGAGGAGAGTTTATGCTTATGTTCACCCAAAAATTTAAATACTGTCATGTTGTGAACACCTAAGATTTCATCTTTGGAACACAAACGAAGATATTTTTAATAAAATCTAGCCAGTTCTGTATTCTTCATTGATAGTCAATGCAACTACCACTTTGACGCTTCAAAAAGTTCATATAGATCATGAAAATAATCCATAAGAATTGAGTGGTTTAGTCCAAATTTTCTAAAGAGACACGATCACTTTATGTGCTGAACAGATTGAATTTAGACTTTTATTCACAAACAAACATTGATGAACGAGCATAAACGTGATGCGTAACACGAGGATGAACTTCATTGGTTCCCGCGGAAACTCAAACGTGATGCGTAACACGAGAATGAACCTCATTGGTTCTTGTGAAGCTCAAACGTGATGCGTAACACGAGAATGAACCTCATTGGTTCTCGCTGAAGCTCAAACGTGATGCGTAACACGAGAATGAACCTCATTGGTTCTCGCTGAAGCTCAAACGTGATGCGTAACACGAGAATGAACCTCATTGGTTCTTGTGAAGCTCAAACGTGATGCGTAACACGAGAATGAACCTCATTGGTTCTTGTGAAGCTCAAACGTGATGCGTAACACGAGAATGAACCTCATTGGTTCTCGCTGAAGCTCAAGCGTGATGCGTAACACGAGAATGAACCTCATTGGTTCTTGTGAAGCTCAAACGTGATGCGTAACACGAGAATGAACCTCATTGGTTCTCGCTGAAGCTCAAACGTGATGCGTAACACGAGAATGAACCTCATTGGTTCTCGCTGAAGCTCAAACGTGCTGCGTAACACGAGAATGAACCTCATTGGTTCTCGCTGAAGCTCAAACGTGATGCGTAACACGAGAATGAACCTCATTGGTTCTTGTGAAGCTCAAACGTGATGCGTAACACGAGAATGAACCTCATTGGTTCTCGCTGAAGCTCAAACGTGATGCGTAACACTAGAATGAACCTCATTGGTTCTCGCTGAAGCTCAAACGTGATGCGTAACACGAGAATGAACCTCATTGGTTCTCGCTGAAGCTCAAACGTGATGCGTAACACGAGAATGAACCTCATTGGTTCTTGTGAAGCTCAAACGTGATGCGTAACACGAGAATGAACCTCATTGGTTCTTGTGAAGCTCAAACGTGATGCGTAACACGAGAACGAACCTCATTGGTTCTCGGTGAAGCTCAAATGTGATGCGTAACATGAGAATGAACCTCATTGGTTCTTGCTGAAGCTCAAACGTGATGCGTAACACGAGAACGAACCTCATTGGTTCTCGCTGAAGCTCAAACGTGATGCGTAACACGAGAACGAACCTCATTGGTTCTCGCTGAAGCTCAAACGTGATGCGTAACACGAGAACGAACCTCATTGGTTCTCGCTGAAGCTCAAACGTGATGCGTAACACGAGAATGAACCTCATTGGTTCTCGCTGAAGCTCAAACGTGATGCGTAACATGAGAATGAACCTCATTGGTTCCCGCTGAAGCTCAAACGTGATGCGTAACACTAGAATGAACCTCATTGGTTCTTGCTGAAGCTCAAACGTGATGCGTAACACGAGAATGAACCTCATTGGTTCTCGCTGAAGCTCAAACGTGATGCGTAACACGAGAAAGAACCTCATTGGTTCTCGCTGAAGCTCTACTGTGATGCGTAACACGAGAATGAACCTCATTGGTTCTCGCTGAAGCTCAAACGTGATGCGTAACATGAGAATGAACCTCATTGGTTCCCGCTGAAGCTCAAACGTGATGCGTAACACTAGAATGAACCTCATTGGTTCTTGCTGAAGTTCAAACGTGATGCGTAACACGAGAATGAACCTCATTGGTTCTTGCTGAAGCTCAAACGTGATGCGTAACATGAGAATGAACCTCATTGGTTCTTGCTGAAGCTCAAACGTGATGCGTAACACGAGAAAGAACCTCATTGGTTCTCGCTGAAGCTCAAACGTGATGCGTAACACGAGAAAGAACCTCATTGGTTCTTGTGAAGCTCAAACGTGATGCGTAACACGAGAATGAACCTCATTGGTTCTCGCTGAAGCTCAAACGTGATGCGTAACACGAGAATGAACCTCATTGGTTCTTGTGAAGCTCAAACGTGATGCGTAACACTAGAATGAACCTCATTGGTTCTCGCTGAAGCTCAAACGTGATGCGTAACACGAGAATGAACCTCATTGGTTCTTGTGAAGCTCAAACGTGATGTGTAACACGAGAACGAACCTCATTGGTTCTTGCTGAAGCTCAAACGTGATGCGTAACACGAGAACGAACCTCATTGGTTCTTGCTGAAGCTCAAACGTGATGCGTAACACGAGAATGAACCTCATTGGTTCTTGTGAAGCTCAAACGTGATGCGTAACACGAGAATGAACCTCACTGGTTCTCGCTGAAGCTCAAACGTGCTGGAGCGCGATCTTCCTGTCACAAGGACAAAGAAGCACCATTAAAGTATGCCAGCAATAATCCACACACACTATATTCCAGTACTTTTATGGTGTTCATGTTTGGAAATTGACTTCTGACTGATAATCTTTGTGTTTCACAGGAGAAAGCGAGACGGACAGGTTTGTAGTTCGTGTTTCTCACTGCAATGGGCTCAACTACGGCATTAAGTCCAAAAGGTTTCGCTTTTTTCTCTAAATGAGATGTTTCGGGTGTGGTTGATCATTCGGACAGCGTTCGCAGGCCTCGGGCTGATGGCGTGTGTCGCTGAAGTTCCTGTAAATGTCATTCGTGTGACCTCCAGGCTTCGGCTCGTCACAGATTCACTCTCTGTGTGTGTTTGTGGTTGCAGGACGACGCCGACGGCTCTCTGTGTCTGTCTGACGTTATTTATGTCTCACGCTGAGAGAGACCGTCTGATGCCTCATCCAAAACTCAGATGACGACGACTGGAAGGACAGATTATCGCTCGGTTTCTCTAAAAGCAAATCCTGCACGCTTTGCTTTTACAGGTTAAAAATCGGAGGTGCGATCAAACAGATTTGATACTATTTACTGTGGAAGCCCGTTTCCGCCACTGAAAAAAAAAGAAGATTTTTGCAACTTTTTATCTCAGAATTCTGAGTTATAAAGTCACAATAATCTTTTATTTTTTTTCCAGTTTTTTGTTTTTTTTCGGCTTCCATACTCAAGTGAAGGTCAATCTCAGTAACAGGAAACTAGATTTTTTTTTTTTACTGAGAAAAAAACTCAGAATTTTTTTTATCTCAGAATTTTGACTTTTTATCTCAGAATTTTGACTTTTTATCTCAGAATTCTGACTTTTTATCTCAGAATTTTGACTTTATAACTCAGAATTCTGACTTTTTATCTCAGAATTTTGACTTTATAACTCAGAATTCTGACTTTTTATCTCAGAATTTTGACTTTATAACTCAGAATTCTGACTTTTTATCTCAGAATTATGACTTTTTATCTCAGAATTTTGACTTTTTATCTCAGAATTTTGACTTTACAACTCAGAATTCTGACTTTTTATCTCAGAATTTTGAATTTATATCTCAGAATTATGACTTTATATCTCAGAATTTTGACTTTATAACTCAGAATTTTGACTTTATAACTCAGAATTCTGACTTTTTATCTCAGAATTTTGACTTTATAACTCAGAATTCTGACTTTTTATCTCAGAATTTTGACTTTATAACTCAGAATTCTGACTTTTTATCTCAGAATTATGACTTTTTATCTCAGAATTTTGACTTTTTATCTCAGAATTTTGACTTTACAACTCAGAATTCTGACTTTTTATCTCAGAATTTTGAATTTATATCTCAGAATTATGACTTTATATCTCAGAATTTTGACTTTTTATCTCAGAATTTTGACTTTTTATCTCAGAATTTTGACTTTATAACTCAGAATTTTGACTTTATAACTCAGAATTTTGACTTTTTATCTCAGAATTTTGACTTTATAACTCAGAATTCTGACTTTTTATCTCAGAATTTTGACTTTATATCTCAGAATTCTGACTTTTTATCTTAGAATTCTGACTTTTTATCTCAGAATTTTGACTTTTTATCTCAGAATTTTGACTTTTTATCTCAGAATTCTGACTTTATATCTTTGACTTTTTTTCTCAGTCGCAAAAATCTTACCAAAAGTCACACAATGAAAAACTTTTAATATTCTCACGTTACGAAACGATTTTTAAAACAATTGCTTTTCCACGTTATTATTTCTAAAATGCTATTAGATTATCCTTTATTTTGAAGGATTACAGTACTTTTTACTGTATTTTTAAATGTGTCTAGATATTTGTACTGAAAAACAAGACAAAGCACATTGATTTTTCATAAAGATTTCCAGTGGATCATTTCCTTCCGCTCCAAATATTCAAGATTCAGATGTTAGAATTCATAAACTGTTTGAATTGCACCGTCACGAACCTGAAGATTCATTTAAACAATAAGAGGCATTTGCTGGAATAATAATAGAAACACAGAAGAACGTCAAACGTGTTCGGCTGACTAGAAGCTTCCCGTTTAGCATTCCGACGCACTGAATGAGGGTTTTCACACAGGCAGGTTAATTAGTCGTAATCAAGCATGCAATAAATTCACCGTGAGCACCAGCGCATGACTAATGGAGTTCAGATGAATGTCACACAATATGATCTGACTGAATGGGTTTCTGTGATGTTGATGTTTGGGTACAGCGTCTGTATGGACAAACGTTTGGATTAAAAAAATACAGTAAAAAATGTGAAATGTTATTCCAATGTAAATCAGCTGTTTTCTATGTGAATGTATAGTAAAATATAATTTATATCCAGTGATCAACCCTGAATTTTCAGCATCATTACTCCAGTCTTCAGTGTCACATGATCCTTGAGAAATGAAGGGGTTTTTACAGTTCTCCATATAATAAGTGAGAAACAGTTTCTGAAACTCTCGGCACGTGTTTCACGGCTCTACTCGTCATCTCGAAGCATGTGCAGACGTATTTAAGTTGTGGATTATATGTGGATCTGTTCTCAGCGTCAGGAGCTCATCACATCCTGCTGCCGAGTTATGGATATCAGCTCAGTTCCCATCACTGCTATGGAAGCCTCTTATGACATAAAAAATCATAATTATGACACACCAGGATTAAAAATTGGAAATTATGACTGTCATAATTGTGTTAATATTTCGTCAGTTTTAACTTTGTGTCATAATTTTGACTTAAGCAATATTTTTGACTTTTTGTATCAATTTATAAGTCAATTTAGTGTCTATTTTTATCGATTTAGTTTCATTTAATTTCAACTTTGCATGTCATAATTTTGACATTTTATTTGATATAATAATTTTGACTTTTTAAGCAATAAATTTGACTTTTTGTATCATCATTTTGACTAAGTGAATTTAGTGTCTATTTTTATCAATTTAGTTTCATTTAATTTCAACTTTGCATGTCATAATTTTGACATTTTATTTGATTTTGACATTTTTATTTGATATAATAATTTTGACTTTTTAAGTCATAATTTCGATTTAGTATGTCAATTTCAACTTTTTATGTCATAATTTTTACTTAATTCTGTCTTTGTGTCATAATTTTGACTTTTTGTGTCATAATTTTGACTTTTTAAGCAATTTATAAGTCAATTTAGTGTCTATTTTTATCGATTTAGTTCCAAAGTATGTCAATTTCAACTTTGTATGTCATAATTTTGACATTTTATTTGATTTTGACATTTTTATTTGATATAATAATTTTGATTTTTTAAGTCATAATTTCGGTTTAGTATGTCAATTTCAACTCTGTGTCATAATTTTGACTTTTTAAGCAATAATTTTGAGTTTTTGTACCATCATTTTGACTAAGTGAATTTAGTGTCTATTTTTATCAATTTAGTTTCATTTAATTTCAACTTTGCATGTCATAATTTTGACTTTTTATTTGATATAATAATTTTGTCTTGTCATTATTTTGACTTTTTAAGTCATAATTTAAATTTAGTATGTCAATTTCAACTTTTTATGTCATAATTTTGATTTTTAATTCTGTTAAAAAAAAATTTTAATTCTGTCTTTGTGTCATAATTTTGACTTTTTGTGTCATAATTTTGACATTTTAAGCAATATTTTTGACTTTTTGTATCAATTTATAAGTCAATTTAGTGTCTATTTTTATCGATTTAGTTTCAAAGTATGTCAATTTCAACTTTGTATGTCATAATTTTGACTTGAGTCAAATTTTAAGTAGTAATTTTGCATTTTTGTGTCATAATTTTGTCTTTCTGTCATAATGTTGACTTTTTAAGTCAATTTCAACTTTGTATGTCATAATGAAGTTGGTTAAACGTAGAGTTGTGTGATAATATAATAAAATTTTTCATGCACATTACACATAAAAAGTCAGTCATCATTATGACATGACTTAAAAAGTCAAAATTGTGTCTTAATATCAATTTAACATGTCATAATTATCTTTTTAACACATAATTTTGACTTAGTACGGGAATATTTTGTCTGTTTTTGTCAATTTCGATTCAAAGTATGTCAATTTCAACTTTGTATGTCATAATTTTGACATTTTATTTGATTTTGACATTTTTATTTGATATAATAATTTAGACTTTTTAAAAAGACACATTAAAAAGTCAGTCATCATTATGACATGACTTAAAAAGTCAAAATTGTGTCTTAATCTATCAATCAATGTATCAATTTAGCATGTCATAATTATCTTTTTAAGACATAATTTTGACTTAGTACGGGAATATTTTGTCTGTTTTTGTCAATTTCGATTTAATTTCAACTTTTAATCTCATTATTTTGAAAGTGCATGATTTATATTGTCGCAAAAATGTGACTATATTAATCGCATAATTCTATATATTAAGTTTGACATATATCCATCTTTATCTGAATCCATACAGTAATCGCACTACCTGATTTTTTATTTTGTCACAAATGTAAGTATGTCATCGCCTCACTTTCTATATGAAGTTGGATCTAAAAGAAAGTTTATCTTTATCTGCACACATATATATATATATATATATATATACAGTAAAATCTCAACGGGTTGATGTAAAGAATATGATCTCACAGCTCTAATCTGCTAAATGCTGCTTTTTAGACCTTTGTGAGTAAATTATTATTATAATTATTATTTTTCAAATTTCTGGGTGAATAAACTTTTCACCAGAAACTTACGAAACTCCATAATGATGAATGAAAGTCTGACGTTCGTAATGAGTTTTTTAATCATAATATCGATTTAGTATGTCAATTTCAACTCTATTTTGACTTTTTGTGTCATAATTTTGACTTTTTAAGCAATAATTTTGACTTTTTGTATCATCATTTTGACTAAGTGAATTAAGTGTCTATTTTTATCAATTTAGTTTCATTTAATTTCAACTTTGCATGTCATAATTTTGACATTTTATTTGATTTTGACATTTTTATTTGATATAATAATTTTGTCTTGTCATAATTTTGACTTTTTAAGCAATATTTTTGACTTTTTGTATCAATTTATAAGTCAATTTAGTGTCTATTTTTATCGATTTAGTTCCAAAGTATGTCAATTTCAACTTTAGAGTTGTGCGATAATATAATAACATTTTTCATGCACATTACACATAAAAAGTCAAAATCATCACATTAAAAAGTCAGTCATCATTATGACATGACTTAAAAAGTCAAAATTGTGTCTTAATATCAATTTAGCATGTCATAATTATCTTTTTAACACATAATTTTGACTTAGTACGTCTGTTTTTGTCATAATTTCGACTCAATTTCAACTTTTTATGTTATGATTTTGACTTAATTCTGTCTTTGTGTCATAATTTTGACTTTTTGTGTCATAATTTTGACTTTTTAAGCAATTTATAAGTCAATTTAATGTCTATTTTTATCGATTTAGTTTCAAAGTATGTCAATTTCAACTTTGTATATCATAATTTTGACATTTTATTTGATTTTGACATTTTTATTTGATATAATAATTTTGTCTTGTCATTATTTTGACTTTTTAAGTCATAATTTCGGTTTAGTATGTCAATTTCAACTTTTTGTGTCATATTTTTGACTTTTTGTATCAGTTTATAAGTCATTATTAAAATTATTATTTTTTTTTTTTTCAAATTTCTGGGTGAATAAACTTTTCACCAGAAACTTACGAAACTCCATAATGATGGATGAAAGTCTGACGTTCGTAATGAGTTTGTGGCCCTGTCTTCTCCAGATGGAGGTGCATTTGCGTCTCAGCTGCTTCAGTCGTGACGTGTCTGGACCTGTGACACCCCGACCGCCCGAGGCGTCCGCAAGCCACAGCTGAGACACTCCATCAAATGCTCAGCACATCAGTTCAATACAAAAGACGATTTCTGTGGAATCGTTCAGTCGACTCTGAACACGAGGAAAGAGCCTGAAGCACAGAGACTCGAGCAGGAATGTTTCACAAGAAAAAATATCTGCCAGCGACAGTGGCGGTTCTAGTTCGTGTGGGCGAACCACCCCTTGACCCCACCCCACATAATCTGTCAAAAACAAAAAAACTACAGTGCAGAACACACACACACACAAATGGAGTGACACCTTCACACATCCACGATGGAGCACACATGAAAAGACGCACACACATACACCAACACACATAACGGGTTTGACTGCAATGTTGTGACATAATTGCAAACAAATTGTACTTCAGAAATAATCGTTTTATAATGTCTAAACATAAATCTAAATATAAAACAAAGGTACGTCGAGTAATCCTCTCCTGCCATCTAGTGGCTGCAGTTGAAAATTCATGTTATTTTAATTTTAAAAGTGTATTTTCCATTAGACTGCAGCAATTTCCATTAGTTATATACTTACTGTTCTGCTACTTGAGCTTATTATTGTTCTTCTTAGACTAAATTTCTAAACGCTACTCCTGTAGACCTTTCAAGCTACAACCACCAAACTCGGACCAGACCTTCAGACTGTTCTGACTCGGGTTGCTATATCTTTTCAGACTGATCTGACATAAGGTTTTCCAAAACATCCTGAATAAAACTCGGAAAAATCCATCTATGGATTCCAATCAATCAATCAATCAATCAATCAATCAGTCAGTCAGTCAGTCAGTCTGTCTGTCTGTCTATCTATCATCTGACGTTTTTTTCTATCTATCTATCTATCTATCTATCTATCTATCTATCTATCTATCTATCTATCTATCTATCTATCTATCTATCTATCTATCTATCTATCTATCTATCTATCTATCTATCATTCTATCTATCTATCGTTCTATCTATCTATCTATCTATCTATCTATCTATCTATCTATCTATCTATCTATCTATCTATCTATCTATCTATCTATCTATCTGTCTGTCTGTCTATCTATCTATCTATCTATCTATCTATCTATCTATCTATCTATCTATCTATCTGTCTATCTATCTATCTATCTATCTATCTATCTATCTATCTATCTATCTATCTATCTATCATTCTATCTATCTATCGTTCTATCTATCTATCTATCTATCTATCTATCTATCTATCTATCTATCTATCTATCTATCTATCTATCTATCTATCTATCTATGAAAACTTCTAAACTAAAACTTAAACTATTTCAAACTTCACCATTTTCAAACTACTTCAAATTTTCTGGCTAGGCTTTTTCAAGCCAACTTAAAGTGTGTCTCGACAAACTAAGTTTATAATGTATAATGTATATTTTTTCTTATCCATAATGTCAGTTTGTGTTGTTTTCAAACGTCTCCCGTTAAGAACTTATCCTGGCGGACACAGACTCGGAGCGCCAAACAACTTCATTGACCCTCAAGATGACATGATATGCGCAAACATACAATCTTTTTGTCCGTCAAGACGCTTGCCCACGCCTAAATCCGCCACTTGCCAGCTTGTGCTCGTCTTAGAGCATCTATATGTAAGAATTTTTATGTTTTAATCGCTTTTTTATCGCCGACTTGTAACGAAACTTAAAAAAACGGGACTTTTTCCCGACTTCATAGGTGAATGAAGCCTGTTTACTGATTTTTGTGTGAAGCACTCGGGACGTTTTCTCGGGACGGTTACGCTCTCTTCAGCTCAACGACATGTGAAACGAATACACGATAATACCGTAAGATCGAATTAAGCAAACTATCATAATAACAGTCGACATGATGGCGGTATTAAATCGCAGAGCGGGTTCAAACATATTTAGCTTTAACTGCGGTCATTTTTGTTGTGATTTTATTTTGTTATTAATATTAAAGCGCATGTATTTATCTAACCGCCGTTTCTTGTCGCGAGCGCTCAATAATATCAGCTGCAGTTCACCTGACGGCCACAGGTGTCGCTATTAACAAGACTTTCTGAATATTCTGACCCCTTTAGCATCATTTTGATACATATCTTAACATCTTCAGTAAATGTCTCCGGATTCAAGAATGTTTAGATATTCGTTCTGGAAAACAAGACAAGCGAGAAAAGCATTTTATGCAGCGAAATGCAGAATATATTTGTTTTTCCAGTTAGTGCTGTGGAAACGCTCTCTCTGCTTCTCTCTTTCTCGTCTTCTCTGCTCAGAGAGTGAAATAGTGAATCATTTATACTCGCACACCTGCTCTATTTCCTCCATGTGGATCAGAAGTTCAAGGTTACAGAAACTCTGAATCATTTATAGCCGACCGCAGAACTTAAAGTGTATGATTTACTCAAAATAAAAGCCTCATCCCGAGGACAAATCTGCTCCCAGTGGAGTTCTCAGTGTTCCTTGAAGAAATAAAAACCCCAAATGAATCAATTCCCGTCGATTACATGCCGATTCATTGGAAATAAACTCAACATGCAGCGTGATGAGGTCAAGTATGAAACATTTCTTGTTGTTTCACACACTTACTAGCCAGTATGCAAAGTGTATACTAGTACTAGTGAGCCGTTCTCCATCCCAAACACATCCGTGCACTTTCTCTGAATCCTTTAAGAAGTGTAAATCCGTCTCACCCACACCGCTAATCTTTAGGCTGTCGTCGGTAACAAAGGAGGGAGTATTTTTATGCAAAAGGATGGGATGTTAGAGCATCAGCGCTCAGGCCGGATGCAGTGAATCTTCTCTCAATGGAAGATTATCAGCCGACAGAGACACGCGTCCCTGGAAAGACAGAAGTGGAGTTAAGAAGTT
>CM076081.1:36876942-37144442 GCA_038088235.1 Zacco platypus | reverse complement strand
CAAAAATATGAACTATTTCTGAAGGATCATGTGACTCTGAAGACTGGAGAAATGATGCTGAAAAATCAGGAATAATTACACTTTATTATATATTCCCATAGAAAACAGATGATTTACATTATAATAATATTTTGTGATTTTTACTGTATTTTTGATCAAATAAATTCAGCTTTGATCACAGGAATAAATTACACTTTACTATATATTCATATAGAAAACACATGATTTACATTATAATAATATTTTGTGATTTTTACTGTATTTTTGATCAAATAAATTCAGCTTTGATCACAGGAATAAATTACACTTTACTATATATTCACATAGAAAACAGATGATTTACATTGTAAAAATATTTTGTGATTTTTACTGTATTTTTGATCAAATAAATTCAGCTTTGATCACAGGAATAAATTACACTTTACTATATATTCACATAGAAAACAAATATTTTAAGTTAGAATAATATTTCACAATTTTTACTGTATTTTTGATCAAATAAATGCAGCTTTGGTGAACAGCAGAGACTTTTAAAACTCTGGAGTCTTTTTTTCTCATCATCTTATTAGTAAAAACAAAATGTCGTGCTTTTGGCAAAATAAAGAAAACTAACAGGATGCGTGAGCTGCGATCTCTCTCTCTGAACGAAGTCCATTCCGATAATCCTCAGAAATCGAACTGTAATTTAGCGAATACTCCTCACACTAACATGAGACTCATGTCTAAAGAAACGTTGAAAAGTCAGGCTTTAAATCATCGAACACAAATATTCTCGGTTTATGTAATGCGTTTGAAAAGAGAGAGATGTCGGTCGTTTGCGAGTCTGCATCAACTCGGAAAGATGTGTCAAGCTCGGTCAGATTTATGAGATTGACAGTTTGATTGACAGGCGATCTGACCAATCATAACCCAGAATCCATTTTGGAGTTAGTAGATTAACGTTGGTGAACTTGAATCACGTCTTGAAACAACATTCCTTCTGATGTTCATTCATGTTTATTTGATGCTATAAATGAACTAGTATGAAGAGATGATCGGTTCACGAGGAGCTACAGCGATCTGTCACCACACATTAAACACACACTAGACGCTATTTATTGATTAAACTGCTTTAAAACATTACAATATTTGAAATATGAAACCGTTTCATACGTTGTCACCGCGTGAGAACATGATGTGTGGCATGAGAGCGAACTAGTCTTTGCGAACGGTCAATTCTGGAAGAAAGAGCGCTTTCAGTTTAATTTCAGTAAAATAAACGATGATTGTGAATGTTTTGTATTTTCACTTCTCTCTACTGTGTGTGAGTCGGTGTGTTTGTACCTGGTCTACATGACTGGTAAATCTTGACCAGCAGCTCCACACTCCGCTGGTCAGTCCAGTCATGCAGAATCCGGGCCAGGATGTAGAGATCCGCCTGTGGGAGAGCATCTTTGAAGAAGTCACCTGTCAGAGACACACATAATATATCAGATAGTTTGTTCCCGCAGCTCTATCAACTAATGCAACTAACTAATAACCTGACAATCACTGACTAAAGAGGTTTACGTATTTCATTTAAATTGACGCAATGTTTTCCAGTACAAATATCTAAACATTCCTAAATCAAGATACATTTACAGGAGAAGCAAAATGACTGAAGATATAAAAATTGATCATAATGAAGTGAGTTTATACACACACACCTTCACAGAAGGAGATCCGCTCGTCTTGATCGGACACAAAGTGCTGCCGGGATGTTCTCACAACCTTCAGAAGGTCAAAGATGGTCACGGTTGATTCGGGGTAGGCCGACACACACTGTTTGGCCAGTGCGCCGCTACAGCCTGATGGGAAGAGAGCGAGGAACAAACGTTACGTGAGGTTCAACACCTCGGGCCACACATTAATATTCTTGAGTTATGTCACCCGCAACCATCTGGACCCTCCGGCTACCACACATGTCCGACCGCTCGGGAAAGCGTTGCAAGCGTGTTTCAGGACAAGATGGTGCTCTGTCCTTAAGGAGAAACTTTTATCCTGACATTTTAAAGGGATAGAAACTAATATTCGGCCTTTATTTAGTATCTTCACTCTAAAAATACTTGTCGCAAATGGGTTTTTTCATAACGGAAGAGAAGGATCAGATTTAGTGCGCCAAAGAATCTTAAAAGAAGCAATTTTTATTAGTGTAAAGAACATTTTAGGAATCTAAAGCAACTTTTTCTATTATTTCACTGTAAAAAAAAAAAAATCTTCCTGAGTATTATTGTCTTGTTTTACAGTACAAATATATAAACTTTCCCTTTGAATTTAGTTTTACCGCTCTGGTGCTCTTCGGTCATTTTTAACCAAAAGAAATGTACGTTTTGGGTTTTTTTTTTACTTCATTGGAATGGTTCGAAACTTGGTAAAGGTTTTGGCAAAAAGGTACAATCTAAAAACTCCTGGGCTATTTCTTCAACCCATTTATTTGTGTTGGGTTAAAATTATGGGTTATTTTTGACCCAGGAGTTTTTAGTGTGTACATGAACATGATTCAGAAAAATTAAATGGTCCTGGAAAAGAATTGTCACACTGGGAAGTGAATTTCATCTAGTGGAAGCGTTTGGTACTGCGCCCAAACAAAATCTCATTTTTTGAGATATCAACCTCAAATTTGGAACAAAACTTGATTAAATTTATGGCGTTGAATTTTTCGCTGAAGTAAAAAAAAATTTTTTTTTTTTTAAAAATGTAACATTGATACATTTATTGTTACAAAAAAATTCACAAAAATACTACTTTCAAATTTTTATATGAAATATATATTTTTCAAAACACATTTTACTCTAAAACTGTGAGAAAATCAAAGCCATAAATATAATCAAGTTTTGTTCTAAATTTGAGGTTGATATCTCAAAAAATGAGCTTTCAGTCAGATTTTGTTTGGGCGCAGTACCAAACGCTTCCACTAGATGAAATTCGTCTCCATTCATTTCCAATGCACTCATTTTTGACAGCGAGGAGCAAAAGTGTGACTGTTTTATTCAGGATCTTTTAACCTTTTCGTACCTTTTGTGTGTGTTCACGTAGCAAACCTTTACCAAGTTTCGTCCCGTTCCGGCGTCGGTAAGATTTCTTAATATTTTTGAAATAAATCTCACCAAGGCTGCATTTATTTGATCAAAAATACAGTAAAAAGTGTGAAATATTATTATAACTTAAAATAACTGCTTTCTATGCAAATATATTTTTAAATGTAATTTATTCCTGTGATTAAAAGCTGCATTTTCAGCATCATTTACTCCAGTCTTTAGTGACATGATCCAATTTTAAAAAGAATTTATATGAAATATATATTTTCCAAAACACTTTTACTGTAAAACTGCTGGAAAAATCAAAGCCATAAATCTAATCAGGTTTTGTTCCAAATTTGAGGTTGATATCTCAAAAAATGAGATTTTGTTTGGGCGCAGTACCAAACGCTTCCACTAGATGAAATTCGTCTCCATTCATTTCCAATGCGCTCGTTTTTGACGACGAGGAGCAAAAGTGTGACTGTTTTATTCAGGATCATTTAACCTTTTCGAATCATGTTCATGATTTTATTTGTATGTGTGTTCACATATCAAGTGCCAAAACCTTTACCAAGTTTCGTAGCATTCTGATGAAGTAAAAAAATGAGAAAAAAACAAAAAACAAAACGTGACTTTTAAGGTTAAAAAGTGTACTCCAAAGCATTAAACAGTCATGACAGTTTAAATCAAATTTCATTTTCAGGTCTATGCTCAAAAAGTGAATAAATGGATTATAACTACTGAATAAATATAAATAAATAACAGAAAATTCCCTAAAAATACAAAAAATTAAATAAAAGGCATTATCAAACTAAAATATACAGAAATACATTCATTTCACAGAGAAAAAAAAAGGAAATTTTTGTTTTTGCGGACAAAAAGTATTCTCATCTCTTTATAATATTAAGGCTGAACCACGTGGACTATAATCATGTCTTTACTACCTTTTTGGGGCCTTGAAAGGTAAAAATGACGTTGTGTGGTTCAAAAACCCTTGGATTTCATCAAAAATATCTTCATTTGTGTTCTGAAGATGAACGAAGGTCTTACGGGTGTAGAACGACACGAGGGAGAGGAATTAATGACTGAAATTTCATTTTTGGGTGAACTAACATTTTATTATCTTCAGTCATTTTTCTTCTCCAGTAAATGTATCTTGATTTAAGAATGTTTAGATATTTGTGCTGGAAAACAAGAGAAAAAACAAATTTTTGCAGCACACTCAAAAAATATTTCAGTCTAAACATAAGTTTTATGTAATTTAATTACATAGCAATTTTCCATCCATTTGGATGACATAGTTTTAACATAAACAAACTAATAAACTTAATGTGATTCATA
Organism: Zacco platypus; assembly: GCA_038088235.1. NCBI lineage: Eukaryota > Metazoa > Chordata > Actinopteri > Cypriniformes > Xenocyprididae > Zacco > Zacco platypus. The sequence goes on along the minus strand of CM076081.1, from coordinate 37,140,063 downwards.
TTTGTCAGTCATACGTAAATGAAATAGGTAAGATTTATGTAATAGTTCACAGGTTAATGAACACTGTTTAGTGGTCATGTGTGTGCACACTACTGAGTTAAAGCACCGTTGAAGCAGTGTCAGAGTTAATGAGATCATTAAGTGATGATTGAGCATTAATGATGAACGCCTGCTGTTAACAAGCAGAATCACTGAAGGACAGAGAAACACAAGAACTACAAATGAAATCAACTGAAGATAAAAGACATTTCATCTCTCACTATTCATATACTCAACTATTACATAAATCTTACCTATTTCATTTACATATGACTGACAAATATTAGTTTGTTTATGTTAAAACTATGTAATCCAAATGGATGAAAAATTGCTATGTAAGTAAATTACATAAAACTTATGTTTAGACAGAAATATTTTTTGAGTGTGTCTTCCTGTACGAACGCCCAGCGGTGAAATAAGTGGCGGTGTGTTTCAGTGGCACGCAGATGGAGAGAAGCTGCGCTGCGAGTCTCGTCTGCATTGAGTTAAATCTCACCGCCTCATTAGCGCTCGACAAACACTCGACACGTTAATGCTGTCTTGTCATCATTAGTCCAGCAACACCGGTCCTCTACAGGTGTCGGCCTGATGATTCCCTCAAGGCTTCCTCCCGCTCCTCATATAAGGCCGCACACCTCTACAACTCAATCCTGTCCGAGCAAATTGAAAGCGATTAAAACTGACAAAGACCTCGTCTCGTGAATAATTGAAGGAAACACTTTCAAGGCATTTCGCGGAAGCAGAAGAAATCTGGCGTGACATTTCAACACGCACACACACACAGATCAGCACGCACATGTTAGAGGATTAGATTCTTCTGTTAAAAAAACATGTTTTTTATTTCTATATTTCAGAACTGATATCTTCATAGCAAATTCAAATGTGTAAGTATATATATATATATATATATTCACAGACGGCATGGAAAAACATGTTAAATGCAAATAAAAAAAAAACTTTTGTTAATTTTTTTTAATTTTTGAAAAGCAAGGATGCATTAAAATTGATCCAAAATGACATGCATCACACAAAAATGTGAACTGTTTTCAACATTGAGAATCATCAGAAATTATATTATATTATATTATTCTGAAGGATCATGTGACACTGAAGACTGAAAATTCAGCTTTTCATCACAGGAATAAATTACACTTTATTATACATTTACATAGAAAACAGCTATTTTATGTTATAATAATATTTCACTATTTTTATTGTATTTTTTTTATTGTATCTTGGGGGGATTTATTTCAAAAACATTAACAAATGTTACCAACCCCAAACTTTTGACGTTTGTACAATATAAATTGCATATATATAGCATTCTGTGCAATTGTAGTCCATAGTAATTAACTATGGCATTAATAAATTGCAATATTTGACTTTAAGAATATATTTGTTGACATGTTTGTTATGCTTCTCAATGTCGAGTGTGAAATCAGAATCTGACACTGACACAGAATCAGCTCAATAGCTCCATCTTGTGGATTCCTTGCTAATTTTATCCTCAAAACAGTCTGCAAGCGCCTGTGATTCAGATCCCTGGTGTTACAGCATCATCTCTTTGGCTCTGGTTTACTGAAAGGTTTGCATGTATAAAACTAGGGGTCAGTGTGTGGTTAGCATGACTTTCTCTATTAACAATCATTCCAAATCATCTGTGTAGACTGAAAGAATAGATTTTTTAAATATAGTAGATGGTTTGCTCTGATAACGTGTTTTTCTGTGCACCGTCTCCAGATCATCAGTGAGGCGGTCTCATGTGAAAAGCGTCTTACCACCGAGTTCACAGATGCATTTGAAGGAATTGAACAGAATGTGACACTATTGTCTTCTGTATTGGAATTACTCATATTTGATGAAGTTTGCATCATTGAGGCAAAATATATGATGCATGAAATATAGACGATTTGATGTAATCACATCTAAAAGAATATCTGAATCACAAAGCGTTGGAATCACGTAAACAGACCTTTCAGAATCTGAGATCAGTGCATGTAAACTTACGAACCTTATTATTTGGGAACAGAAAACAAACTGCAGATGCAATAGTGAAAACAAGATGCCAACGAATCGATTAAAACATTTTTGCCAACTGATTTGACTTGCGTTTTTGTTAAACGACGATAAAAACTACAACAATTCCCACAGACTTTCATTGAGTGGTTAAGACTTTTGTGCAAAAAGTCTTTACACAGCCTATCACTAAGCTAAGTTTAAAGACTATCCTAGAAACATGCTACCAATGTGCTAAGTCATGCTAGAAACATGTTAAAACAAGCTACCAAAGTGCCAGTTCAAGCTAGCAACATGTTAAATCATATTAGCAACATCTTAAATCATGTCAGAAACATGCTAAGAAAATGTTAAATCATGCCAACATCATGTTAATCCTGCTAACAAGAGGCCAATCATGCCAACAACATGATAACAACACGTTAATCATGCTACAAAGATGCTAAATAATGCTAAAATGTGTTAAGAATATGTTGAATCATGCCAACAACATGCTAATCCTGCTAACAAGAGGCCAATCATGCCAACAACATGATAACAACACGTTAATCATGCTACAAAGATGCTAAGTAATACTAAAACGTGTTAAGAATATGTTAAATCATGTCAACAACATGCTAATCCTGCTAACATGCTAACAAGAGGCCAATCATGCCAACAACATAAAAACAGCACGTTAATCATGCTACAAACATGCTAAATAATGCTAAAACATGTTAAGAATATGTTTAATCATGCCAACAACATGCTAATCGTGCTAACATGCTAACAAGAGGCCAATCATGCCAACAACATGATAACAACACTTTAATCATGCTACAAACATGCTAAATAATGCTAAAACGTGTTAAGAATGTTAAATCATGCCAACAACATGCTAATCCTGCTAACATGCTAACAAGTGGCCAATCATGCTAACAACATGATAACAACACATTAATCATGCTACAAAGATGGTAAATAATGTTAAAACGTGTTAAGAATATGTTAAATCATGCCAACAACATGCTAATCCTGCTAACATGCTAACAAGAGGCCAATCATGCCAACAACATGATAACAACACGTTAATCATGCTACAAAGATGCTAAATAATGCTAAAACATGTTAAGAATATGTTTAATCATGCAAACAACATGCTAATCCTGCTAACATGCTAACAAGAGGCCAATCATGCTAACAACACGTTAATCATGCTACAAAGATGCTAAATAATGCTAAAACGTGTTAAGAATGTTAAAGCATGCTAACAACGTGATAACAACACGTTAATCATGCTACAAAGATGCTGAATAATGCTAAAACATGTTAAGAATGTTAAATCATGCTAGCAACATGTCAAAATATCTTTGGAATGTGTTAACTCATGGTAGCAACATGTTAAATAATGCTGGCAAACATGTTAACAAATTGTTAATCGAGCTAGCAATGTGTTAAATAATGCTAGCAACACATTAACATGCTAAAACATCTAGCAATGTGTTAAAATATTTTAACAAGTTAATTCATGCTAGCAACATGCTAATCATGCTAACATGCTAACAAGAGGCCAATCATGCTAACAACATGATAACAACACGTTAATCATGCTACAAAGATGCTAAACAATGCTAAAACGTGTTAAGAATATGTTAAATCATGCTAACAACATGCTAATCATGCTAACAAGAGGCCAATCATGCCAACAACATGATGACAACACGTTAATCATGCTACAAAGATGCTAAATAATGCTAAAATGTGTTAAGAATATGTTAAATCATGCCAACAAGATGCTAATCCTGCTAACAAGAGGCCAATCATGCCAACAACATGATAACAACACGTTAATCATGCTACAAAGATGCTAAGTAATACTAAAACGTGTTAAGAATATGTTAAATCATGCCAACGACATGCTAATCCTGCTAACATGCTAACAAGAGGCCAATCATGCCAACAACATGATAACAACACTTTAATCATGCTACAAACATGCTAAATAATGTTAAAACGTGTTAAGAATGTTAAATCATGCCAACAACATGCTAATCCTGCTAACATGCTAACAAGAGGCCAATCATGCCAACAACATGATAACAACACGTTAATCATGCTACAAAGATGCTAAATAATGCTAAAACATGTTAAGAATATGTTTAATCATGCTAACAACATGCTAATCCTGCTAACATGCTAACAAGAGGCCAATCATGCTAACAACATGATAACAACACGTTAATCATGCTACAAAGATGCTAAATAATGCTAAAACGTGTTAAGAATGTTAAATCATGCTAACAACGTGATAACAACACGTTAATCATGCTACAAAGATGCTGAATAATGCTAAAACATGTTAAGAATGTTAAATCATGCTAGCAACATGTCAAAATATCTTTGGAATGTGTTAACTCATGGTAGCAACATGTTAAATAATGCTGGCAAACATGTTAACAAATTGTTAATCGAGCTAGCAATGTGTTAAATAATGCTAGCAACACATTAACATGCTAAAACATCTAGCAATGTGTTAAAATATTTTAACAAGTTAATTCATGCTAGCAACATGCTAATCATGCTAACAAGAGGCCAATCATGCTAACAACATGATAACAACACGTGAATCATGCTACAAAAATGCTAAACAATGCTAAAACGTGTTAAGAATATGTTAAATCATGCTAACAACATGCTAATCATGCTAACAAGAGGCCAATCATGCCAACAACATGATGACAACACGTTAATCATGCTACAAAAATGCTAAATAATGCTAAAACATGTTAAGAATGTTAAATCATGGTAGCAACATGTTAAATAATGCTGGCAAACATGTTAACAAATTGTTAATCGAGCTAGCAATGTGTTAAATGATGCTAGCAACACATTAACATGCTAAAACATGCTGGCAATGTGTTAAAATATTCTAACAAGTTAAATCATGCTAGCAACATGCTAATCATGCTAACAACATGCTAAAATATGCTAGTAATGTTAAAATGTGCTTGCAGCATGCTAATTCATTCTAGCAGACAAGGCTTTGTCAAGCCCACATCAAAGTTTGTTCACAAACTTTTCTCATCTAGACGTGAAATAACACTGTTCCAGTGGACGCAGTGATGTGCAACTGCTCCCACACTATCCAAATAAACCAAACCAAACAGCTCTAGTGCGAAATCACCTGTAACTGATCAGGTCAAATTCATGTGAATTATGTGGACATCAGGGGCAGAAGGTGAGTGAGGGCGTGTGGGTAAATGAACACCTTCCAGCCCTCGTCCTACAGCTCTGTTCTGGTGTCCAGGACCCATGACAAGTTTGATCCAGTTCGCAATGTCGCATTCAAGGACCCAAATGTCAAGCTTTTCATTTGAGAGTCGCCCGGGGCAGCCCGACTCTGATTAGTCACAGACTCCTCGGCCATTCGAGCGGTAACCTTGACTTTACAAACACTGAAGTGGACAGCTCAGCAGCAGCCGCCGGCACTTAAGATGTTTTCAAAGTGCTGGTCGCTCTCTAGCATGTTCTGCTCTGGAGATCAGAAGCTCTGGGCTGAACGCACCAACGACTGTGTGTTTGTCCTGGAAGGACAAACATCTCTGAGGAGAACAAACAATCAGAGAGTGTTTGTACAGTCAGCTCAGGTACTCCCTAAAATAAACACCCTAGCAACCACATAGTAAAACCTTAGCAATCACCTTAGTGACAACACAGCAATCTATTAGTATTTAAGGTTTTTAAAACTACTTTCAACTTTCTGGCCAGGCTTTCTCAAGCCAACATCAAAGTTTGTCTTGACCCTAGTTCTGATTATTACGCGAGTCTCTGGAGTATCTGATTGTAATTAGGGCAGGGCGATATGACGATATATACCGTTACTTTGCTATATCATAATATATATTTATATATCAGTATGTAAATATATTGCACTATTGACACTTTCAGAGTGATGAAATGCATGAATGAGAATATAAAGAGCAGGACATTCTTGATGTTAAAAAGAGTTATAAGCACAATCCAGTACAGCGCCCATGCTGACTCGTACACTGCCAAAGTGCGCACACAGAAACATGCCTCTATCAGAAGGCGATCACGAATTAGGGACGTACTCAATATTAAAGTATTATTAAGCACACCAAGTAAGGGTGGGGGATAAACTGGTAGACACGAATAACCGATAGAAATTTGTCAAACAGTAGACGAGAGATTTCGGACTATACTTACTGACCTCCACAGAGACAGAGGTGCTGCATGATGGGACGCTTTGAACTCCGAACTGATGACTTCAACAGACAGGACTACGAAGCATCCATACACACTTTCACTCACTCACAGACACACTCACTCAATCACTCACACTCACTCAGTCTCAGGTTTGGCAGGCGTGACGTGGACGGGCTCAGGCTTAGCAGGCATGACGTGGACAGGCTTAGCAGGCATGACGTGGACAGGCTTAGCAGGCGTGACGTGGACAGGCTTAGCAGGCGTGACGTGGACAGGCTCAGGCTTAGCAGGCATGACGTGGACGGGCTCAGGCTTAGCAGGCATGACGTGGACAGGCTTAGCAGGCATGACGTGGACAGGCTTAGCAGGCATGACGTGGACAGGCTTAGCAGGCGTGACGTGGACGGGCTCAGGCTTAGCAGGCATGACGTGGACGGGCTCAGGTTTAGCAGGCATGACGTGGACGGGCTCAGGCTTAGCAGGCGTGACGTGGACGGGCTCAGGCTTAGCAGGCGTGACGTGGACAGGCTCAGGCTTAGCAGGCGTGACGTGGACAGGCTCAGGCTAAGCAGGCGTGACGTGGACAGGCTCTGGCTTAGCTGGCGTGACGTGGACAGGCTCAGGCTTAGCAGGCGTGACGTGGACAGGCTCAGGCTTAGCAGGCGTGACGTAACACATTGACTAAGGCAGCACAAGAGGAGCAAGAGAAACACAGAACAAAAAGGCAGCATGAGTCGAACTACAAATTAAAAGGCAAGAAATCATAAACATGTGACAACCAGTAAACAACTGTGACATCCAGTAAATGTATCTTGATTTAAGAGTGTTTAGATATTTGTACTGAAAAACAAGACAGAAAACTGAGAAAGAACATTTTTTTTATTTGCTTATGAATTAACCAACCAACATACAGTATTTTGTCATGTTTATTATAATAGATAAATGAAAAGTGCACTACTTATTTATTTATTATTTCCAAATATTCTGATTCACGATTTGTAGTATGTGCACAGGCATTACATTTTTATATCAATGTTGTAATTCGCAATTCATTTAATTTTATCTTTGAAGCAGATTTGTTGCATGACAGCATTAATTAAAGATTTAAGTTTTAAGTCAAGATCAAGTTATCTGGATCTCCTGTGCTGCATCAAACCACTCCCATAATAGCATGTCACCACTCAAAATAATGCCCGGCTCAGCCTGTGTGATTCCAACAAATTACAATTATAAAGTAAATATTCCTTCTCAACTGAGTTAATCAGATTTAAAGGCTACTGTATTCATTTAACATTCGCTGTGTTCACGTTACATTCACTATTCACATTCACTTACTTTTTGTAGCAACACTGGCAAAAATGCTCAAAGTCATTCGCTGAATGTAGCGTGAGCAGCTCAGTTTGTGAGTCAAAGTGAAACCTGTTGTGGTCTGATTTATCAACATCTAATGTGGTTTGAACTTGTGGTGGACAAACGGCCGCATTAGCATGTCTGATATTGGTTGAATGAGGTCAATGGTTTGTGGGTGATTTTTTTTATTCATTTTCTCTCCTGAAACTGTACATTTCATGTCTATTACCACCCACTGCAACTTATACCAACAATGGAAATAAGAGCAGTTATAGTAGCAAAATATGTGGGAGAGCGTTGTTATAGTGTGACGATATTATATTGTAATAGGTAGCATATCAAAGTTAATACCAAATCAAAACTAGTTAGCACATAATTTGTTATAAAAGACTTCAATGACAATATAACCCAAATGTGGGACATTCAAACTGACCAATCAGAAGATTAAAACTTCCACCACTGTACTGAAGGTGTGACAATTCGTAGACCCCCGATGTACATACATCTTGGCCTACAGGCTTTGATCACTATTAACACCTCTTTGCCTTTAGGAATTCCAAATGGCCCTTTTAGCAGGAGAGAGGGGTCAAAACAGCAAAGAAAAAGCCTTTGTTTATTTAAAAATATCTTTGGATATTTTCAGTCCTACAAAATACCCCTTGGCACCGTTGGCCACACACATGCAACTTTAAATTACTATACAATTCCAGTACTGCACTTATTATTCCAATTTACACATGACACATGGCCTAGAATGCATTGCATCTACAACCTTTAACCTACATGTTAACCAACAACTTTAAAGTGTGTTCTATGTTGTATCTGGTTGTATCTCTCTATTAGTGTTACTAGACCTCAGTGCTGCTTTTGACACTATCGACCACAATATTCTTTTGAATAGACTAGAAAATTATGCTGGAATTAGTGGAAATGCATTGGCATGGTTCAAATCATACTTATCTGACCGTTATCAGTTTGTAGTAGTAAACGAAGAGATGTCATTTCGATCACAAGTTAAACATGGAGTACCACAAGGCTCAGTTCTAGGACCGTTGCTTTTCACTCTGTACATGCTACCCTTGGGAGATGTCATTAGGAAGCATGGCATTAGCTTTCACTGTTACGCTGATGATACTCAGCTCTATATTTCCTCGCGCCCCGACGAAACCGACCAATTCTCAAAATTAACAGAATGCGTAGCTGATATAAAAAATTGGATGACTAGTAATTTCCTACTACTAAATTCAGAAAAAACAGAGATTCTAATTATTGGACCAAAAACTTCTGCACATAATAACCTAGAATACTGTCTAACACTTGATGGCTGCTCTGTTAAGTCGTCTTCGTCAGTTAGGAACCTGGGTGTGCTCTTTGATACCAATCTTTCATTTGAATGCCACATTTCTAGCATATGTAAAACCGCATTCTTCCATCTTAAAAACATATCTAAATTGCGACATATGCTCTCAATGACAAATGCGGAACAGCTAGTTCATGCGTTTATGACCTCGAGACTAGATTACTGTAATGCTCTACTGGGTGGTTGCCCTGCTCGCGTGATAAATAAATTACAGCTGGTCCAAAACGCAGCTGCTAGAGTCCTTACTAGAACCAGGAAGTATGAACATATTAGTCCGGTTCTGTCAAAACTGCACTGGCTCCCTATTAAACATCGTATAGATTTTAAAATCTTGCTAATTACTTACAAAGCACTAAATGGCTTAGCTCCCCAGTACCTGAGTGAGCTTTTAATGCATTATAGTCCTTCGCGTCTATTACGATCTCAGAATTCTGGCCAGTTGTTAATACCTAGAATATCAAAATCAACCGCGGGCGGTAGATCCTTTTCCTATTTGGCACCTAAACTCTGGAACAATCTTCCTAGCATTGTTCGGGAAGCAGACACACTTTGTCAGTTTAAATCTAGACTAAAAACGCATCTATTTAACCTGGCATACACATGACGCACTATAAACTTTTGTCCTCATATCCGTTAAAGGATTGTTAGGCTGCATAGATCAGGTCAGCCGGAACCGGGAACACTTCCTATAACACCAGATGTACTCGTTACATCGGAAGAAGAATGGCGTCTACGCTAATTTTTTGTCTCTCTGCTTATCCCGAGGTTTACCAATTAACATGATTGGCTGGATCCGGGCTGTGTCCGGGTCGGACGGGGAACCTGTGCCTGTGTGCGGCAGCAGTGTGGCCCTGTGGTGTCGGCGGAGACCGTGTGAACGAGCTCATCCTTTGTGAAGACCCTACCGACTCATCAGCCAGCGGCACATATCCCAACAAACCGTCCCATATCGGCGTGATCAAAAGATCTTAAATTAGATGGAACTAGATTAAATATTTTGACTGTTGCGATTCCAAATCAGTTTAATGACCTGTAACTCTGCCTGAGTATCGGACAAGTGTTCACTGTTGGCCAGAGGAGAACTGGCCCCCCAACTAAGCCTGGTTTCTCCCAAGGTTTTTTTCTCCATTTGTTGGAGTTTTGGTTCCTTGCCGCTGTTGCCTTTGGCTTGCTTAAGTTGGGGACACTTGCTTGATATTCAGCAGTGTTTTTGATATGCCTGTATTGGCGCCGTTGTATGCGAACTGATCTGAGCCGGACGATTACGTCACTGTTTTCTCCAGTGCTGCTATACCTAAATTACCTAGACTAATAACTATTGATCTTTGCAACGGAATGAATCAATAATATATAGAATAAGCTGCACAATGACACCATTTTCTTATTAATGTAAAGCTGCTTTGCCACAATTTGCATTGTAAAAAGCGCTATATAAATAAAGATGACTTGACTTGACTTGACTTCTATGTGCAGTATGTTTAGCACAATTACAAATTTGAAAATACAAACAGGATCATTGCTATTGAGCGCTGATATTTGCCCTTAAAATGTAGTTTCCTATTTTTCTGAAAATAAGGTGGAGGTCTACCTCTACCCAGTGACCAGCATATTTCCTCTGTATGGCCTATTTTCTGACAGGAACTGCAAAACCTGCTCTCTTTGCCACAGGGTTGTTTGCTGTGTTCTCCTGGAGTTTGAGTATTTTCACAAGTCTCTAATGCTTGTACACCATGCGTTCTGGTACATGACTCTGCGTTATTCCGTCGCTGCATCACCTTAAGAACTGAAATAGGCACTTTCTTGAGCAGAGGCCTCTGAACAAAACATTTCAGATTAATTTCCGCAAGTCACATCATCTATGACGTGAACATGCTTTTTAGCCCCATCGCTGTTCAGCAATTTTGAGCATTTAGCTTAGCCTTAAGATATGCAATGATCTCCTTGTGTGTTTTACACTTTTCAGTTAGGGCCAACTGGTCAGTTAGTAAATTATCTAGCTGTGATTGAAGATCTTGAATCTTTGCCTCAGACTTTTGTGCCTCTGCATTTTTAGAATGCACTTCCTCACATTTAACATCCATAAATGAAGATAGAAATGTTGTTGACACATGTAGCCATCAGTGTTGGGGGTAATGCGTGTAACATGCGTTACGTAATAATATTACTTTTCTGGAGTAACGAGTAAAGTAACGCTGTTAGGGTTATCCGCTGGAGTGCCCTCAAACAGCCACTAGAGGGCACTCAACCTCGGTCACTCACATACTTGTACACACTACATTTCCCAGAAGCCCCGTACCTTGGGACTGATCACCTCAGCCAGCTGCAACTCATTACATGGACTATTTAAGAGGCATTCAGCCTGGTATGAGTTGCGAGGTCTTGTTTTCCCCTGGTTACAATTCTGAGCGTTTTCCCCAGTCTAGTCTTCCTGTTGTGTCCCTGTCTGACTTCTGTTGTTTGATTCTTGCTTCCTGACCTGATCCTTGCTCGCTGTACTAGACTGTGAATGTTATCTACCCGACCTTGTGATATAAAACGGTTTAAGGTTGTTATTAGTAATATGTCCCCTATCCATTAGGTGGCGACCAAGTGCTAAGGACTATTCTGCCAGTGTGTTTTGAGCAGTAGTCACATTATGTTCATGTGTTCAGTCTAAAAGCTTTGATGTGAATAAAGCACACAAGTTAAAGAAACCAAGTCGCTTCATTAAAACATCACATGGTGTCAGAAGTGGAGCGCTGTTAACACCATGGCAAAGTTTCAGCCCCCGGACAGTTTTGATTTCGCTTACCCCGAACGATGGCCCGAATGGCGTCAGAGATTTCGCCGCTACAGGATACTCACTCAGTCTCAGGTTTGGCAGGCGTGACGTGGACAGGCTCAGGCTTAGCAGGCGTGACGTGGACAGGCTCAGGCTTAGCAGGCATGACGTGGACAGGCTCAGGCTTAGCAGGCATGACATGAACAGGCTCAGGTTTAGCAGGCATGACGTGAACAGGCTCAGGTTTAGCAGGCATGACGTGAACAGGCTCAGGCTTAGCAGGCATGACGTGGACAGGCTCAGGCTTGGCAAGCATGACGTGGACAGGCTCAGGCTTAGCAGGCGTGACGTCGACAGGCTCAGGCTAAGCAGGCGTGACGTGGACAGGCTCAGGCTTAGCAGGCGTGACGTGAACAGGCTCAGGCTTAGCAGGCGTGACATGAACAGGCTCAGGCTTAGCAGGCCTGACGTGGACAGGCTCAGGCTTAGCAGGCATGACGTGGACAGGCTCAGACTTAGCATGCATGACGTGAACAGGCTCAGACTTAGCATGCATGACGGGAACAAGCTCAGGCTAAGTAGGCATGACGTGAACAGGCTCAGGCTTAGCAGGCATGACGTGGACAGGCTCAGGCTTGGCAAGCATGACCTGGACGGGCTCAGGCTTAGCAGGCATGACGTGGACAGGCTCAGGCTTAGTAGGCGTGACGTGAACAGGCTCAGGCTTAGCAGGCGTGACGTGAACAGGCTCAGGCTTAGCAGCCGTGACGTGGACAGGCTCAGGCTTAGCAGGCGTGACGTGGACAGGCTCAGGCTTAGCAGGCGTGACGTGGACAGGCTCAGGCTTAGCAGGCGTGACGTGGACAGGCTCAGGCTTAGCAGGCATGATGTGAACAGGCTCAGGCTTAGCAGGCATGACGTGAACAGGCTCAGACTTAGCATGCATGATGTGAACAGGCTCAGGCTTAGTAGGCATGACGTGAACAGGCTCAGGCTTAGCAGGCATGACGTGGACAGGCTCAGGCTTGGCAAGCATGACGTGGACAGGCTCAGGCTTAGCAGGCGTGACGTGAACAGGCTCAGGCTTAGCAGGCGTGACGTGACACATTGACTAAGGCAGCACAAGAGGAGCAAGAGAAACACAGAACAAAAAGGCAGCATGATTCAAACTAAAAAATAAAAGACAAGAAATCATAAACATGAAACAAAACATAAAAAACAACTGTGACATCCAGTAAATGTATCTTGATTTAAGAATGTTTAGATATTTGTACTGAAAAACAAGACAGAAAACTGAGAAAGAACAATTTTTTTATTTGCTTATGAATTAACCAACCAACATACAGTATTTTGTCATGTTTATTATAATAGATAAATGAAAAGTGCACTACTTTTTTATTTATTATTTCCAAATATTCTGATTCACGATTTGTAGTATGTGCACAGGCATTACATTTTTATATCAATGTTGTAATTCGCAATTCATTTAATTTTACCTTTGAAGCAGATTTGTTGCATGACAGCATTAATTAAAGATTTAAGTTTTAAGTTAAGATCAAGTTATCTGGATCTACTGTGCTGCATCAACAAGATATCATGCATCACTGATGAACTTCACCGGTATTCCCTTTAAAATTTATTTTCATGACTTCCTGTGTTAAAAGAAATGGTCGCGTGAAAACGAACTGTGACTGAGGTTCAGCCTTGTTAAGGAAAGACCACAAACTCACACAGTGTCAGTTTCAGACAATAGAAGCATCACAATCGAAAGCTTTTCAGTGAGCCGATGAAGAAAATGTTTCTCAAAGTAGTTTTGTTCTGTTTGTGGCATCTGAATGGTGAGTTTTAAAAGTGTTTTTATGGCTTCTGTTGTTTCTGTTCTGGTACCATGTTGGGATAAAGTTATTTTGATGCTTTAATCTCTGATAAACTCTGTTCTTCAGGTGTGTTTGGAGTTAATGAAGTGAATTATGTTCCAAAAATTGCGGGAGATTCAGTCACTCTAAACTCCAATCTTACTGAATTAATGGATGATGATGAGATTCTGTGGTGGTTTTTGACTGATTTATCAACAAACTACATCACTTTAATAGCCGAAATCAATGTAACGGACGACAGAATCGCTGTATATGATGATGTTCTTGATGGGAGATTCAGAGACAGACTGAAACTGGACCATCAAACTGGATCTCTGACCATCACAAACACCAGAACTGAACATACTGGACATTATTTACTACTGATAAACCACATGAGCATGATTTTAACTCTCCTTGTCTATGGTGAGTTAAATATTTGTCTTACCTTTATATATATATATATATATCACCAAATACAAAATTAATCCACTCATTTTTTTATTCTTTTGTGTCCGTTTTGTTTTCATGATATTTTTCACTTTATATTTAAATTTTAACATTTGAACAAAAACTGCTTCTTTTTGTTCTCCATGTGTGTGTTTGATGATACAGAAGTGAAGCCAGTGTCAGTGATGGAGCGAGATTCAGTCACTCTAGAATCGGATCTTACTGAAATAATGGATAATTATCAGATTACGTGGGCATTTTTAGATGAAATCAATATAATAGCTGAAATCAATAAATGGGCCGACAGCTTCAGTTTCACTGTAAATGATGATGTTCTTGATGGGAGATTCAGAGACAGACTGAAACTGGACAATCAAACTGGATCTCTGACCATCACAGACACCAGAATTGAAGATTCTGGAGATTATATAATATGGATTCATGGAGCAAAACCGTCAATGAAAGCTTTCAGTGTCTCTGTCTATGGTGAGTATAAATAATTTATCCTGCCCTTCAAATATTCTCGAGATTTACGTTTATTGACGTCAATATGGACACAATAGTGTTTGGATCAGTTTGTTGGTCTTCTCTTGTTCTACCAGAAATTGGTCATCAAGCTGTGTATACTATCTCATACTCAAAATAGTGGCTGTGATAATCAGCTACAACTAATCCAGACTCTCCTGTTGTTCGTATAATGTCGAGAGTCAGTTCTAATGATATATGAGTATAATGATATCAGAGACTTCCTCCAATACCTGCTGATGCAACTTCATGTTGATTTTGCTCGCTGACCGACGGAAAACTCTCGCGTGTCCATGTGTTTATTTAAGCGTTTATAGAAGTACAGCAGTAATCCATAGCAGTTTCAAATATTAAAAATATGAAAATATCAGAGAAGACGTCTGCGAGGAGAAACAATTGATAAGAAATGACCTGAAGACAATTACAGGAAAGAGCAGAGCCAAACACTCACGGGATCTCATGACAAGATGAAACTGTTCCTTCAGACACTTTTAGAGCATTAGTTCACTTCAGAATTAAAATGTCCTGATAATTCACTCTCCTCCATGTCATCCAAGATCTTCACGTCTTTCTTTCTTCAGTGGAAAAGAAATGAAGGATTTTTCTCCATATAGTGGACTTCAATGGGGTTCAACGGGTCAGTTTCAGTGCAGCTTCAAAGACTCTACATGATCCAGACGAGGAATAAGAGTCTGATCTAGAGAAACCGTCTCACATTTAATATAAAAAATAAACATTATATACTTTTAAAACCACAAATGCTCGTCTTGCACTGCTCTGATGCGCCACGCATCACGTCATCACGCTGGAAAGGTCATGTGACGTACACTGTAAAAAGCGCCTCAAGGAATTTATTTTAAAAAGTATATTTCTTCCAATAAATTGATTCCCTTTTCTTTTTGTATTCATTTAAGTTTTACAGAAGTAAAAAGTGTGAATGTTTTTGTAACTTATTATTACCTATCAAAAAATGATTTTACTGAACTTCACAATAAATTGCATTGTGTAACATTAAAGTGCACCCAATTGTTTGTATATGGCAGCTGTTATAGAGCGTTGGAAACGAATATCTCTCTTTCCTTATTTATTAAAGTTGTGGCAATGCTAACTAATTATTAATAAAGTTTATTTTTTTATTTTAAATGTTACTTATTTTAACTAAGTATGATTTGGTCAATATGCTACTCCTTGTCACAATGTTTTGCTTTATCTTCATTTTTTAGCACACAGTAAAATACATAATACCGATTTTTACAAACTCAAAATACCAAGAAGTTCACTAAACTTACAAAAAGTAGTTGGAAATTTTTTTTGAGTTGAATTTAAGTAACAGTTTTTACTTCGTTTGCTTTGTAAACCCTGGATCGGTACTTCAGCCTACGTCACGTGTGACCTTTCCAACGTGATGACGTGATGCGTGGAGCGTGAGCATTTGTGTGCTTTGACATTCAAGTGTGTTTGATCAGGGTTGTAGCTAAACTGTGCAGGACATCTGCACTCCAGGACTGGAGTTATTGGCACACAAACAAAATGGCGAGTGGAAACGTGCAGATTAAGGGGCGGTAATATTATAATAAGAGGAGGAGCGAAATCTCGTTTTTTCACTCGCTTTCAGAGAAAGGTTTGCCGAAACAAAGTTACTGGGTTGTGCTTTTCTGGGTTGGTTGATGACCAGATTATAGCACCTAAGCATGGAAAAAGTCAGATTTTCACGATATGTCCCCTTTAACCCTTGTGTTCTGTTCCGGGTCAATTTGACCCGTTTAGATTTTCTAGTTGTTGGAAATACTGTTTTTTTTCTTGATATTTTGTAACTTTTTCTCATTTACCATCATGAACACGCATGCAAAGTTTCAACATGCTGGTGTTTTTTGACATATACAAACTAAATTACCGTTACGTTCGTGATGGTCATATTTTAACGCTCTAAAGCAACTGTACTGACCCAAAATAATAACATTTCTTGGTTATATTTTGTTATTTTATTTTTTTACTACCTTATAAAGCTAAAAAAATGAGGTTTTCCACACTTATTTCGATACAGAAAAATGTTTTAACCAGCAGCATGTGTGTGAAGTTCATATGCAGAAAACACACACTTGCTCATCATGTCAGAAGAAACTTCTTGACTTACAAAAGTTTGAGTTTACAAAACAGCCAACTTAAAAAAAAGTACATATTTTCATTATACAGCTACATTTAATTGTTCAGTTATGATGTTCTAAGAAAAAAAAAACGTAAAAAAAAATTATTTATAGTATTTAAAAATCCACTGTTTATTTTCACATTTTGTAAAAAAAAAAATGGTTAAACATTTTCATTAAATCATATCATCAGATATATATTTTTTGGAATATTTGACAAATGTTGATATTAAAAGTTCTGAATCTTTCTTGTTTTTCATAGTGTGATTTTTGAGGAATTGTATTGAATCCAATCAGGGTCAATTTGAGCCGCTCCATAACGAGTGAACACAGAAATCCAACAGCGCATGAGGGTTAAACACTCACTGACTCAACACATTCAAACACTGACGGATGAAACAGACTCTTAATTACTGTTACTTACCGTTCAATTATGTTTTCCAGCTCATCTGCCCGTTCCTGTCATCAGCAGAGACTGTTCTTCATCATCATCATCATCATCATCATCATGTTCACTGGTGTGTTCAGCTGTGAACGCGAGTCATGTGACTCTCTCCTGGTACAAAGGAAACCGTGTGTTGTTTAGCAGCAATGCATATGATCTCAGGATCAGTCTCTCTCTACATCTGGAAGTGGAATATCAGGATAAAAACAGCTACAGCTGTGGGATCAACGATCACTTCAGATACCATACGAAACACCTGGACATCAGTGAGCTCTGTCAACCTTGTCCAGGTACATCAACACATTGATGCTCGTCACTGAGCTGATCTCGGTCTTTTGTTGTCGTTCGGATTGACATATTCACTCACACTAATAATGACTGTCTGTCTTTAGCTGTTACAGCACCAGATCCACGGACTCCATTACATCCTACTTTATATCTCCCTGCACGTCCTCCAGTCTCAGTATCTCTGAAAACGGTGCTGATTTCTGCTGCCGCCGCTGGATCTCTGCTGTATGGAAGCCCGTTTCCGCCACTGTTGAGAAAAAAAAAAAATTCCGTAAGTCATAATAATGAGAAACTTGCTCATAATAATGACTTAGTATCTCATAATAATGAGAAACTTTTCTCATAATAATGACTTAGTATCTCATAATAACGACTTAGCATCTCATAATAATGACTTAGTATCTCATAAAAATAATGAATTAGCATTTTTAACTTAATCAAAAAAAATTTTTTTATTTTTTTTAAGAAACTTTCTCATAATAATGACTTAACATCTCATAATAATGACTTAGTATCTTTAACTTAATAAAAAAAACTTTTTTAATTTTTTTATTTTTTTTATTAAGTTGCTAAGTCATTATTATGAGATACTAAGTCATTATTATGAGAAAGTTTCTAAAAAAAATTTAAAAATTTTTTTTTTTTGATTAAGTTAAAGATGCTAAGTCATTATTATGAGATACTAAGTCATTATTATGAGAAAGTTTCTAAAAAAAATTAAAAAAAATTTTTTTTTTGATTAAGTTAAAGACGTTAAGTCATTATTATGAGATGCTAAGTCATTATTATGAGATGTTAAGTCATTATTATGAGATGTTAAGTCATTATTATGAGATGCTAAGTCATTATTATGAGATGTTAAGTCATTATTATGAGATGTTAAGTCATTATTATGAGATGTTAAGTCATTATTATGAGATGTTAAGTCATTATTATGAGATGTTAAGTCATTATTATGAGAAAGTTTCTAAAAGAAATTAAAAAAACATTTTTTTTTGATTAAGTTAAAGATGTTAAGTCATTATTATGAGATGCTAAGTCATTATTATGAGATACTAAGTCATTATTATGAGATGTTAAGTCATTATTATTAGATACTAAGTCATTATTATGAGATACTAAGTCATTATTATGAGAAAGTTTCTCATTATTATGACTTACGGAATATTTTTTTTTCTCAACAGTGGCGGGAACGGGCTTCCATACTGCTGATTATGGCTGTAATTGGGACGTTTTGTTTCTGCAGGAAACACAGAGACACAGGTCAAGTGAGTCTTCGGCTCGCACATCTGTGAAAACAACGTGTAAGTGTCATGTATTACATTTTAAGTATATTTTAAAATGTGCATGATTGCATACTGCATCCTACTCCACAAACTCGCTGCACATATGTGGCTGTGATATAAGTCCCATAATATTCACTGATTCTATCCCATAATACTCCATGGGATGCTCAGGTTCAATTCATTATCAATCCTCGTGACGAATTTGTATTTAATATAAAGACTTTAATTCATTCGTGTTTGTCTTACAGGAATCTGACGAAGGATATTCACACACGTTTCACCACAGAACAACGATCAAACTCTCTGTGATTCTGTTTCCTTCCAAATGATGTATTTATGATCACGATAAGTGCGTCTGGCTTCTGTTACTGTGCCAAAGTAACTTGTTGTTATGTTTCCTTTAAGCGATTTTTGAAAAGTTAGTGATCCTGATCAATATTGTAGATTCTTAAGATTGCTTAGCTCAAACTGGTATTATTTAGTATAAAATGTTTTTGTCTGCCTTCATCAGTAAAGTAATCTCTCCGTGCTTTTTTATTACTATGTTAGGAATACTAACTTTATGTGTATTTTAACCATTTCAGCTGTGTGCCCCAAATAAAGCTTTACATTATCAAAGCATTACCTCGATTTACTAAAACGTGCGCACGATTTACTATTCCCTCGATTTATAACATTTTGAAGCAAAAAGGTGTTTAATTGATTCAAAACCACCTTCTCTAAAATCTTTGATGGAAAAGGTATCTTTGAAATAGTCACAAAAACAAGAATCGCCACTAGAGGGCATATGTTTGACATTAAAATGTTTGATTATGGTTGAATCTATTTTTTCAAGTTCCCTGAACTTTAAATTTGAGTGGAGTTGTAAAAAAAAAAATTTAGTGTGAACTTAAATCTCTGATAGATGTTGAATGAACTCAAAAATTATAGTTAGTTGAACTCTTTGGCACATTTTGAGTAAAATGTACTTTACATTATAAGTTAAGTTATACTGTTTAGGTTTACAGTGTAAGCTCGATGAGTTTCTTTTTTATTCTTCTATCCACAAACAAACAACTTTATGTAGCTTCTCCTTTAACCTGAGAAAATACTGATTTTGGACACGTTTTAATATACTTTTGAGAACACAGTGAAATAGACAACAGAATACAATTACGTCTTTAAATCCGATTTGTCTCATTTACGGATCAACAGCACCACCTAGTGTCTCAGGTTGAATTTGATCTTCTGTCACTGCGTTTGATGTTCTGCTGGGGTGTAAAGAATATCTTCACAAACCTGGATTTCTTTTATATGGTGAACACAGATTCTGGACACAGTAGAGTATGAAACACAGCTGAAGAGAGTTTGTTGGAGTCTGTATATCATCCAAGGTGCCCGTTGTTCATCTTTCACCAATACTGATCTGTAACAAACTACTTCAAGATGGAAGGATATTTCCCCAAAACATATAGATAAGTTACTTTTTTTTTTTTAAACATAAGATAAGTGAGCGGTACAGAAAATATTCATTCTTGTGTTTGAAGATGAAAAGGAAAAGTAATGCTTTAACATAAGCTAAAGACGTCATTCAAATCATTTAATATTTATGTTGATTAATAACTTGATTATAAATCACTCAAAAGATATTGAAGCGGATTCCAGAATTCCCATTCGCACTCAGGATTAATTGTCCAATCACAATGAAATGATGTTATGATTTCTCTTTTCATACTTTAGTTAGTGTGTGATGTTGCCGTTTGATCATAAACAACATCTGCAAAGTTACGAAAATTTAAATTAATTCATGCATAATCCTGTTTCTTTTGTTATTTTATCATTTTTATTTCAAACAGACATTTAAACAAGTTAATTTAGTAAAACTGTGCCCGGGTCACCAGGCTCTCTCACCACCATGCAACGATCCCGATCACCAGGGCCCGGTTTTTCAAAAGTAATCCACTAGGATTTTGGATAACGGATTGGATCAAATCTTGAAAATGTGTTTTTCAAAAGAAAAAACGGATTACATAATCGGATTAGATCACGTAATCCAATCTTGGTTTTGATCCGGATCAAACCTTTAGTTTGGGTTTTTCAGAACTTTTTTGTAGGATTTGGATCACTTTGATCCAAAAATTCTGGATTAAACTGATCCCATCAGAAGGGTGGATTCAGCGTGGATTTCATGGCCAAAAAGTAATGAAAACTTTAAAAATTTATCAAGTAATACTATATTTGGATCATGCAGTATCTTACAAGATATCCTATTTATTCATAAGGTTTTAATTGTATTTGTTCATCCGTCAGGCTTTAACGTATTCAGTCTTTCAGTGTAGGCCTACAGCAAAGTAGAAAGAGTTTGGCCTCATAAAATAACAGCTGTCAAAATTGAGCAAAAACAATACATTTTATTCTGTCACTAATCGATATATATATTCATCACAATCGAAAATATTTTTGTTTTTAGAATATTTATTAGTGATGCATGGCAATGAATGGCAATCACTGATTTTTGAAATCCGAAACAAATCCAAATCAGAAAGAGTGTCTAACTCCTCAATGTTCTGCTGGAAGAGGATGGGGTGGGGTTTTCTTGTTTTTAGTTTTTTTTAAATGTGTGTGTTTTCATTTCAAATAAAAATAAACTTATATTGACCCCGCACTGTTGCTCTTTACATATCTATAGTTCTACATTGTGATTTCCTATCCTGTTTGAGCACTGGTTATCCAGATTTGGTGATCCTGAAAAGTTCCGATCCGGATCAGATTGATCCAATCCGATGTTGCTTTAAAAAACTGGCTCCAAAAGTAAGCTGGATTACGTGATCACGGATCGCAAAAAAAGGATTACTAAATCCGGATCAATTTTATCCGGATTAAACCTTTTGAAAAACTGGGCCCTGGGAAAGACTGAATACGTTAAAGCCTGACGGATGAACAAATACAATTAAAACCTTATGAATAAATAGGATATCTTGTAATATACTGCATGATCCAAATATAGTATTATTTGATACATTTTTAAAGTTTTCATTACTTTTTGGCCATGAAATCCACGCTGAATCCACCCTTCTGATGGGATCAGTTTAATCCAGATTTTTTGAATCCTACAAAAAAGTTCTGAAAAACCCAAACTAAAGGTTTGATCCGGATCAAAACCAAGATTGGATTACGTGATCTAATCCGATTATGTAATCCGTTTTTTCTTTTGAAAAACACATTTTCAAGATTTGATCCAATCCGTTATCCAAAATCCTAGTGGATTACTTTTGAAAAACTGGGCCCTGAATGCTGCTGTAATGATCGTCAGTTGAAGTGTTGGTAATAACCACCAGATGGCGCTTCACCTTGGACTTTCACACACGCATACACTCCCACTTCATTCACTCTTCACTACATTTCCCAGAAGCCCCATACCCAGTCACTGATCACCAGCTGCAGTCAATGATCCAGACTATTTAAAGGTACAATATGTAGAATTTGTATATTAAAATATCCAAAAACCACTTGCACAGTGTTATATATTTTGTTCAGCTGTGTACTTACATTATCCTAAATGTTTCCAAGAATTTGTAAATTCAGAGAAAATTTACGGTCTTTTCACTTCGCATTGCGCCTGTAAATGACGTCATATCCCCGGGCTCACAGTAACCATGGCAACAGACACGGACAGCTGCGGAACGTTTCGTCCAAACATTATGGACCATGGCAAGCAAACTTTGGGACAAAAGGAGAAAAAAAACGAGGATCAATATCAGCGTGGGGTCAATATCAGCGACAAACTTTGACTCGACAGAGACGCGCTCTCGAACGATATTAGACAAGATAAGCAAATGTTGCTATAAGACTAATCAATGTTATAACGCTCAACACGACGAAGAGTTCGAATATCATCAGTGTGATAATCTAATGTTGATCTAGATTAATGTTAAGTCTATTACAGCCAAGAAACTAATACTAAACATCACAACTTTCAACACACTCAAACTCAGTTTAGTAAGATAGTGTGACGTTAGAGCAAGTGAAACAGTTTTAATTCGTCAAATAAACTGACCTGTAGGAGTAGCATTTCAGCACTTGTGAGTGGCTCGGTAGAATGAAATGCCCTCGTTTCTTTATATCCCCCGGGACTCGCGCGTGACACTGATATCTGTCTCTCATTAGTAATCGCGTCCACGATTCTCGGCCACGTCCAGCTTCACACCACAGTCATGATAAAAACACGCATTCACTCATCCATAAACATTATTTCCCCACGAATATTATTAGATCCATCGGCATGACGACAAGTTCCATGATCCCATATTCACTGCGTCATCAAAATACACCTTTGTTATTGTTTTGAATTGTTTAGCGCCCCCTAGTGGCGAAAAACTACAGATTGTACCTTTAAGAGACTCCATCCATCCATCCATCTTCTACCGCTTATCCGAGTCACGGGGGCAGCAGTCTGAGCAGAGATTCCCAGACTTCCCTCTCCCCAGACACTTCCTCCAGCTCTCAAGCAAACCACATATTCATTATGTATTAATGTACTGAATAATGTACATTAAAGGGATAGTTCACCCGGTTGTTTTGTTTTTAATTAGTCTTTCATTCGGCCATTTTTGTTTGTCCTCTGACAGCGTCTTCAGGCTAAATTTGTGTATTTCTCTGTCATAATACTCACTGATTTATATCCCATAATGCTCAATCGGCTCATTCGACTATTATAATGATGCTGCATCATCAATCCCCATGATGCATTTCTATCTTGTATTATTTTTCATAAATCAAGCATTTGTAACATTAAGTTTATTTTCTCCTTTTGTGTTTGTCAAACAGGAATCTGAGACGACGGCGTGACGTACACGTGTTTCAGCTCAGATCATTGATCTTGTGAGTCAGTTTTTCGCCTTTATATTCTATTACTGTTTCAAATATAATTTGAGTTGTTTTCTCATTTATATTTCCGGTAAGTGATCTTCGATGAGTTAATTTAATTAATTTACCGGTAGTTGTATACGTAAAGTCAAGTCACCTTTACTTATGTAGCGCTTTTTACAATGCAAATTGTGGCAAAGCTGCTTTACATTAATAATTGGCAAATAATTTTGGCTGCACAGCAGCTCCCAAAGAAAATGGTGTCATTGTCCAGCTTATTCTATATATTATTGATTCATTCCGTTGCAAATATCAATAGTTATTAGTCTAGTTAATTTATGTATATCAGCACTGGAGAAAACAGTGACGTAATCGTCCGGCTCAGCTCAGTTCACATACAACGGTGCCAAAGCAGGCATATCAAAAACACTGCTGAATATCAAGCAAGTGTCCCCAACTTAAGCAAGCCAAAGGCAACAGCGGCAAGAACCAAAACTCCAACAAATGGAGAAAAAAACCTTGGGAGAAACCAGGCTTAGTCGGGGGGCCAGTTCTCCTCTGGTCAACAGTGAAAACTGGCCTGATACTCAGGCAGAGTTACAGGTCATAAGTCTGATTGGAGTCGCAACAGTCAAAATATTTAATCCAGTTCCATCTAGTTTAAGATCTTTTCAATCACGCCGGTATGGGACGGTTTGTTGGAGATCTGTGCCACTGGCTGATGAGTCGGTAAGTCCCTCACAGCTAGTTCACACAGTCTCCACCGACACCCCAGGGCCACGCTGCTGCCGCACACAGGCACAGGTTCCCCGTCCGACTCAGACACGGCCCGGATTCAGCCAATCACGTTAATTGGTAAACCTCGGGGTAAGTAGAGAGACAAAAAATTAGCGTAGACACCATTCTTCTTCTGATGTAACGTGTACATCTGGTGTTATAGGAAGTGTTCCCGGTTCCGACTGACCTGATCTATGCAGGCTAACAATCCTTTAACGGATATGAAGACATAAATTGATAATGCGTCATGTGTATGCCAGGTTAAATAGATGCGTTTTTAGTCTAGATTTAAAGTGACAGAGTGTGTCTGCTTCCCGAACAACGCTAGGAAGATCGTTCCAGAGTTTAGGTGCCAAATAGGTAAAGGATCTACTGCCTGTGGTTGATTTTGATATTATAGGTATTAACAACTGGCCAGAATTCTGAGATCGTAATATACTATAATGCATTAAGAGCTCACTCAGGTACTGGGGAGCTAAGCCATTTAGTGCTTTGTAAGTAATTAGCAAGATTTTAAAATCTATACGATGTTTAATAGGGACCCAGTGCAGTTTTGACAGAACCGGGCTAATATGGTCATACTTCCTGGTTCTAGTAAGGACTCTAGCAGCTGCGTTTTGGACCAGCTGTAGTTTGTTTATCAAGCGAGCAGGGCAACCACCCAGTAGAGCGTTACAGTAATCTAGTCTCGAGGTCATGAACGCATGAACTAACTGTTCCGCATTTGTCATGGAGAGCATATGTCGTAGTTTAGATATAATTTTAAGATGGTAGAATGCGGTTTTACATATGCTAGAAATGTGGCTTTCAAAAGAAAGATTGGTATCAAAGAGCACATCCAGGTTCCTAACTGACGAAGACGACTTAACAGAGCAGCTATCAAGTGTTAGACAGTATTCTAGGTTATTATGTGCTGAAGTTTTTGGTCCAATATTTAGAATCTCTGTTTTTTCTGAATTTAGTAGTAGGAAATCACTAGTCATCCAATTTTTTATATCAGCGACGCATTCTGGTAATTTTGAGAATTGGTAGGATTCGTCAAGGCGCGAGGAAATATAGAGCTGAGTATCATCAGCGTAACAGTGAAAACTAATGCAATGCTTCCTAATCACATCTCCCAAGGGTAGCATGTACAGAGTGAAAAGCAACGGTCCTAGTACTGAGCCTTGATGTACTCCATATTTAACTTGTGATCGAAATGACATCTCTTCGTTTACTACTATAAACTGATAACGGTCAGATAAGTATGATTTGAACCACACCAATACAATTCCACTAATTCCAGCACAATTTTCTAGTCTATTCAAAAGAATAGTGGTCGATAGTGTCAAAAGCAGCACTGAGGTCTAGTAAGACTAATAGAGAGATACAACCACGATCTGATGATAAGAGCAAATCATTTGTAACTCTAATGAGAGTATACGTCAGTAAGTTTCTACAGTGTGAACGGGAGACTACAGCAGATATTATTTCTGTGTTTTCATTTGATAAAACAGCAAAACACAAAACTCACAATATCGTTTCCACGACTTTCCAAACGAGGAAAAACATATGGAGAGAAAGATGTCAAATTCACCGTCAATCCCTCAGAAACCCCCTCACAGCAGTGTTTACTACGTTTTTTTAATGTAATACGAAGGTAATATCACTCCAATAGTGTTATAAGCGTAGATAATTGTTTTGACAGCAGCAGGAGGCGCTCAGCGCTTCACAGGTTTTTTTGTCTTGTTGGAGACGTTGCTTCACTAAAATGTTGAATGTTTTAGCCAATCCTTGTTACCATCACAGTTAAAACATGAACGTTGCTATTTAAGCTCATCATAATTTCAGAAGACATTGATCCAGGCCTCTACACTTCTCATTGTCTCTAGAAGAAAAGACACATCAAATTTTTCCCAAGACTAAACCTCACAGGTAAGCAAATTCAATTTTTTTTAAAATGAACATTTACATTCACAGGATTTTGTATGTTTCATTAACTCTGACTTATTTTGTTGTAGCAACACAAGCAAAAATGATAAGGGAAATTTACTGGGTTTTGATGGTTTTTCTCTTTTATTTTATCTGTACAAACATCAGTGTTTCTGGTTTGATCTGTCGGGAGGATAAACAGAATCTGCTGGATGTTTGTAGTTGATGTGCGTGTCAGTAGCTTGTGGTTGAAGCGTTTCTTCGTTTTCTTTCCTGCTTAATAAGAAGCTCACAATCTTCAACTCCACACAAAACATCTTTACACTGAAATAAAGTCAAATATGATCGACAGCTCACAGTTTACAGTGCGTCTGGAGAGTATTCACAGCGCTTCACTTTTTCCACATTTTGATGTTACAGCCTCATTCCAAAAGGAATTAAATTAATTATTTTCCTCAAAATTATACAAACAATATCTCATAATGATAACGTGAAAAATGTTTGTTTGAAATATTTGCAAATTTATTAAAAATAAAAAATGAAAAAAATCACAAGTATTCACAGTCTTTACCATGACACTCAAAATTGAGCTCAGGTTCATCCTGTTTCCACTGATCATCTTTGAGATGTTTCAACAACTTGATTGGAGTCCACCTGTGGTAAATTCAGTGGATTTGACATGAATGGGAAAGACACACCTGTCTATATAAGGTCCTACAGTTAACAGAGCATGTCAGAGCACAAACCAAGCCATGAAAACCAAGGAATTGTCTGCAGACCTCTGAGACAGGACTGTATCGAGGCACAGATCTGGAGAAGGGTACAGAAACATTTCTGCAGCATTGAAGGTTCCAAGGAGCACAGTGGTCTCCATCATCTGTAAACAGAAGAAGTTTGGGTACCACCAGGACTCTTCCTAGAGCGGGCCGCCCAGCCAAACTGAGCGATCAGGGGAGAAGGGCCTCAGTCAGGCAGGTGACCAAAAACCTGATGGTCACTCTGAGAGAGCTCCAGCATTTCTCTGTGGAGAGAGGAGAACCTTCCAGAAGAACAACCTTCTCTGCAGCTCTCCACCTATCAGGGCTGTATGGCCAGACAGAAGCCACTCCTCAGTAAAAGGCACATGAACGCCCGTCTGGAGACCATGAGAAACAAAGATTGAAGTCTTAATTGGCCTGAATAGCAAGCGTCATGTCTGGAGGAAACCAGGCACCGCTCATCACCTGACCAATACCATCCCTACAGTCAAGCATCATGCTGTGTGGATGTTTTTCAGCGGCAAGAACCAAAACTCCAACAAAATGGAGAAAAAAACCTTGGGAGAAACCAGGCTTAGACGGGGGGCCAGTTCTCCTCTGGTCAACAGTGAAAACTGGCCTGATACTCAGGCAGAGTTACAGGTCATAAGTCTGATTGGAGTCGCAACAGTCAAAATATTTAATCCAGTTCCATCTAGTTTAAGATCTTTTCAACCACACCGGTATGGGACGGTTTGGTGGAGATCTGTGCCACTGGCTGATGAGTCGGTAAGGCCCTCACAGGGATGAGCTAGTTCACACAGTCTCCACCGACACCCCAGGGCCACGCTGCTGCCGCGCACAGGCACAGGTTCCCCATCCGACCCGGACATGGCCTGGATCCAGTCAATCACGTTAATTGGTAAACCTCGGGATAAGTAGAGAGACAAAAATTAGCGTAGACGCCATTCTTCTTCTGATGTAACGTGTACATCTGGTGTTATAGGAAGTGTTCCCGGATCCGGCTGACCTGATCTATGCAGCCTAACAATCCTTTAACGGATATGAAGACATAAATTGTTAATGTGTCATGTGTATGCCAGGTTAAATAGATGCGTTTTTAGTCTAGATTTAAACTGACAGAGTGTGTCTGCTTCCCGAACAACGCTAGGAAGATCGTTCCAGAGTTTAGGTGCCAAATAGGAAAAGGATCTACCGCCTGTGGTTGATTTTGATATTCTTGGTATTAACAACTGGCCAGAATTCTGAGATCATAATAGACGCGAAGGACTATAATGCATTAAGAGCTCACCCAGATACTGGGGAGCTAAGCCATTTAGTGTTTTGTAAGTAATTAGCAAGATTTTAAAATCTATACTGTGTTTAATAGGGACCCAGTGCAGTTTTGACAGAACCGGGCTAATATGTTCATACTTCCTGGTTCTAGTACGGATTCTAGCAGCTGCGTTTTGGACCAGCTGTAATTTGTTTATCAAGCGAGCAGGGCAACCACCCAGTAGAGCGTTACAGTAATCTAGTCTTGAGGTCATGAACGCATGAACTAGCTGTTCCGCATTTGTCATTGAGAGCATATGTCGTAGTTTAGATATATTTTTAATATGGAAGAATGCGGTTTTACATATGCTAGAAATGTGGCTTTCAAATGAAAGATTGGTATCAAAGAGCACATCCAGGTTCCTAACTGACGAAGACGACTTAACAGAGCAGCCATCAAGTGTTAGACAGTATTCTAGGTTATAATGTGCTGAAGTTTTTGGTCCAATAATTAGAATCTCTGTTTTTTCTGAATTTAGTAGGAAATCACTAGTCATCCAATTTTTTATATCAGCGATGCATTCTGTTAATTTTGAGAATTGGTAGGATTCGTCAAGGCGCGAGGAAATATAGAGCTGAGTATCATCAGCGTAACAGTGAAAACTAATGCCATGCTTCCTAATAACATCTCCCAAGGGTAGCATGTACAGAGTGAAAAGCAACGGTCCTAGTACTGAGCCTTGAGGTACTCCATATTTAACTTGTGATCGAAATGACATCTCTTCGTTTACTACTATAAACTGATAACGGTCAGATAAGTATGATTTGAACCACACCAATACAATTCCACTAATTCCAGCACAATTTTCTAGTCTATTCAAAAGAATAGTGGTCGATAGTGTCAAAAGCAGCACTGAGGTCTAGTAAGACTAATAGAGAGATACAACCACGATCTGATGATAAGAGCAAATCATTTGTAACTCTAATGAGAGTATACGTCAGTGAGTTTCTACAGTGTGAACAGGAGACTACAGCAGATATTATTTTTGTGTTTTCATTTGATAAAACAGCAAAACACAAAACTCACAATATCGTTTCCACGACTTTCCAAAAGAGGAAAAACATATGGAGAGAAAGATGTCAAATTCACCGTCAATCCCTCAGAAACCCCCTCACAGCAGTGTTTACTACGTTTTTTTTAATGTAATACGAAGGTAATATCACTCCAATAGTGTTATAAGCGTAGATAATTGTTTTGACAGCAGCAGGAGGCGCTCAGCGCTTCACAGGTTTTTTTGTCTTGTTGGAGACGTTGCTTCACTAAAATGTTGAATGTTTTAGCCAATCCTTGTTACCATCACAGTTAAAACATGAACGTTGCTATTTAAGCTCATCATAATTTCAGAAGACATTGATCCAGGCCTCTACACTTCTCATTGTCTCCAGAAGAAAAGACACATCAAATTTTTCCCAAGACTAAACCTCACAGGTAAGCAAATTCAATTTTTTTTAAAATGAACATTTACATTCACAGGATATTGTATGTTTCATTAACTCTGACTTATTTTGTTGTAGCAACACAAGCAAAAATGATAAGGGAAATTTACTGGGTTTTGATGGTTTTTCTCTTTTATTTTATCTGTACAAACATCAGTGTTTCTGGTTTGATCTGTCGGGAGGATAAACAGCATCTGCTGGATGTTTGTAGTTGATGTGCGTGTCAGTAGCTTGTGGTTGAAGCGTTTCTTCGTTTTCTTTCCTGCTTAATAAGAAGCTCACAATCTTCAACTCCACACAAAACATCTTTACACTGAAATAAAGTCAAATATGATCGACAGCTCACAGTTTACAGTGCGTCTGGAGAGTATTCACAGCGCTTCACTTTTTCCACATTTTGATGTTACAGCCTTATTCCTAGAGTAATTAAATTCATTATTTTCCTCAAAATTATACAAAAAATATCTCATAATGATAACGTGAAAAACGTTTGTTTGAAATATTTGCAAATTTATTAAAAATAAACAATGAAAAAAAAATCACAAGTATTCACAGTCTTTACCATGACACTCAAAACTGAGCTCAGGTTCATCCTGTTTCCACTGATCATCTTTGAGATGTTTCAACAACTTGATTGGAGTCCACCTGTGGTAAATTCAATGGATTGGACATGAATGGGAAAGACACACCTGTCTATATAAGGTCCTACAGTTAACAGAGCATGTCAGAGCACAAACCAAGCCATGAAAACCAAGGAATTGTCTGTAGACCTCTGAGACAGGACTGTATCGAGGCACAGATCTGGAGAAGGGTACAGAAACATTTCTGCAGTATTGAAGGTTCCAGTGACCACAGTGGTCTCCATCATCTGTAAATGGAAGAAGTTTGGGAACCACCAGGACTCTTCCTAGAGCGGGCCGCCCGGGCAAACCGAGCGATCAGGGGAGAAGGGCCTCAGTCAGGCAGGTGACCAAAAACCTGATGGTCACTCTGAGAGAGCTCCAGCATTTCTCTGTGGAGAGAGGAGAACCTTCCAGAAGAACAACCCTCTTCTGCAGCTCTCCACCTATCAGGGCTGTATGGCCAGACAGAAGCCACTCCTCAGTAAAAGGCACATGAACGCCCGTCTGGAGACCATGAGCAACAAAAATTGAAGTCTTAATTGGCCTGAATAGCAAGCGTCATGTCTGGAGGAAACCAGGCACCGCTCATCACCTGACCAATACCATCCCTACAGTGAAGCATCATGCTGTGTGGATGTTTTTGAGCGGCAAGAACTGAGAGACTAGTCAGGATCGAGAGAAAGATGAATGCAGTAGTGTACAGGTTTTTTTCTTCATTTTGTTGGAGTTTTGGTTCTTGCCGCTGTTGCCTTTGGCTTGCTTAAGTTGGGGACACTTGCTTGATATTCATCAGTGTTTTTGATATGCCTGCATTTGGCACCGTTGTATGTGAACTGAGCTGAGCCGGACGATTACGTCACTGTTTTCTCCAGTGCTGATATACATAAATTAACTAGACTAATAACTACTGATATTTGCAACGGAATGAATCAATAATATATAGAATAAGCTGGACAATGACACCATTTTCTTTGGGAGCTGCTGTGCAGCCAAAATTATTTGCCAATTATTAATGTAAAGCAGCTTTGCCACAATTTGCATTGTAAAAAGCGCTATATAAGTAAAGGTGACTTGACTTGACTTGACTACAGAGACAGATCCTTGATGAAAACCTGCTCCAGAGCGCTCTGGAGCTCAGACTGGGGCGAAGGTTCATCCTCCAAAAGGACAATGACCCGAAGCACACAGCCAAGATTACAAAGGAGTGGCTACGGAACAACTCTGTGAATGTCCTTGAGTGGCCCAGCCAGAGCCAGACTTGAACATCTCTGGAGAGATCTGAAAATGGCTGTGCACCGACACTCCCCATCCAACCTGATGGAGCTTGAGAGGAAGAATGAGAGAAACTGCCCAAAAATAGTTGTGCCAAGCTTGTAGCTTCCTACTCAAAACACTTGAGGTGCCAAAGGTGCTTCATCAAAGTACTGAGCAAAGGCTGTGAATACTTATGTACATGTCATTTTTTTTTTTTTTTGTTATTTATTTTTATTACATTTTCAAAGATTTCAAACAAACTTCTTTCATGTTGTCATTTTGGCGTATTGTTTGCAGAATTTTGTATTTTTTAGAATATTGTTTGTAGCACCTTCACCACCTGATGAAGGGAAATAAACAGTTATAAAAAATAAACGTTGCTGTTTCTTCATCTGAAGTCATGTGTTGACTGACCCCTCCCCCCACTAACCGCTCACAGAAAAGACCAAAGCAATCAATCGATCACGTGATCTATAAGAGAGTCAAACTCAATCATCACAGACAAGATATAAAATAATATACACTATAACATATGTTCAAGAGCGATATATATTAAATTTAATATATTTTACCCTTTTTAATTTATTTATAATTTTTTTCTCTTTTATAACCACCACATATTCAACCCAATAGTTCACTCTTCTGCTATTAGTTTTCATTCAGGGCCAGAATTCATTTGAAAATGTGAGATCAGCAGAAACTTGTTGATCTTCGTGATGTTAAAGCAGATGGACGTGCTAGCGGAAACTGAGGTTGGAGGAGGATTCACACTTAACCAGATAAATATCACCAGTGGCGGTTCTAGACCATTTTTACAAGGGGGGGCCAGTGTTTAATCAGAGGGGCACATTAAAAATGGTAACAAATTATATTTAAAGATTATAAACTACTTTACTTTACAATCATATAAACATTTATTACAACATTGTACAACATTTGTACAAGAGTGAGTGCAGGTGCAAAAAAGGTAGGTTCATTAATGTTGATGATTATTATCAATGATTTGTGAAGGATCATGTGACACTGAAGACTGGAGTAATGATGATAAATTCAGCTTTGATCACAGGATATAAATTACACTTTACTATATATTCACATAGAAAACAGTAATTTTACATTTTAATAATATCTCACAATTTTAGAGCTTTTTTTGTATTTTTAATAACATAAATGCAGCCTTGGTGAGCAGAAGAGACTTCTTTCAAAAACAACCAAAATAGTAGTTTCCAAACTTTTGATTGGTAGTGCATATCTGCATGTACTGCATGTATTTCAAAATGTAGGCCTAGTATTTACTTTAAAAAAAGAAACATTAGATCCATATTGAGAAAATTATTTACAGGAGAAAGCACCATTTTAAGGACATACAGTAGGCCTACAATGAAATTATAATTGAACTGCTTTGCAAATAGTAATAACCTTCTTCATCACAAACCTGATGGTGCAGTACTTGATCCACATGAATCCACTTTCTGTCCCTCTGGCTGTTCCTCTCTCTGTCCCTGTATGTTTTCTTCCTCCTCACCCTCTTCTTCGTTCTCCTCATTCTCTTTTTCATGCCCCCCCCCCCCCTCTTCCTCATCCTCCTCACCGTCTGGAATATCCCTCTCTGTTTCGGAGTCCTCACTTTCATCACCTGCCCTCTCTCCAGCCTCCACTGACTCCTCTGGCTCTCCCTCTTTCTGCTCCTCAACTCTCTCAATACCTTGATTTGTTTCTCTAACTTTTTTGTTAACAAAAAAAAGGACGCTATGTCCCTTCCTCGGAAGAGAAAAAACGTGCATTACATTTCGTTGCCTAACCATCCCTCCCTACTTAACATGGGCAATAATAACCTGTTGATTATTTTACTCAAATGTATGTTATTGCAATGCAACAGACAGATGAAGTTACGTGATTAACATCACAACTGTCAGGCTGTGTGTCAATACAAAGGACGTTAACGACGAAGATCATATAAACATAGGTTTATTCCAAATAGTTCCACGGAATACATACAGACAGGCAGGCAGGCAGGCTGGTGACACACGTAACATCGACGAGAACCAACCGAGACTGAATAAACACAAGGAGAATATATATGGGAGATAATGAGGGAAACGTAATCAGGGTTAACAGAAACAGGTGCAGGGAATTAACTAATCAGGTACACACACAGAGGGCAAATGAACAGGGAATGACATCACTAGACTAAACACAACAGTCCATGGGTGTGACAGTACACCCCCTCCCCGGAAGGCACGTCCTCGCGCCGTAGATGGACCAACTGCGGAGGGAGGGAGGGAGGGAGGGAGGGAGGGGGCTCAGGTGGAGGACGAGGAGACGAAGGGCGGACAGGACAACAGGCAGACAACGTGGCAGACGATAGGAGGAACCAGGGAGGAGTAGATGGTGGGAGGAGCCAGGGAGGGGACAGACGGGACCTGGAGCAGGAGGATGGTTGGACCCAGGCCGCAGTACAGTCCACCACCCATGCTGGAGCCGCTGGAGGAAGCAGCCATGGTGGAGGAAGGGCTGGCGACATCAGGGTGGCGACTGACTGCGGCAGAGCAGGTGGCAGGGGAGACCAGGGCGTAGCTGGAATGCCGACGAGCCAGGGCGACACTGAGGATCTGGTGGGACGCGGCGACGCTGGCGGCTCTAGCGACCGAGGCGCAGGCGGGGATCCTGAAGGCCGCGGTGGAGCCGGAGCGACAGAGGACCAAGGTGACGTCAGAGGGAGTGAGGACGCCAACGGAGCCAGAGGGACGAAGGGACGAGGTGCAGCCAGAGGAGTGTAGTCCCGTGGCGAGGGCAGGTCGACGAACGACCAAGGCGGAGCCGGAGGGATGAGGGAGCCTGGCGTAGCTGGTGGACTGAAGGGCCACGGTGGAGACGAGGGAGGTTGGAGCCAACGAGGAGCTGGCGGACTGACGGGCCGAGGAGGAGTCCAGGTCGAGGAGGTGGAAGGCGGAGACTTGGGATCCACTGCCCCCAATGGAGCTGCAGATTGGCAGGCCCACTGCACACTCACGCCGCAGATGGTGGGTAGAGGGTGAGCAGAGGGGCTGGCAGGATGCAGCGGAGATGGTGGTAGATGGACGAGTGGAGGTGGGAGAGGGAGGCTAGGTGGGATTTCTGAACAGTCAGATGATTCAGATGACTCGGGACAGGCAGATGATTCAGATGACTCGGGACAGGCAGATGATTCAGGACAGGCAGATGATTCAGGACAGGCAGTAGATTCAGACGATATCGAAATTAATACAGAGTCCTCGGAGCACAGTCAATGCTCACCCTCCGCGGCAGTGCAGTGGGCGGGGCCTTCCTCCTGGCCCTCGCTCTCCACCGTAGGCTCCCTCACGAGCTCTGAAGCCGGCTCACGCGCTTGGTCACACTCACTTCCTTGGTCTGACTCCGTGGCGGGCCTTGGCTCTGTCGCTCCACTCAGCGATGGCTCGTGCTGGCGTTCCGTGCCGCGAGATGGTGGCTGGTCTTGCTCTGGGTCCGGAGTGGGGCTGGCGAGATCTTCTCCCAGGCAGACGGTGAATGACGAGTTGCTGCTCGCCAGCACCCACTCCACAAAGGCAACAAAATCCACACGCGGACACTCTCCGGACAACTGCGCTCTGCATGTGGCATTCAAGCTCACCTCGTAGAACGTGCAGAGGCAGTCGTCCGGGAAGTGTGTTTGATGTGCGAGCTCAAGGAAGGTCCGCGTGTGGTCCTCCAACGTTTGTTCCCCCTGCTCCAACAGTAGGAGACGAACACCGGGGAGATCCATGAAAGACGGGGGGAAAAAATGCAACAAACAAAAACGAAACTAAAAAACGGGAAACAAACGGAGAACACGCTGCTAAACACTATCACAAATTTTGTGGGTCGGTTCTTCTGTCAGGCTGTGTGTCAATACAAAGGACGTTAACGACGAAGATCATATAAACATAGGTTTATTCCAAATAGTTCCACGGAATACATACAGACAGGCAGGCAGGCAGGCTGGTGACACACATGTAACATCGACGAGAACCGACCGAGACTGAACAAACACAAGGAGAATATATATGGGAGATAATGAGGGAAACGTAATCAGGGTTAACAGAAACAGGTGCAGGGAATTAACTAATCAGGTACACACACAGAGGGCAAATGAACAGGGAATGACATCACTAGACTAAACACAACAGTCCATGGGTGTGACAACAACATTGTGCAGGAACAACCAGTTACTTACGAGATACGAGTCACTTACGCGGCCGGCGCCGCTCTAATTTACCCGTGTAGAACGTTCCGTCACGTTAGTTCTACCAGAAAGACTCGGGAGGTAAATTAACTTGCAATGAAATTTATTAACAATCAGCAAGCAAACATAGTAAGATAAAGTTCTTTGGCATAGGCCCCGTCCGTAGCTTAGATCCTGAGGGTTGCGGACTCTGCATTTCCTGCCTGAAGATGAAGGCAGGGGCGTAGCCGACCCCCAGAATGGTGAAGGATAATTTATCCTGTGACGGAGCCTACCCCCCAAAGAACTGTGAGAGGAACGGGAATATGCCAGTAGTGATTCTTGTAGTTCCTGAACAGAAAATCAAAGTACACGTCTTTATAAGTCGGTTATCAGTGGAAAAAGCCAATAACCATAGCGTAAGAAGAGGCAAGGAAGGATGAATACCAGTGAGAGGTGAGAGAGAAAGCAAAGAAAAAAGGAGAAAAGAGAAGAGGTAACAACAACAACAAAGACAAAGGCCGCAATAGGCCACATATACGCAAAGCCTTGAAAGGTGACGAAGGCCACAGAGACACGATAGCTTGAACGGCGACGAGGGCCACGTTAGGCCATATGGACAATATAGGCTTGAACAGCGACAAAGACCACGTTAGGCCGCATAGACAATATAGGCTTGAACGGCGACGAAGGCCACGTTAGGCTGCATAGACAATATAGGCTTGAACAGTGACGAAGGCCACGTTAGGCCGCATAGACAATATAGGCTTGAACAGTGACGGAGGCCACGTTAGGCCGCATAGACAATATAGGCTTGAACAGTGACGGAGGCCACGTTAGGCCACATAGACAATATATGCTTGAACGGCGACGGAGGCCACGTTAGGCCGCATAGACGATATAGGCTTGAACAGCGACGGAGGCCATGTTAGGCCACATAGACAATATATGCTTGAACGGCGACGGAGGCCACGTTAGGCCACATAGACAATATATGCTTGAACGGCGACGGAGGCCACGTTAGGCCACATAGACAATATATGCTTGAACGGCGACGGAGGCCACGTTAGGCCACGTAGACAATATATGCTTGAACAGCGACAGAGGCCACGTTAGGCCGCATAGACAATATAGGCTTGAACGGCGACGGAGGCCACGTTAGGCCACATAGACAGTATAGGCTTGAACGGCGACGAAGGCCACGTTAGGCTACAGAGACACTCTAGGCTTGAACGGCAACGAAGGCCACTTAAGGCCATGTTATGCGACATAGACATGACAACCTTGAACGGTGACAAAGGCCACATTAGGCTACAAAGACACTCTAGACTTGGACAACACGGTCTCACCCCTATTCGTCACATGCTGCCGTTTGGTCATTTCCCCTTCACGTCGCACTCCGACGTTGAGGGTACCCCTCTTCGTCAATAAGCCGACGTTTAGGGTCTTCCGATAGATTTGAATGCAAATCCCTCATCGTCGGATTCTGACGAAAGGGGTTTAGGCATCCAGCTGTTTTCCTGCGCTGGAACGTATTGCTTCAGGCGATTGATTTTGTGCAGCAAATGTGTATTTTGCAGTAGCGTGCGTCGTCGCATGGACTGTCACAATCATTGGTGTGGTGACCATACATTTTCGTGGGGCAGAAACCCTTGTCTGAATCGCTACCACGACTTTTATATATAATTTCATATATATATATATATATATATATATATATATATATATATATATATATATATATATAAATAATTTTGGCCTACATTAAATGGCATAATTACAGGACTTACAGGACTGCATATTTGCTGTAGGCTTAAACGTGTCTTAATTTGGGTGAGATATTTTATATCTCATTGTGATTCAACAAACAGTTGTATTTGATTTGATTTGATATACTTTATTAATCCCTCACTGGGGAAATTTCTGTGTTACAGGAGCTCAAAAATAGAATATGATATATAAAATAAATATAATACATTTATTTTATATATTATATTTATTTTATATATTATATAAAATAGAAAATTATAAAGAATACCACGTTCTCAGTAAAACCCTGTATCATTGGTTAAAGTCTGCCATCTTTGATAGGTACGACCTAACTCATCCCTCCAATTTAAAAAGCATGACACAGAATGTCTCTGTAAATGCTAAAAGGATGACAAGTTCGGCGAATGAGAGGTTCGTATCAAACTGGGATCGGAAGTTGAGAGAAACTACCTCGTATCCGCAACCATAAGTCTGTCAACTGCAGGCGATGGAAGCAGTAAAGTAGCCATGGTTAATGACCTTACCTAGGATA
The DNA here is from genome assembly GCA_038088235.1 of Zacco platypus. Lineage (NCBI taxonomy): Eukaryota > Metazoa > Chordata > Actinopteri > Cypriniformes > Xenocyprididae > Zacco > Zacco platypus. The sequence goes on along the minus strand of CM076081.1, from coordinate 37,101,915 downwards.
ATAGATCTGAGTTGGGGTGACATCATAACTGCAGCAGGTGAGACAAAACACCAACCGAACTCTTGAGCTGGTGCGGCAGTGGAGAGACTAAGATTTGACATTGCAGTTGGCGCAGAGACGCCTTGAAATGGCGTCTGGATTGTGTGATGAGAATTTAGAAGAGTAGATGAGGTCGAAGCCACGCGCTGTTGATTGCTTGATCCGAGAGGAGTAGGGAAAATCTTTGTTTTGTTTAATGCAATTAGGAAGAATGAATGCTGTAAATCCAACGCTGCGATTCTAATCACAAGCGGCAAGCTTATTCAGAGACATGGTTGGGTTTGCAACTGAACGCTAACAATAAAAGTTTCACGTCAGCATCTGCGAACTCAGACATGTGTGAGTACCGATCTTATATACTACGAGTGTTGGATAACGATTGGCTAGATCTAAATTAGTAGTGACGTAACATTTGAGTCTTCCTGACAGAACTTGCGCTAGAGCTTTCATTTCCGCTTTTGGCGCTCGCGTGTAAAATCATAATAAAGTCATAATTCTTTTTGGGGGGGGGGGCAGCACAGGGGGGGCCACAGGGGTGGCCAGGGACATATCTACAGAGGCACGGTGTAGAACCGCCACTGAATATCACAGTTCAGCCGTGTTTCAGAGTCTGAGATGTAGCTTGAATCATGTTGAGGGAGAATCAACTAGATTGATGGATTTATTTATCAGTTCTGCTGCAGAGTATTTTTCACTTAAAATTGAGCGAAGCTTCATCAAACCAACATTAAGTGATTTTAAAGATGTTTAATATGTGACTGACTTGTGAAACTTAATCAAGAACTAGTGAAAATAAGACTATCGATCAGATCTACAGGGCGCTGTGGGTTTAGATGATGGGAAATAATCAGTAAAACACATCAAAACTGCTAAAGATGATGTGACTGATTGTAGAGTTTCACAATACTTCAGCAGCTTCACATCAGCGCGTCTGTCATTTTATCACTGAAGCAGTTCTGAAGAGTTCGTCTTTTCATATTTGTGGACTGAAGATGTTTTGGACTGTTTTGTTCTGTTTGTGTTTCTGGCGTCTGGATGGTGAGTTTTAAATGTTTTTTCATGACTTCAGTTGCTTCTGTTCTGGTACCATGTAATAAATGACTGGTTAAATCAGAGAGGATTAACATTCACGGTTACAGGACAGAACTGATGCGGTGTTAAATTGTAAGGGAGCAAACGGAAACTGACAGAAACATCCAAACTCAGGAGGTGACAAACTTATTTATACTCAATGTTTATTCAAGAAAATCCCCAAACATGTAGAGTAATCCTGGAAACAATGACTATACAGCGCACAACAACACTTACAAAATCCACTGCAGACAGAAAAGAACCACAGCGGGAGCATACAGGTATATCCATATATAATAAAAGAAGTCAATCTTATAGTCAGTAGAGTTAAGAGCGTCGACATTTCACTGAATCAAACTTCTGCAGTACGTGTTCTTTCCACTCGTTTGTGCATTTTTTCTCAAGTCTTTCTCAAAAGCAAGTTTTATCAAGTGGTATTAACAGTGTGTTCATACACCTGTCAGGTCCACCAGTGGTTTTAGTTTGGTTCTGTCCAGAAAACACTCTTCAGCAGAGTCCAGGACTGCTTGCATGAGTTTATTGTTGGTCTCCAAACTGTGCAGCCATTTTTTATTTATTTTTCTTTATTGATTCTTTATACAGGTACAATGGACAATAAAATATTACCCCAGAATTAGCTACAGAGCTAAATTCCATACGCTGTCCTTGGGTAGGAATACACCAAATTATCAAAAAAAAAATCATACAAATCAAACACAATAGAACACAAGAAGTATAAAAGCATATTCCAAAATCATTACCTTGTATAATTAATGTTCACAAACCTGACTTGCCTTCAAAAATCTTTTCAAATGTAATTTAAACTGGGCAAAGGTAGTACACTGCCTAATATCAGTTGGTAAACTATTCCAGTTATTAACGGTTTTTATAGAAAAAGCTGATCGTCCAAAATCTGTTTTCCTAAAATGCGCTTCACAGTCACCTCTTGACGAGGCTCTTGTCTGTCTCATACTGTCATTGCGCAATGAAACAAACATCTTTAAAGATGGAGGTGCAAGATCATTCACAATTTTATACATTAGACTACAATTGTGAAATGTTACAAAGTTTTTAAAGGTAAAGAGATTATGTTTTTGAATTATTAGATGATGATGTCTGTCAGATTTCTAATCAAACACTTTTATAGCACATTTACGTAAACTATGTAAAGGTCTATGTAATAAAGTTCGTGGTTCACAATAAGGAAGGAAGAGGACGGGGTCGGGTTGGACTGTGACTACTTTATTCACTCTCTTTAAATCAATATAACGGCTCCACTGAGCTGCATATACACAGTTCACTCGGAATGTAACACTTTCTCCGTAGCAGTCAGCTTTCTCCCCGGGTAACACAGTCCGTAGTCACAGCCCGTCTCTCTCTCTCGTACTTCCTCCAGCCGCTCCCTTTTAACCGGTCTCTCCACACCAATCACTGGAATCAGACACAGGTGTTCATTATTCACGCTTAATTTCACCGCGCGTCTCCCGACTTTCCAATAGAATCTATCTGCGGACTGCAAGAGAGGGGGCGTAACAGGAAGGAGGCGTAACCTGTTGCAGGGGGCGTAACTTGAAGTTGTCCAAGTCACACCGAACCACGCGAGATGTCAAAAAGAGATGATGCAGCCGCTGCACATGCGCACATCAATACTGCGCCATTTAATATTTATTTATTTAATTTAATAACTGTATTTGCAGTATTGTAAGGGTAGGTTTAGGGTTGGGGTGGGTGTAGATGTTAATAAAACACAATTTGATAAGTAGCACATTTAATTTACTGTTATTTATCCATAGATTCTGCCTCACTTCTGGCTGTAGCTGCATCCCTACAATCGTCACTAGTACTGCTCTTTTTCTACTTCACTTTTCTTGCTTTTTAAGCTTCACTATCGCCACCTAGTGATAAGGGATCGGCTCGTATAACAACTACAAGGCCATAGTCACGCTGTTTGATTTCGTCATTTTTTAAGTATTTTAACTATGAAACTCTACAGTACATTTTTTATGGAAGGGGTAGGTTTAGGGAAAGGTTTGGGTGTGGGGGTAGGTTTTTAGCTATAATTGCATGAATTTGTATTAATTTGATAGTATTTATTTTGTTTTACTACTAGCTTGTTGCATACTTAAGATTCGATAGCAATATAAGCTCATCTTACACACATTTCATTCATAAAACAAAGTAATTTACTTTAAAAGATTGTTTTAGTCAACGATGTCCATGCTTGTTTATTCGCGGAAGGCGTAACTTGAAGAGGCGTAACTTGAAAAGGCATGACTTGAAGTACGTTGTAGTACTGCGGGATGCAGACAGACCCTTCTCCGACTTTCTCTCATGCTGCAGACCTCGCTGACCACGCCCCCCTCGTCACAGTCTAAGAGTAGATTTTCCTGCTCGGGACCATGAAGTAATGCAGTAAGAGAAATAAGAAAAGATTAAAGAGTGCAGAAAGATTCTTGCAGCTTCTGCTGAAAGTTGACTCCGTATAAATTTAAAATTTCTAAGTTGGGGTGTAACTGTACAAACTATTTTTTTAACATGCTTTTCAAATGTTAAGTGAGTGTCTAAAATAACTCCAAGGTATTTAAAGTCTGATACAATTTGTAATTTTTCACCATTTACTTATATATCTGGTATAACCTCCTCCACCTTTCTAATCTTAAAATACATACAAGCAGTTTTCAGGACGTTTAACGATAAACAACACTGATTAAACCAGTCTGAGATTTTGGTCATGACAGCAGTTAATTTTTGTGATACCTGTTCATTTATTTTAGCATGTACATAAATCACAGTATAGTCTGCGTACATTTGAATAAATGCATCAGGACAAATATCTGGAAGATCATTCGATGTACGTCAGAACTGAACCGACGAATTGGGACCCCTAATAAAACGCCACAGTTACTGACCACAGCATCCCACCACGCACTCGGGACGGAGAACGGACCGGACGCTAAGGAAGTCTACTGCTGTTCCGCATGACCCGTTCAGTAGGGCTTGGATAAGACTGGGAAAGCGTGCCCACTGGGGACGCTGCAGAGACCACAACCTACCCATAGGGAGGAATTACATGGGAATGCACATATGGACTGGACGTGGGCAGTGCACATATGAAGTCCCTGGGATGGCTCGAGCCTAAGTTAGGGAGTGAGCGGGCTCTGCTGAGGGAAAGACACGGGCATACCGAGGAAGGCTACAGTGGACATTACACATATGGGACCACGTAGGGGTCACAACATATGGAACCCACCCTAGCACAGGCAAGTTAACGAGTGCTAAGCCTAGCAACGAACGCTCCGCAATGTCCGAAGCTGCAAGGGGTGGCAGAGGACTCAACAGGGTTTGACAACAGGGGAACTCTACTGGAGCAATGGATGCACGTATACAGCCTTCGCTCCAACCATTCCTGCTGGAAGGAAAGCACTGACCTGATCAAGCAAGATCGGGGGTTCTCCTGATGGGAAGAACACCATTCCATTTCAATACAGACAGATCTACCTGTGCGGTCCCAAAGTGACGCCATATCAGCTGCCGTGAGAGCTCGTCGGCTGCACAGTTGAGCACGCCAGGGATGTGAATGGCACAAAGCGACCTTAGATGCTTCTGACTCCACAAGAGGAGATGGCGGGCGAGTTATGACATGCGACGGGAGGATAGACCGCCCTGGTGGTTGACATGCGCAACGGTCGCAGTGTTGTCCATACAGACCAGTACTGCATGCCCATTGTACGTGACTCCCCAACCCGTGGAGGAGGCATCGGTGGAGACCACAGCATGTCTGGACACCTGTTCCAGGGGAACTCCAGCCCGCAGGAACGAGGGGTCTCACCACTGAGTGAGGGTACGGCGGCAGCTCGGTGTGATGGCCACATGGAACATTGCCACGCCCATCTCGGGACTCGGCCGTGAAGCCATTGTTGAAGCGGCCTCATATGAAGCAATCCGAGTGGCGTGACTGCGGCTGCGGATGCAATATACCTCAGGATCCTCTGAAACAATTTCAGTGGGGCCGATGTCCTGCTCTTGAGCTAACACCAGGTCCCTGTGTTCGCACAACCGTTCTTGTGAGTGAGCTAGGATCGGTCAGCCATTGAGATAGTTGAGAATGCAGGGGAACAATGGCCACCTCCACAACTTTGGTAAAGACATGGGGCGACAGGACCAGCCCGAAGGGTAGGACCTTGTACTGATATGCCGACCTTTGAACGCAAACCGTATAGAAAGGGTCTGTGTCAAGGAAGAATCGAGACATGAAAGTACGTGTCCTTCAGGTCAATCGCTGCAAACCAATCTTGGGGACGGATGCATTCGAAAATGCGTTTCTGCGTCAACATCTTGAACGACAGCCTGTAAAGGGACCAATTCAGGACTCACAGATCCAAGATTGTCCATAACCCAGGGTCTTTCTTTTCTTTCAATGAAGTAGGGGCTGTAGAACCCTGACTTCAAATCGGTTGAAGGGACTGGTTCTTCGCCAGGAGAACCGCAATCTCTGCCCGAAGCATCGTTCGCAGACACACGAGTGAATGGATGCCCCTGAACACTGAGGGACGTGGTCGGTGAAGGCGGAGGAGGGACCGGACCGGTTTCGGACAGAAAAAGGTGTTCTCCACGATTTAGTCACCTCCTCATGCACTTCCGGAAAGAAAAGAATCGGGGCAGACAACCAACGCGAAGGGGTGAAGGACCAGGAGCCCACGGAGACTGACACGAAGCCCTGACTGTAATCCTTAGATCTCCCGGTCTATTCGCCGAAGTAGCGATTCTCTGGCAGAAACCAGAAGAACCGCTAGATCGGGGCATAGGGACCGGGGCCTGACCTTGAGAACCAAGGTAACCAAGCCACGATCTCAACAGTCATGGTCCCACAATGAGAACATGATCTATCCACAAACGCTGCCTCAACGTGCTGAACGCCCAAACACGTGATGCAGCGATTGTGCCCGTCAGCTGGTGACAGGGAACGACCACATCCAGCAGCGCACGAGCGGAATGACATCTTTAAAAAGACACACTGCATGCTCGTAAAGAAAATGGAAATGCTCTTTGAAATACTGTGCCGAAGCACACAGGGGAACCAAACCACAGCGTTGCTGCAGGCTTACACTGCCGCAGAGCACTCCTCACACCGGCTCAAATTGAAGCCCTTCTCTCTCTCTCTGCTCACTTTCTTGCTGTGACAACAGTCACGGTGTGAACATGGTCGCCGCTGTTGTGCCCTCACACCGACACAAGAACTCAGCAAAAGGCTCTTCAAGTCTTCTTCAAAGGTAAAAATGCAGCTATTTCTTAGACTAAAGCACTGGACGGCTCCGAAGCGAAAGACAAAGTGCGAGCACTTCTCGATTCCGTAGTTTTACCCACTCGCGGGGGCGGGACACGTCACGCAAAGCTTGAACGCCAATATGCATTGGCTCGTTTAGTTTACACTCGAAAGTGATAGGGCTCTCATGCGATATCCAAATTCGTCCGTTCAGTTCTGACGTACGTCGAACGTGACTGACTGAAAGGGAACAAAAACATTTTCCCATCACTGGCCTCATAAGGGACGAAAACAATGATCCATATATAAATCTATTTCTCTTTTTATTCATCATCTTTTTTCTTTGTTCTGTAACCCCAGTAACGTGACCCACTGCGTTAAAGCTAGGGCCTGGGTATTTCAAATATATTCCTCCCTTTTGTGGTCAGCAGCAATAAACACTATTGAATTGTTGTGGTATGGAGTTTTTATATATATATATTTATATTTCAATAATGTAATAACTTCAGTAATCAATATAGAAACTTGAACAGCGCTTCTTTTCACTGAACAGTTATGTTCCTCTCCAGGAACTACCTCATTCCTCTGATTTCCTCTGGCTTTGCGCAGACACTGAATGAGTTTCTGGTTTACTTTCTTTTCATTTACTGGAGCTCGGCATTTCGAAGCAATGTGTCCGTCACCCCCACACCGGTAGCAAAAGTAATCTTCTGCGTTCCTAGCAGGTCCGGATGCTTTCGAAAGGGTGAACTTCACTGGACACACTTGGTTCCCTCTTGAAGTGATTTCTTTCTCTGCTGTGGGTGTTGAGTGTACAGAGAGCACTTTCACCTGCTGTCTTAGTTTTTTCACTTCTTTCTTCAGCGCTTGTACCTCACAACTTTCATCAGTGAGCTGTGGTGCTGGTGGGTTTTTCTGTTTCTGCTCGGAAATTGCACCATCTTTCGCTTTGACAGTTAACCCTGCCACCATAGCTTGTAAGTCTTTAATCTCTGTTGCAAGCTCTTGAAATAATGGAGCTTTAGAATTCACACTTCCAACTTGCACTTGATGAACTGTTGGATTAGATATTCGTCTTTCCGCTTCTCTTAACTCCTCATCCCGTATCTCCTGTAACAGAGCTAAGAAATCAGGGAGGTTGTTCTTTCGCTCCCTTAGGCGCAACTGAAGCAGCATAATGTCAGACTGGGTTGCTCCTCTGATGATTTGCTCCAGACGTGCTTTTCCAGCCAACTGGGCAGATAGGCCTCCTTTTTGGATAACTCTGATCAGGATTTTCTCAAGTCTTTTCAGGAAATCCGACAAGCATTCTCCTTGACGTTGTCGTAACGCTCCAAAACTTGAAATACAGATCTTCACCAGACTCTGAGCTCCCAAAAGCACTTTCAACCGCAGCAAGATACTCTTTTGGCAATGCTTCTGAGTTTGTAAACCTTACTGCTTGAATAATCTCCAAGGCTGGTCCCCGCAAACTCTCCACTATCCTTAACTTCTGTTCTTTTTCAGAACGATCGCTTTCTTCAACCATCAGCATTGCTTGCTCCATCCAATTCTAAGTTATCCTCTCCAGCTGGAACAGGAGTGATACCTGAAAAGGTCCTTAAACGTCTAAAAGAACTGCCATCACTTGACATTTTGGTGGTTTTTGCAAGCAAATCCCCTACTGCTCTGATGATAGACTCGGGTGTAGAAACATTCAACAAGTTAGGTGAACTTGATTCTTGATGTTCTTCTCTTTGTCCTGATTCATCAGGTGAAATGGAACTTTCCCCTACACCATCTAAAGCAGTAGTCTCCTTTTTATTAGCCCTCAGGATCCATGGTTCCGATCCATCATCAGATAATACATCAAGAGGGAGTCTCTCCGCATGTACCTTCTCACGACATTCACAGAGCACTATCAGAGACTGTGACGCTTGGCTATACATCCGTCCTCTTACCCTAACTCTTCCAAGGGCTTTCATAGAATGCATAGTTTCTTCAATTTTAGAAACATCTGTTTCTTCTGGAATCCCACTCACAATGATGGCATAATCTGGGTCAATGCCTTCACCTCGGCACCAACTTTTCAAGTCAGGGACTGAGAAAGGGGTCTGTAAATGAGCCATAGCTAGAGCTAAGCTATGTTTAAACTATTTCTTTGTTCTAGTAAATTTCCAATGTTTATATATTTTTTTTTTCTTCTAGTCACTAATGCCGCTGCTGAAATAATAAGGGAAAGGAATCCCAGCGGTGCCTCCCATTTATGTAACCCCAGTAACGTGACCCACTGCGTTAAAGCTAGGGCCTGGGTATTTCAAATATATTCCTCCCTTTTGTGGTCAGCAGCAATAAACACTATTGAATTGTTGTGGTATGGAGTTTTTATATATATATTTATATTTCAATAATGTAATAACTTCAGTAATCTATATAGAAAATTAAGATAAAGAATAAACAAAATCTTTTGGGAACGTAAAATGATATACAAATGTGAAATTAAATTACATCCTTTAACAAGAATGACAATATGAAACAAACAAATATAAATTCACCAGTGCTTAACACACTTTAGGGAATTAAACTAGAATATATAAATATATATGTCTCACAACTCAACACGGTATTACAATTTTGGCTTTAACCCCATATACTACTACATAAAATTAAATAATACAACCGGAGCACTATCTGTTGACACGATGTGTCCCGCGTTGCCAGAGGAACTCCGGGCTTTTCCGGTCACCTGGAGCGCTATCTGGTTCTCGGCTTTAATGTCGATACAGCTTGTGCTAAACACTCAACGAGCATATGGGAAGCACGTGCTCGGTATAACCCGTGCGGGATATTGACAATACCTTCTGAATATAGTTCTTATGAAGACACTTACTTCTCATAAATGTCAGTCACGGAAGATAATTGGGATTTTCGTGTGGAATATCCCCTTTTTCTGACACTACTCTTTCTCTCGCGTCTCCCGTCTCTCCTCTCTCTCTCTGGCCACGCCCTTCCGCTCTCCGTCATACGCGAGCACGTAAACCCGACATCACACATCATGTAATATATATATATATATATATATATATATATATATATATATATATATATGTATGTATATACGTATAAATATAAAACTATATACATAAACATGAAAATCACTGCACTTTGCACAGCATAAAAATAAAGAAATAAATGCATACACTATAATGTAAATAAACATGTTGTTATAAACAGCACTTTAATACCCTTTTCATTCTCACCGGGCTACAGTTCTGCTGCAGAATATTATTCACATCACATTTAAATGATTAGAAGCATTTTAGTGAAGCTTCAGAAAGTGATTTTAAAGCTTTAATCTGTGAAAACTCTGTTCTTCAGGTGTGTTTGGTTATGAAGACGTGTCAGTGTTAGTGGAGGAGGAAGATTCAGTCACTCTAAACTCTGATCTTACTGAAATAAAGGATGATGATGTGATTCAGTGGAGGTTTGGACCTGAAAACACTTTAATAGCTGAAATCAATAAACGGGTCGACAGAATCGCTGTATATGATGATGTTCTTGATGGGAGATTCAGAGACAGACTGAAACTGGACAATCAAACTGCATTTCTGACCATCACAGACATCACAAAGAAACATGCTGGAGTATATAGACGAGTGATCAACGGTGTGAGAATGAATGAGATCAATGTTCGTATCCAAGGTGAGGTTAACAAAAATGTTTTCAAAAATGTTTCACCTGTTTTTAATGACAAAATTTAAATTTATTCATGCATTTCTTTTGTAAATTTTTAATTTAGTAAAACATTTCACAGTATTAATCTTTGAAATTTTGTGTTTGTGTGTCTTTTTGGTTTTACAGGACCGTTGCTCATGGCAATGTTAGTGGAGGAGGGATTTTCTCAGACTCTAAAATCTTATTTTACTGAAATAAAGGATGATGATGTGATTCGGTGGAGATTTGGACCTGAAAACACTTTAATTGCTGAAATCAATAAACGGGTCGACAGAATCGCTGTATATGATGATGTTCTTGATGGGAGATTCAGAGACAGACTGAAACTGGACAATCAAACTGGATCTCTGACCATCACAGACATCACAGATGAACAAAGTGGAAAATATAGACGAGAGATCAACAGTGGGAGAAGGGTGCATTTCAATATCCATGTCTATGGTGAGGTTAACCTGTTGTTTTTTTTTTTGTTTGTTTCTTTTGTTGTTTTATGATATTCTTTATTTCAAACTGGCATTTTAAATTATTTAATGTAGTAAAACACTGTGAAGTGATTTCACAGTATTAATCTGTGACAAACCCTGTTTGTGTTTCTGGTTTCAGGATCAGTGGAGCGATTATTAGTAAAGGAGGAAGATTCTTTGACTCTAGACTCTGATCATACTGAAATAAAGGATGATGATGTGATTCAGTGGATGTTTGGACCTGAAAACACTTTAATAGCTGAAATCAATAAAGAGTTTGACAGAATCACTGTATATGATGATGTTCTTGATGGGAGATTCAGAGACAGACTGAAACTGGACAAACAAACTGGATCTCTGACCATCACAAACATCACAACTGAACAGACTGGAGAATATAGAAGACGAATTACCAAAGATTGGGACACTAAGTTCTTTCTTGCTTTCTTTGGTGAGTAAAATATTTGTTTCACTGTTGTATGTTTTAATCACCAGATACAATTATTAATCCAAACACCATTTTGCTGATTTTCTGTCTGTTTTTGTTTTATATTTTTTATTTGAAATTTAAATGTATAAAATTATTTATTTATTTTATTTCAAAGCAATCATGAAGTTATTGAAAATCTCTCTTTGCTACAAATTGTTTCTGTTTGTTCTTCATGTGTGTTTGTTGATGCAGATGAAATATCAGTGATGGAGGAAGATTCAGTCACTCTGAACTCTGATCTTACTGAAATGAAGGACGATGATTGGATTCGGTGGAGATTTGGACCTGAAAAGACTTTAATAGCTGAAATCAATAAACGGGTCGACAAAATCGCTGTATATGATGATGTTCTTGATGGGAGATTCAGAGACAGACTGAAACTGGACGATCAAACTGGATCTCTGACCATCACAAACACCAGAACTGAACATGCTGGAGAATATAAACTAACGATGAGGGTTTCACACAAATTCTCATTAAAACCATTTAGAGTTTCTGTCTCTGGTGAGTTGAGATTATTTGTTCTCTCCTTCAACTATGTTTTTACCAACTATTTGCATATTTAATCAATGTTGAATCATTTTATAGATCATATAAACACTGACTGAACTGATAAGATTATTGATTAGATTTGTTCTTCTTTATCTTTATTCTCATGTTTTCCAGCTCGTCTTCCTGTCATCAGTAGAGACTGTTCATCATCATCATCTTCATCATCATGTTCACTGGTGTGTTCAGCTGTGAATGTGAGTCATGTGACTCTCTCCTGGTACAAAGGAAACAGGTTATTGTCCAGCGTCAATGCGTCAGATCTCAGGATCAGTCTCTCTCTTCCTCTGGAGGTGGAATATCAGGATAAAAACAGCTACAGCTGTGTGATCAACAACTCCATCAGCAACCAGACTCAACATCTGGACATCAGTGAGCTCTGTCACACATGTTCAGGTACAGTAAAGCTGATATTAGTTGATGTAAGAGCTGATGTTACTGAGCTGATCTCAGTTTGATGTTTTTATTCCTCAGACTCTGTCCACTGTTGTGGTCCTACTGAAGCTGTGATCCGATTGGTCCTCTCTGCTCTGGTGGGCGTGGCTACTGTTCTTATTGTGGTTTATGACATCAGATCCAGAAGAGCTGAACGAGATTGAGCACATATTCACACATCAGAAACATAATGGTGTCTTTTCTCATATTAATATTTTTGTCATTTATTTGTAATGGCTTTATATGCTGCCATTTACTGTATGCTTATTTTTAGCTGGTTTATTTACACCCTTGAACAAAGTTTGAGGACAAACAGCTACAGATTTTTGCTCATTAACTCATTTGTGCTCAAAGTGTAAAATATGAGTATTTGTCGTTTTAAATACTGTTTTTGTTTTTAACAATCTAGTCATTCATATTTGATTAAGAACTTTAAATATTACTTCCAATCACACTTCAAGTCTCTCATGTCTTGTAGTTATTATTGTTCAGATCAGACGTCTCCAACACTGAAGCTCTTTTACTGACTAAACGACACATTTCTCTCAGATAAAACACACAGATCTCACTTTTCTACTGCTGTTCATTTGTCATTTGTATTTGCTTGACTTTAATAAAGTTTTTTCTCTCTGAACTTGAGAGTCTCTCCATGTTTTATTACATTATTAGCGCCCCCTGGAGGAATACTGACCCTGTGTATTTTAACAATTCTAGCACTGCACCACATTTAAAACTTCACATTATTTCAAACATTACTTATAAATGTTTACATTATTATTAAGGTAATTATTCCTTTACCACTAAAATATTATTTAATGTTTTTTTAGTTATTAAATTATTTTTTCACCTCTGCAAGATTTTTAGAAGCAAACCACATATTCATTATGTATTAATGTACTCAATAATGTACATTAAAGGGATAGTTCACCCGGTTCACCCCCACATGTGCATGTTTGCTGGGTTTTACTTTAAAAACCAGAAAATCCTCAGTATCATTTTTTACAGTAATCTCATGACTCACACCTTTATGACGACGACAACTATCTGATGGATTTTGTTTCTGGCTTCATTAGCAACAAATGATGCGTTTTGATAAACTACAAAGACCACAAACCAACATAAAAAACCAAGTCAAACGGCCGAACTAAAGGAAACACTGATCACCATAATAGTGACTAAACGTTTTCAACAAAACATAAACAGCTAAACCTGTTAATTCTCAAAAGAACTGTAGAAGAATGACAGAAATAAAGTCGGTCTGGTTTGTGATCAGAGAAATGTAATGTTTTTTTTAGCTGGTTTAAGGCTGGAAGTCAGCTGTAGTTCTGGTGTTTCTGTTTCCTTCAGTGATTCTGATCGTTATCATCAGATGATCTCTGACCATCACAAACACCAGAATCTCAGACTCTGGACTTCATGAAATGACCATCAGCAGAAGCACAGAGATCAGATACAGATTCAGTGTTACTGTCGAGTCACAATTACAGTGTCATTACTGATGCAATTTCTTTGACGTGTTGTTTTTAATTCAGTCATTTTTGTTTGTCCTCTGACAGCGTCTTCATGCTAAGTGTGTATTTCTCTGTCATAATACTCACTGATTTATATCCCATCATACTCAATCGGCTCATTCGACTATTATAATGAAGCTGCATCATCAATTCTCATGATGAATTTAAGTCTTGTATTATTTTTCATAAATCAAGCATTTGTAACATTAAGTTTATTTTCTCCTTTTGTGTTTGTCTGACAGGAATCTGAGACGATGGCGGTGACGTACACGTGTTTCAGCTCAGATCGATGTTTAAATGTGTCAGTGCGACTGATAATATGGTCTCAATTTCACAACAGTCACTATTTTGAAAAAGATTGAAAACTCAGGAGAATTGACCCTTCGCAAACAGTTTGATTGACAGGTGATCTGACCAATCATGACCCTGAATCCACCATTTTGTCCGACAAAGCAGTCAGGGGAGTTGACTAGACAAACTGGTAATTTTCCACACATGGACAGACAGTCAGAAGCAGATCTCCTTCCATCATGATGCTGTCGATCGCACCCCGAACTTAGACACAGGATGTCCTGTTAAGTCAGGACAAGGCGTCTGCAGGTCTCAGAGTTCCAGTTGTCCACCAGTACCCATAATGCACCTGTACAGAACACTGAGCGCACATACAAAGACACATGATTCACAGCTTCTTCAAGGCTGAAGTTGATCTGAGCTCTGCTCTGAACAGGAAACTTTACCAAAACATACTGATAAGATGTACTGTTCTCTCCGTGAGAGGTACAGACAATATGCATCATTATTTTCTAGTGTTTCGAATGTTTTAATATAAGTTGAAGTTATTCAAATAATTTAATATTTAGAAAGATAAATGTTTATTAATAACTTCATGATAAATCACTCAAAATATATACATTGAAGCGGCAGTGAATTCCAGAATCCACCCCTTCAGTCTCCCTTAAAGGCCAATGTGGAGTCCTAAACACCACATCTGGTGTAACAATTGAGGCCGCATCTAAATTTTAGTAATTTTAGGTAATTTCTGACCCATGCTCCCCTGGGAGCTTACAATTTTGATAAAATAGACAATATGTTTTCCCTTTAACGACTTAACTAGAACAGAATATTCTACAGAGCACATTATTGATCTTCAGACCTTACACATAGTTGTCTTTACATCAATCTTGGCAAATACGGATTATCATCAAATTCATTGATTACAAAACAAGTACACATTTATTCTCTGCAAACCAGTAAGAACTGTCACTGCATTCCTGGCATGGGCCAGACCCTCAGTCACCTCTCAGATCCTAAATACAGACACTGCTTGTAATCATAAATACCAGGATATACAGTATACACTGGTTTTTAGAGGAATATTATTTCCAATTCATCATATAATACAAGAAGAGAGATTATAAGTCCACTCCTTCCACTATACCCCTTTTAGATCATGTTTAGGATTCACAACAAAATTGTGGTCTAACTCAAAATAAACAATGAAAATAAGTAACACCCAGGATAATTCATCTAAGTACTTTAAATTTCTAGGGAAATAGGTATAAGGTATAATGTCTTTTCAGCGCCCATGTGAAGTTCACTTAATTTTTAGAATTTAGTTTAAATTTTACTTTAGCTGCTCGCTTAATCTGACTTAATTAATTTAAAGCAGTTTAATCAATAAATAGCATCTAGTGTGTCTTTAATGTGTCATGACAGATCTCTGTAGCTCCTCGTGAACCGATCATCTCTTCATACTAGTTCATTTATAGCATCAAATAAACATGAATGAACATCAGAAGGAATGTTGTTTCAAGCGCGGAAAGACGTGAGTACACACAATTTTTCAAGTTCAAGTTCACCAATGATAATCTACTAACCCAATCAGAATCTTAGTAATGATGTAGATAGTGGATAGAGTATAATTGTTGTGGAAATGTGAATGTAAAGAGAGGGAGAGAGCGGCCTACGAACTCCTCGTGAGACTTGAAGCTGCTTCTGCTGATGAAACTGCAAACTATTCCTCAGTAAAATTTTCTTCAATTTATTTTTTTAAACTGATGTCACGGTGTCAGATGAAGTGCCTGAGACAGACACTAGAGGGCACTTCACCTCGGACTCTCACTCACTTCCCACAATGCACTACACACCCTCACCCACACCCACACCAAGTCATCGCAGATCACTGTGAACCAAGTCAAGTCACCATCGAACATCTCCAACCCTGACACAAGCGCAAGCCGCGCCATAAAAAGGCCGCTTCAACGCTCCACGAACCTGCTCCAATGCCTCACAAACCCACTCCAGTTCTCCACGAGCCCACACCAACGCTCCACGTGCCCACTCCATCGATCCGGTTCAAGCCACGCCTGCCCAGCAGCCAAAGGTTCAAGCCACGCCTGCCCAGCACCCAAAGGTTCAAGCCACGCCTGCCCTGCAGCCAAAGGTTCAAGCCACGCCAGCCCTGCAGCCAAAGGTTCAAGCCACGCCTGCCCCGCCTCAGACGGCTCACGCCACGCCTGCCCAGCCTCAGACGGCTCACGCCACGCCTGCCCAGCCACCAGCGACTGCTCACGCCACGCCTGCTCAGCCTCAGATGGCTCACATCATGCCTGCTAGGCCTGAGCTGCTAGAAGATGCAGCTTTACTCATGATGGCGATGGCTATTTTGTGTGTGTGGTCTGCACACACAGCAGCTCCAGCCCCTGAGCCTCCAGAAGAGACTGTAACCCCTGACCTGTCTCCAGAGGGGATTCAAGCCCCTAACCTGTCTCCAGAAGGGACTTCAGCCCAGGAACTTGCTTCAGACCTGTCCCAAGAGGGCGCTCTCGAGTCAGTCCTTGAGCACGCCAGTACAGCCCAAGAAGGCGCTGCCGAGTCAGACCCTGAACACGCCAGTGCAGCCCACGAGGGGGCATCAGAATTCATTGTCTGCCCTCCGGCGATCACAGAGATTGCACCTGAACCTTTTGTCTGCCCCGATCTGAGGACGGAGAGCACCTCTAAGTTCTCTGTATTGGCTGGGAGGGCCACTGTAGAACCTCCTGAGGTGGTGGCAAGCTCTACAGAACCTCCAGAGGTGTCAGTGGTACCCCGTAAGGAACTATCTGTCCTCCCTACCCCAGCCAGAAGGGGTGTCTCTGAACCCTACGTTTGTCCCAAGGCAATTACGGAAATTGCTACTGTACTTTCCATCTACCGCGAAGCAACTATGGAAACCAATCCTGAACTGTCTGCCAGCCCCGAACTGTCTGTCGACCCCGTACTGTCTGCCAGCCCCGAACTATCTAACTGCCCTGTCAGCCCTGAGATGACCACTAAGCTGGTCCCTAAACTGCCAGTCAGGAGGGCCTAACCACAGCCTTAAGGAGCGTGTCCGAGCTCCTTATTGACACTAGTACGGCTCTGGTAGTCAACCCTAGCCTCTCTACCTTTTGTGTTTCAGCTGTTCCGCCATGGCCGTCTGCACAGCCTGATCCACCCTGGATGCCTGCACAGCCTGTTCCACACCAGTCGCCTGCTCGACCTGCTCCCCCCTGGACACCTGTGCACTCACCACATTCACCCCCACTCCATGGACCTGGCCCTCCATACCACCGGCTCTGGTAGTCGAAGGGAGAATCCGTCCTTGGGCTGACGGGTGGTCCATACATTATCAATAATTCAAATTGACCTAATTCAAATTCAAATAGTATTGTCATATTTCTAGCTCAATACTCTTTGCATAAACACTCACAGGATCTCGTTCACCTCCCTCCGGAACCCCCAGTTTATATTCTGAGTGTCTGGAATCCACTCCTTAGGAGGGGGGTTATGTCACGATGTCAGCTGAAGTGCCTGAGACAGACACTAGAGGGCACTTCACCTCGGACTCTCACTCACTTCCCATAATGCACTACACACCCATTCACTCACACAAGTGCACTACATTTCCCAGAAGCCTTTTTCCCTGTCACTCCACTGATCACTCCAGTCAGCTGCAGCACATTAACACTCATTATTTAATCCCCCCCCCCACACACACACACACACACCACAAAGTTTTGAGCTAGATTCCATTCCAATTCCGAGCGTTTATTCCTGTGTTTGTTTTCCCGGTTCTGTTTTTGCCTATTCCCTTTTTCCTGACCGTACTCTGCCTATCCTTGGATTTACTGCCTGTTTCCTGACCTTGACTCTGATTATCCCCATATACCTGTTTGCCCCTGTATTGACCACTGCCTGTTTGACTACGTTGTAATTAAAGCTGCGCTTGGATTTCAACACACAGTCTCCTCGTTACACTCTGACTCTGGGTCTTCATTTATCA
The DNA here is from genome assembly GCA_038088235.1 of Zacco platypus. Taxonomy (NCBI): domain Eukaryota; kingdom Metazoa; phylum Chordata; class Actinopteri; order Cypriniformes; family Xenocyprididae; genus Zacco; species Zacco platypus. The sequence continues at coordinate 37,084,073 of CM076081.1, read as the reverse complement.
TATCTGGTCTTTTGGGTCTTTAACTGTAAAAATCCCCGACAGTTAAACACGCTTCATACCTTCATCCAGACCATGAGAATCCGTCCTTGGGCTGACGGGTGGTCCATACATTATCAATAATTCAAATTTACCTAATTCAAATTCAAATAGTATTGTCATATTTCTAGCTCAATACTCTTTGCATAAACACTCACAGGATCTTGTGACAAGATGAAACTGTTGCTTTAAGACACTTTAATCATGTTATGGGTCAGTTTATTTCTGTTGAAAATGATGTCATTGATCTACAGGAAGTTGAGGCCAACTGAAGCTCATAGTGACAAAGTTCAGAGTGTGAATTATCAGAGAGGAAGAAAGAACACTTAAAGATTTGCAGTTTATCAACACGTTACTACAGAGCAACTTCACATCAGCGTCATTTTATTACTGAAGCAGTTCTGAAGAATTTCTCTTTTCATATTTGTGGACTGAAACCGCTGAAGATGTTTTGGACTGTTTTGTTCTGTTTGTGTTTCTGGCGTCTGGATGGTGAGTTTTAAATGTTTTTTCATGACTTCAGTTGCTTCTGTTCTGGTACCATGTAATAAATGACTGGTTAAATCAGAGAGGATTAACATTCACGATGACAGGACAGAACTGATGCGGTGTTAAATTGTAAGGGAGCAAACGGAAACTGACAGAAACATCCAAACTCAGGAGGTGACAAACTTATTTATACACAATGTTTATTCAAGAAAATCCCCAAACATGTAGAGTAATCCTGGAAACAATGACTATACAGCGCACAACAACACTTACAAAATCCACTGCAGACAGAAAAGAACCACAGCGGGAGCATACAGGTATATCCATATATAATAAAAGAAGTCAATCTTATAGTCAGTAGAGTTAAGAGCGTCGACATTTCACTGAATCGAACTTCCGCAGTACGTGTTCTTTCCACTCGTTTGTGCATTTTTTCTCAAGTCTTTCTCAAAAGCAAGTTTTAACAAGTGGTATTAACAGTGTATTCATACACCTGTCAGGTCCACCAGTGGTTTTAGTTTGGTTCTGTCCAGAAAACACTCTTCAGACTTGCGATGATCCAACACGACTTGACTTGCTTCACGTTGATCCGGAATGACTTGACTTGACTCTGGATGCACAGCTGCACGTACTGACATCAGCAATCACTCCAAAACACCTGCGGATGGCCTTAAGGTCCTCACATGCTGCACTCAAGACATTGGGGAAAAAGTCCATAACAGCTGAAGACTCTGGGTTGGCGGCCATTTTGTGTACAGGCTTAGAGGTAACCGCCATGTTGTGGTTAAAGTCAGTGGTGGGAATTACAGGGCAGAATTGTTCATTGGATATTAAGTGAGGCGAATTAGAGGCTGACTGATCTATTGGTTGTGCTTGTACAGGCTCAGCTTCCCCCACAGTAAATGGTGAAACAGACAAAAGCAGCGCATAGTCCATGAAGTCCTTGAGACTGCAATTAAATTCCGCATTGGGGAGACACGTCTTCAGTGGTTCGTCTAAACCCTGACGAAACAAATGCTTAAACAATGATTCATCGTACGGGACATGATCAGATTACTCACAGAAGTCCTGTACGTAATCCTCAGTAGATGATCTGCCTTGTCGAAGTTGCAGGAGTTGATCGAAGTAATCCATTCTGACTGGAACGTTGATGAAAGCCGCTGGATCTTGGTTGAGTCGAAGTATTCTGTAAGGATGAGGAGTCAGCGAGTAGATTCCAAATGTAGCTTTTATTAGAAAACGTGGTCAGACAGGCATGGGTCAACTCAGTAGCAAACAGAAATAGCAGGGAACAGACAGACTCATAGTAAGTACACAAGCGGATGGTCGGAGGATGGCAGACAAACGTTGGATAAACCAGGGACAGGCAGGATCAGGGAACAGGCAAACAAGACACGGGTCTAACACTCGGAATTGTGATACAGGAATCAACAATACTTCGCAAGGAGGAAGTGAGTGAGTGGTGTTTTTATAGTGGAGAGATATGAATGTAATTGGATAAGGTAATGTGATACAGCTGGCAGGGTGATTAGTGATTGGGTGAGTGGCTTATGGGAATTGTAGTGTAGTGTATGGAATCCATAATGTGAGCGGGTGACTTCTGGTGGTGAGTGGATGTAAAATGATGGACCGGATTCATGACAGGCAGCTTACAATTTTGATAAAATAGACAATATGTTTTCCCTTTAACGACTTAACTAGAACAGAATATTCTGCAGAGCACATTATTGATCTTCAGACCTTACACATAGTTGTCTTTACATCAATCTTGGCAAATACGGATTATCATCAAATTCATTGATTACAAAACAAGTACACATTTATTCTCTGCAAACCAGTAAGAACTGTCACTGCATTCCTGGCATGGGCCAGACTCTCAGTCACCTCTTAGATCCTAAATACAGACACTGCTTGTAATCATAAATACCAGGATATACAGTATACACTGGTTTTTAGAGGAATATTATTTCCAATTCATCATATAATACAAGAAGAGAGATTATAAGTCCACTCCTTTCACTATACCCCTTTTAGATAATGTTTAGGATTCACAACAAAATTGTGGTCTAACTCAAAATAAACAATGAAAATAAGTAACACCCAGGATAATTCATCTAAGTACTTTAAATTTCTAGGGAAATAGGTATAAGGTATAATGTCTTTTCAGCGCCCATGTGAAGTTCACTTAATTTTTAGAATTTAGTTTAAATTTTACTTTAGCAGCTCGATTAATCTGACTTAATTAATTTAAAGCAGTTTAATCATTTGACATTTTAACATTTAGTCATTTAGCAGACGTTTTTATCCAAAGCGACTTACAAGTGAGGAATACAAACAAGCGATTCTTCATGAAATGGCAAATAGATACAGGAAGTGCTCACAATACAAGTTTCATACATTGCTCAGTACCATAAGCTAGAGTAGGAAGGGAAAAGGAAAGGATAGGGGTTTTTTTTTTTGTTTGTTTGTTTTTTGAGGGGATTAAGTGTTCACGGAAGAGATGAGTTTTCAGCTGTCTTTTGAATATTGCAAGGGATTCTGCGTTCCTGATGAAAGTAGGGAGATCATTCCACCAGCAAGGAGCAGTGAACGAGAATGTTCTGGAGAGTGATTTTGTGCCTCTCTATGACGGTACCACAAGCCTTCGTTCCTTTAGTGATCGCAGTCTTCTGGTGGGGACGTAGCGTTGTAGCAGTGTGTGGAGGTAGGAGGTGCGGAGCCTGTGGTGGATCTCTAAGCAAACATCAGCGCTTTGAACTTGATGCGAGCAGGGAGGGGTAGCCAGTGCAAAGAGATGAAGAGGGGGGTGACGTGGGCTTTCTTAGGCTCGTTGAAGACAAGACGTGCAGCAGCGTTCTGGATCATTTGAAGAGGTTTGATTGCATTTGACGGCAGACCAGCCAGAAGAGCATTGCAGTAATCAAGCCTTGAAATGACCAGGGCCTGCTCAGTCAGGAAGGGCCGGATAATCAATAAATAGCGTCTAGTGTGTCTTTAATGTGTCGTGACCGATTGCTGTAGCTCCTTGTGAACCGATCATCTCTTCATACTAGTTCATTTATAGCATCAAATAAACATGAATGAACATCAGAAGGAATGTTGTTTCAAGCGCGGAAAGACGTGAGTACACACAATTTTTCAAGTTCAAGTTCACCAACGATAATCTACTAACCCAATCAGAATCTTAGTAATGATGTAGATAGTGGATAGAGTATAATTGTTGTGGAAATGTGAATGTAAAGAGAGGGAGAGAGCGGCCTATGAACTCCTTGTGAGACTTGAAGCTGCTTCTGCTGATGAAACTGCATACTATTCCTCAGTAAAATTTTCTTCAATTTATTTTTTTAAACTAATGTCACGATGTCAGATGAAGTGCCTGAGACAGACACTAGAGGGCACTTCAACTCGGACTCTCACTCACTTCCCACAATGTAATACACACCCACACCCACACCCACACCAAGTCATTGCACTGTGAATCAAGCTAAGTCATCGTAGATCACTGTGAACCAAGTCAAGTCACCATCGAACATCTCCAACCCCGACGCAATCTCAAGCCGCGCCATAAAAAGGCCGCTTCAACGCTCCACGAACCTGCTCCAATGCCTTACAAACCCACTCCAGTGCCCCATGAGCCTGCTCCAGCTCTCCACGAACCCACACCAACGCTCCACGAGCCTACTCCATCGATCCATGAGCATATTCCCGCGCTACCCGAGCCTACCGCAGCTCCAGGTCCTCACTCGCCTGAGCCAACGGTTCAAGCCACGCCTGCCCAGCCACCAGCGACTGCTCACGCCATGCCTACTCAGCCTCAGATGGCTCACATCATGCCTGCTAGGCCTGAGCTGCTAGAAGATGCAACTTTGCTCATGATGGCGATGGCTATTTTGTGTGTGTGGTCTGCACACACAGCAGCTCCAGCCCCTGAGCCTCCAGAAGAGACTGTAACCCCTGACCTGTCTCCAGAGGGGATTCAAGCCCCTAACCTGTCTCCAGAAGGGACTTCAGCCAGGAACTTGCTTCAGACCTGTCCCAAGAGGGCGCTCTCGAGTTAGTCCTTGAGCACGCCAGTACAGCCCAAGAAGGCGCTGCCGAGTCAGTCCCTGAACACGCCAGTGCAGCCCACGAGGGGGCATCAGAATTCATTGTCTGCCCTCCGGCGATCACGGAGATTGCACCTGAACCTTTTGTCTGCCCCGATCTGAGGACGGAGAGCACCTCTGAGTTCCCTGTATTGGCTGGGAGGGCCACTGTAGAACCTCCTGAGGTGGTGGCAAGCTCTACAGAACCTCCAGAGGTGTCAGTGGTACCCCGTAAGGAACTCTCTGTCCACCCTACCCCAGCCAAAAAGGCTGTCTCTGAACCCTACGTCTGTCCCAAGGCAATTACGGAAATTGCTACTGTACTTTCCGTCTACCGCGAAGCAACTATGGAAACCGATCCTGAACTGTCTGCCAGCCCTGAACTGTCTGCCAGCCCCGAACTGTCTGTCGACCCCGAACTGTCTGCCAGCCCCGAACTATCTAACTGCCTTGTCAGCCCTGAGATGACCACTAAGCTGGTCCCTAAACTGGAGCGTGCCCGAGCTCCGTATTTACACTAGTACGGCTCTGGTAGTCAACCCTAGCCTCTCTACCTTTTGCGTTTCAGCTGTTCCGCCATGGCCGTCTGCACAGCCTGATCCGCCCTGGATGCCTGTGCACTCACCACATTCACCCCCACTCCATGGACCTGGCCCTCCATACCACCCCTCAGTTCACCTCCCTCCTGAACCCCCAGTTTATATTCTGAGTGTCTGGAATCCACTCCTTAGGAGGGGGGTTATGTCACGATGTCAGCTGAAGTGCCTGAGACAGACACTAGAGGGCACTTCACCTCGGACTCTCACTCACTTCCCACAATGCACTACACACCCATTCACTCACACAAGTGCACTACATTTCCCAGAAGCCTTTTTCCCTGTCACTGATCACTCTAGTCAGCTGCAGCACATTAACACTCATTATTTAATGAGTGTTAAATACCCCCCCCCCCCACACACACACACCACAAAGTTGTGAGCTAGATTCCATTCCAATTCCGAGCGTTTATCCCTGTGTTTGTTTTCCCGGTTCTGTTTTTGCCTATTCCCTTTTTCCTGACCGTACTCTGCCTATCCTTGGATTTACTGCCTGTTTGCCCCTGTATTGACCACTGCCTGTTTGACTACGTTGTAATTAAAGCTGCGCTTGGGTTTCAACCCACAGTCTCCTCGTTACACTCTGACTCTGGGTCTTCATTTATCATATCTGGTCTTTTTGGTCTTTAACTGTAAAAATCCCCGACAGTTAAACACGCTTCATACCTTCACCCAGGCCATGAGAATCCGTCCTTGGGCTGACGGGTGGTCCATACATTATCAATAATTCAAATTTACCTAATTCAAATTCAAATAGTATTGTCATATTTCTAGCTCAATACTCTTTGCATAAACACTCACAGGATCTCGTGACAAGATGAAACTGTTGCTTTAAGACACTTTAATCATGTTATTGGTCAGTTTATTTCTGTTGAAAATGATGTCATTGATCTACAGGAAGTTGAGGCCAACTGAAGCTCATAGTGACAAAGTTCAGAGTGTGAATTATCAGAGAGGAAGAAAGAACACTTAAAGATTTGCAGTTTATCAACACGTTACTACAGAGCAACTTCACATCAGCGTCATTTTATCACTGAAGCAGTTCTGAAGAGTTTCTCTTTTTATATTTGTGGACTGAAACCGCTGAAGATGTTTTGGACTGTTTTGTTCTGTTTGTGTTTCTGGCGTCTGGATGGTGAGTTTTAAATGTTTTTTCATGACTTCAGTTGCTTCTGTTCTGGTACCATGTAATAAATGACTGGTTAAATCAGAGAGGATTAACATTCACGGTTACAGGACAGAACTGATGCGGTGTTAAATTGTAAGGGAGCAAACGGAAACTGACAGAAACATCCAAACTCAGGAAGTGACAAACTTATTTATACTCAATGTTTATTCAAGAAAATCCCCAAACATGTAGAGTAATCCTGGAAACAATGACTATACAGCGCACAACAACACTTACAAAATCCACTGCAGACAGAAAAGAACCACAGCGGGAGCATACAGGTATATCCATATATAATAAAAGAAGTCAATCTTATAGTCAGTAGAGTTAAGAGCGTCGACATTTCACTGAATTGAACTTCTGCAGTACGTGTTCTTTCCACTCGTTTGTGCATTTTTTCTCAAGTCTTTCTCGAAAGCAAGTTTTATCAAGTGGTATTAACAGTGTGTTCATACACCTGTCAGGTCCACCAGTGGTTTTAGTTTGGTTCTGTCCAGAAAACACTCTTCAGCAGAGTCCAGGACTGCGAGAGCTTGCATGAGTTTATTGTTAGTCTCCAAACCGTGCAGCTATTTCTCCTCTCACAGACTCAACCATGCTGAAATAAAGATGAAGCCTCATCATTGAGTTCATGTTGTCCTACTGTTTCCTCAGAGTAATTCTCCAAGTTCTCACTCATCATGCGTTTTCTTTTGTTTGTTTGATTTCGGGACCAGATCACAGTCAATTCTCCCTCTGATTAACGGTTGGATGGTGAGATTCTCTTCACACTTCTCTAGATGGCAATAGGGTCTTCAGAAACTCAGGTTTTAACTGAATGGAGCGAGAGTGGAGTTGGATGTGGGGTTGAATGTCTGACAGGTGTAGAAGTAACATCTCTCCACTGAAGACGATCCATAACTGCCCAAATCTCAAACTGCTCTCCTCCTTGAAGATCTGCTTTATTCTCTGACATTCATTGGAGTGGAGGAGGTGATCGTAAAGCACTTCTTCAACCTCTCTAGCCTCATCAGCATCAGACTACAGATAAAGACTGTTTAAATCAGGTCTCTTATGGGTTCCTGATACACAGTAAATGCGTCTGAACTATAATGACTCTGTGAGATACTCACTCCTGGTCTCGACAGGGTCAGTCAACATTTAGAAACGTTATGAGGAAATATCAACTAAAGAATGAGTAAACATGCAAGACATTGACTAGCAGGAGCAAAAACACCAAATACAAAACTCCAGCAAGTACACACAGCTTTCACTCAACATAATTTGGATGGTTTTTGTTCTTCAATCTAAAGAAAAACATAATAAAAATATGGGAATACCATCCGTTGAGCTTTTGATACCATATAGTAAATCTCATAGTGAGAACAAACAAGTAATCTCTGTGGAAAGTTAATTGTGTTTAAGTATATAATCCACACGTTTAAAAAGTTCCAGGCGAGGAAAAACCAAACGAAATAATCATTTTGCAAACACTTCAATAAAACATAAGGCTCAGAGGATCAACAGAAACAAAATCATTTTCCCATCACTGGCCTCATAAGGGATGAAAACAATGATCCATTTATAAATCTATTTCTCTTTTTATTCATCATCTTTTTTCTTTGTTCGGCTGCAGAATATTATTCACTTCACATTTAAATGATTAGAAACATTTTAGAGAAACTTTAGCAAATGAACATTAAGTGATTTTAAAGCTTTAATCTGTGAAAACTCTGTTCTTCAGGTGTGTTTGGTGATGAAGAGGAGTCAGTGTCAGTGTGGGAGGAAGATTCAGTCACTCTAAACTCTGATCTTACTGAAATAAAGGATGATGATGTGATTCAGTGGAGGTTTGGACCTGAAAACACTTTAATAGCTGAAATCAATAAACGGGTCGACAGAATCGCTGTATATGATGATGTTCTTGATGGGAGATTCAGAGACAGACTGAAACTGGACAAACAAACTGGATCTCTGACAATCACAGACACCAGAACTGAACATGATGGATCTTTTACACTAGAGATCAACAGTGTGAGAATGAAAAAGTTCAGTATCAATGTCTATGGTGAGGTTAACAAAATAGTTTAACCTATTTTTTAATGTCAAAATTTAAATGAATTCATACATAATTTTGTTTCTTTTATTGTTTTATGAAATTGTTTATTTCAAACTCGCATTTTAAACTATTTAACGTAGTGAAACATTGTGAAGTGATTTCACAGTATTAATCTGTGACAAACCCTGTTTGTGTTTCTGGTTTCAGGATCAATGAAGTCAGTGACAGTGAAGGAGGAAGATTCAGTCACTCTAAACTCTGATCATCCTAGAATATCTGATGATGTGATTCAGTGGAGGTTTGGAAACACTTTAATTGCTGAAATCAGTAAACAGCTTGACAGAATCGCTGTATATGATGATGTTCTTGATGGGAGATTCAGAGACAGACTGAAACTGGACCATCAAACTGGATCTCTGACCATCACAAACATCACAATGAAACATGATGGACATTATTTTCAAATGAACATTTTCTCCACTGAATTCTTTCTCACTGTCTTTAGTGAGTGAAATATTTGTTTCACCGTTTTATGTTTTAATCACCAGATACAATTATTAATCCAAACACCATTTTTCTTCTTTTCTGTCTGTTTTATTTTATGATATTGTTTATTTGAAATTTAAATGTATAAAATTATTTACATTTCAAAGCAATCATGAATTTATTGAAAATCTCTCTTTGCTACAAATTGTTTCTGTTTGTTCTTCATGTGTGTTTGTTGATGCAGATGAAATATCAGTGAAGGAGGAAGATTCAGTCACTCTGAACTCTGATCTTACTGAAATGAAGGACCGTGATTGGATTCGGTGGAGATTTGGACCTGAAAACACTTTAATAGCTGAAATCAATAAAGAGTTTGACAGAATCGCTGTATATGATGATGTTCTTGATGGGAGATTCAGAGACAGACTGAAACTGGACAATCAAACTGGATCTCTGACCATCACAAACACCAGAACTGAACATGATGGAGAATATAAACTAAAGATGACGGTTTCATACAGTTTCTCATTAAAAGCATTTAGAGTTTCTGTCTCTGGTGAGTTGAGATCATTTGTTCTCTCCTTCAACTATGTTTTTACCAACTATTTGCATATTTATTGAATGTTGAATCATTTTATAGATCATTTAAACACTGATTGAACTGATAAGATTATTGATTAGATTTGTTCTTATTTCTCTTTATTCTCATGTTTTCCAGCTCGTCTTCCTGTTCCTGTCATCAGTGGAGACTGTTCATCATCATCATCTTCATCATCATGTTCACTGGTGTGTTCAGCTGTGAATGTGAGTCATGTGACTCTCTCCTGGTACAAAGGAAACAGGTTATTGTCCAGCGTCAATGCGTCAGATCTCAGGATCAGTCTCTCTCTTCCTCTGGAGGTGGAATATCAGGATAAAAACAACTACAGCTGTGTGATCAACAACTCCATCAGCCGCCAGACTCAACATCTGGACATCAGTGAGCTCTGTCACACATGTTCAGGTACAGTAAAGCTGATATTAGTTGATGTAAGAGCTGATGTTACTGAGCTGATCTCAGTTTGATGTTTTTATTCCTCAGACTCTGTCCACTGTTGTGGTCCTACTGAAGCTGTGATCCGATTGGTCCTCTCTGCTCTGGTGGGCGTGGCTACTGTTCTTATTGTGGTTTATGACATCAGATCCGGAAGAGCTGAACGAGATTGAGCACATATTCACACATCAGAAACATAATGGTGTCTTTTCTCATATTAATATTTTTGTCATTTATTTGTAATGGCTTTATATGCTGCCATTTACTGTATGCTTGTTTTTAGCTGGTTTATTTACATCCTTGAACAAAAATTCGAGGACAAAAAGCTACAGATTTTTGCTCATTAACTCATTAGTGCTCAAAGTGTCAAATATGAGTATTTGTCATTTTAATACTGTTTTTTTTAACAATCTAGTCATTCATATTTTATTAGGGACTTTAAATATTACTTCCAATCACACTTCAAGTCTCTCATGTCTTGTAGTTATTATTGTTCAGATCAGACGTCTCCAACACTGAAGCTCTTTTACTGACTAAACGACACATTTCTCTCAGATAAAACACACAGATCTCACTTTTCTACTGCTGTTCATTTGTCATTTGTATTTGCTTGACTTTAATAAAGTTTTTTCACTCTGAACTTGAGAGTCTCTCCATGTTTTATTACATTATTAGCGCCCCCTGGAGGAATACTGACCCTGTGTATTTTAACAATTCTAGCACTGCACCACATTTAAAACTTTACTATTATATATATATATATATTATTTATTATTTTAATCATTATTACTAAATGTTTCCATTGTTATTAAAGTCATTCTTCCTTTACCACTAAAATAATATTTTATTACTTATTAAATTATTTTTGTGTGTGAAAGATTTTTTGAAGCAAACCACATATTCATTATGTATTAATGTACTGAATAATGTACATTAAAGGGATAGTTCACCCGGTTGTTTTGTTTTTAATTAGTCTTTCATTCCGCCATTTTTGTTTGTCCTCTGACAGCGTCTTCAGGCTAAATTTGTGTATTTCTCTGTCATAATACTCACTGATTTATATTCCGTAATGCTCAATCGGCTCATTCGACTATTATAATGAAGCTGCATCATCAATCCCCATGATGCATTTCTATCTTGTATTATTTTTCATAAATCAAGCATTTGTAACATTAAGTTTATTTTCTCCTTTTGTGTTTGTCAGACAGGAATCTGAGACGACGGCGTGACGTACACGTGTTTCAGCTCAGATCATTGATCTTGTGAGTCAGTTTTTCGCCCTTATATTCTATTAATGTTTCAAATATAATCTGAGTTGTTTTCTCATTTATATTTCCGGTAAGTGATCTTCGATGAGTTAATTTAATTAATTTACCGGTAGTTGTATACGTAAAGTCAAGTCACCTTTACTTATATAGCGCTTTTTACAATGCAAATTGTGGCAAAGCAGCTTTACATTAATAATTGGCAAATAATTTTGGCTGCACAGCAGCTCCCAAAGAAAATGGTGTCATTGTCCAGCTTATTCTATATATTATTGATTCATTCCGTTGCAAATATCAATAGTTATTAGTCTAGTTAATTTATGTATATCAGCACTGGAGAAAACAGTGACGTAATCGTCCGGCTCAGCTCAGTTCACATACAACGGTGCCAAAGCAGGCATATCAAAAACACTGCTGAATATCAAGCAAGTGTCCCCAACTTAAGCAAGCCAAAGGCAACAGTGGCAAGAACCAAAACTCCAACAAATGGAGAAAAAAACCTTGGGAGAAACCAGGCTTAGTCGGGGGGCCAGTTCTCCTCTGGCCAACAGTGAAAACTGGCCTGATACTCAGGCAGAGTTACAGGTCATAAGTCTGATTGGAGTCGCAACAGTCAAAATATTTAATCCAGTTCCATCTAGTTTAAGATCTTTTCAATCACGCCGGTATGGGACGGTTTGTTGGAGATCTGTGCCACTGGCTGATGAGTCGGTCCCTCACAGCTAGTTCACACAGTCTCCACCGACACCCCAGGGCCACGCTGCTGCCGCACACAGGCACAGGTTCCCCGTCCGACCCGGACATGGCCTGGATCCAGTCAATCACGTTAATTGGTAAACCTCGGGATAAGTAGAGAGACAAAAATTAGCGTAGACGCCATTCTTCTTCTGATGTAACGTGTACATCTGGTGAGGAAGTGTTCCCGGATCCGGCTGACCTGATCTATGCAGCCTAACAATCCTTTAACGGATATGAAGACATAAATTGTTAATGTGTCATGTGTATGCCAGGTTAAATAGATGCGTTTTTAGTCTAGATTTAAACTGACAGAGTGTGTCTGCTTCCCGAACAATGCTAGGAAGATCGTTCCAGAGTTTAGGTGCCAAATAGGAAAAGGATCTACCGCCTGTGGTTGATTTTGATATTATAGGTATTAACAACTGGCCAGAATTCTGAGATCGTAATATACTATAATGCATTAAGAGCTCACTCAGGTACTGGGGAGCTAAGCCATTTAGTGCTTTGTAAGTAATTAGCAAGATTTTAAAATCTATACGATGTTTAATAGGGACCCAGTGCAGTTTTGACAGAACCGGGCTAATATGGTCATACTTCCTGGTTCTAGTACGGATTCTAGCAGCTGCGTTTTGGACCAGCTGTAGTTTGTTTATCAAGCGAGCAGGGCAACCACCCAGTAGAGCGTTACAGTAATCTAGTCTCGAGGTCATGAACGCATGAACTAACTGTTCCGCATTTGTCATTGAGAGCATATGTCGTAGTTTAGATATATTTTTAAGATGTAAGAATGCGGTTTTACATATGCTAGAAATGTGGCTTTCAAATGAAAGATTGGTATCAAAGAGCACACCCAGGTTCCTAACTGACGAAGACGACTTAACAGAGCAGCCATCAAGTGTTAGACAGTATTCTAGGTTATTATGTGCTGAAGTTTTTGGTCCAATAATTAGAATCTCTGTTTTTTCTGAATTTAGTAGGAAATCACTAGTCATCCAATTTTTTATATCAGCAACGCATTCTGGTAATTTTGAGAATTGGTAGGATTCGTCAAGGCGAAGAAATATAGAGCTGAGCATCATCAGCGTAACTAAACTAATGCCATGCTTCCTAATCACATCTCCCAAGGGTAGCATGTACAGAGTGAAAAGCAACGGTCCTAGTACTGAGCCTTGAGGTACTCCATATTTAACTTGTGATCGAAATTACATCTCTTCGTTTACTACTATAAACTGATAATGGTCAGATAAGTATGATTTGAACCACGCCAATGCAATTCCACTAATTCCAGCACAATTTTCTAGTCTATTCAAAAGAATATTGTGGTCGATAGTGTCAAAAGCAGCACAGAGGTCTAGTAAGACTAATAGAGAGATACAACCACGATCTGATGATAAGAGCAAATCATTTGTAACTCCAATGAGAGTATACGTCAGTAAGTTTCTACAGTGTGAACGGGAGACTACAGCAGATATTATTTTTGTGTTTTCATTTGATAAAACAGCAAAACACAAAACTCACAATATCGTTTCCACGACTTTCCAAAAGAGGAAAAACATATGGAGAGAAAGATGTCAAATTCACCGTCAATCCCTCAGAAACCCCCTCACAGCAGTGTTTACTACGTTTTTTTAATGTAATACGAAGGTAATATCACTCCAATAGTGTTATAAGCGTAGATAATTGTTTTGACAGCAGCAGGAGGCGCTCAGTGCTTCACAGGTTTTTTTGTCTTGTTGGAGACGTTGCTTCACTAAAATGTTGAATGTTTTAGTCAATCCTTGTAACCATCACAGTTAAAACATGAACGTTGCTATTTAAGCTCATCATAATTTCAGAAGACATTGATCCAGGCCTCTACACTTCTCATTGTCTCCAGAAGAAAAGACACATCAAATTTTTCCCAAGACTAAACCTCACAGGTAAGCAAATTCAATTTTTTTTTAAAATGAACATTTACATTCACAGGATTTTGTATGTTTCATTAACTCTGACTTATTTTGTTGTAGCAACACAAGCAAAAATGATAAGGGAAATTTACTGGGTTTTGATACTTTTTCTCTTTTATTTTATCTGTACAAACATCAGTGTTTCTGGTTTGATCTGTCGGGAGGATAAACATCTGCTGGATGTTTGTAGTTGATGCGCGTGTCAGTAGCTTGTGGTTGAAGTGTTTCTTCATTTTATTTCCTGCTTAATAAGAAGCTCACAATCTTCAACTCCACACAAAACATCTTTACACTGAAATAAAGTCAAATATGATCGACAGCTCACAGTTTACAGTGCGTCTGGAGAGTATTCACAGCGCTTCACTTTTTACACATTTTGATGTTACAGCCTTATTCCTGGAGGAATTAAATTCATTATTTTCTTCAAAATTATACAAACAATACCTCATAATGATAACGTGTAAGACGTTTGTTTGAAATATTTGCAAATTTATTAAAAAAACAAAAAAACGAAAAAAAATCACAAGTATTCACAGCCTTTGTCATGACACTCAAAACTGAGCTCAGGTTCATCCTGTTTCCACTGATCATCTTTGAGATGTTTCAACAACTTGATTGGAGTCCACCTGTGGTAAATTCAGTGGATTGGACATGATTGGGAAAGACACACCTGTCTATATAAGATCCTACAGTTAACAGAGCATGTCAGAGCACAAACCAAGCCATGAAAACCAAGGAATTGTCTGTAGACCTCTGAGACAGGACTGTATCGAGGCACAGATCTGGAGAAGGGTACAGAAACATTTCTGCAGCATTGAAGAAGTTTGGGAACCACCAGGACTGCCCGCCCGGCCCTGGCCACCCGGGCAAACCAAGCGATCAGGGGAGAAGGGCCTCAGTCAGGCAGGTGACCAAAAACCTGATGGTCACTCTGAGAGAGCTCCAGCATTTCTCTGTGGAGAGAGGAGAACCTTCCAGAAGAACAACCTTCTCTGCAGCTCTCCACATATCAGGGCTGTATGGCCAGACAGAAGCCACTCCTCAGTAAAAGGCACAACAAAGTATTGGGCAAAGGCTGTGAATACTTATGTACATGTGATTTTTTTTTTTTTTTTTTTGTCTTTTTTTCTTTTTAATAAATTTTCAAAGATTTCAAACAAACTTCTTTCACGTTTTCATCTCGGGTATTGTTTGTAGAATTTTGTATTTTGTGGAATATTGTTTGTAGCACCTTCACCACCTGATGAAGGGAAATAAACAGTTAGGAAAGAAACCACAGGAAACAGATCTGCTGTGTCTTCATCTGAAGTCAAGTATTGACTCTATAAGTAAAAAAACATGTTCAAATATTCCCTTTTTTTAAACTTCTGACATATCACACATCACAGTCAGTGACGCTTAAGTGACCGAACATGAACTTATTCCAGTCAAATTATATAGATAAAAAAAGGATATGTATCCCATTCAGCTTTCATTCATTCAAATCCTCACATTTTATACATGAATATGAAATAAATTTTCTCCAAGAACAGTTCAAAACTATGGAAACCGTTTCCACCACTGAAAAAAAAAGATTATTTCGACTTTTTATCTCACAATTCTGACTTTTTTTCACAGAATTACGAGATATAAAAAAGTCAGAATTCTGACTTTATATCTCTCAATTCTGACTTTATATCTCGTAATTCTGACTTTATATCTCGTAATTCTGACTTTATATCTCGCAATTCTGACTTTATATCACGCAATTCTGACTTTATATCTCGTAATTCTGACTTTATATCACGCAATTCTGACTTTATATCTCGCAATTCTGACTTTATATCTCGCAATTCTGACTTTATATCACGCAATTCTGACTTTATATCTCGTAATTCTGACTTTATATCACGCAATTCTGACTTTATATCTCGTAATTCTGACTTTATATCACGCAATTCTGACTTTATATCTCGCAATTCTGACTTTATATCTCGTAATTCTGACTTTATATCACACAATTCTGACTTTATAACTCAATTCTGACTTTATATCACACAATTCTGACTTTATAACTCAATTCTGACTTTATATCTCACAATTCTAACTTTATATCTCACAATTCTGACTTTATATCTCGTAATTCTGACTTTATATCACACAATTCTGACTTTATATCTCGCAATTCTAACTTTATATCTCGTAATTCTGACTTTATATCTCTCAATTCTGACTTTATATCTCTCAATTCTGACTTTATATCTCTCAATTCTGACTTTATATCTCGCAATTCTGACTTTATATCTCGCAATTCTGACTTTATATCTCGTAATTCTGACTTTATATCACACAATTCTGACTTTATATCTCTCAATTCTGACTTTATATCTCTCAATTCTGACTTTATATCTCTCAATTCTGACTTTATATCTCGCAATTCTGACTTTATATCTCGCAATTCTGACTTTATATCACACAATTCTGACTTTATATCTCGCAATTCTGACTTTATATCTCGTAATTCTGACTTTATATCTCGTAATTCTGACTTTATATCACACAATTCTGACTTTATATCTCTCAATTCTGACTTTATATCTCGTAACTCTGACTTTATATCACAATTCTGACCTTATATCTCGCAATTCTGACTTTATATCTCACAATTCTGACTTTATATATCACAATTCTGACTTTATATCACACAGTTCTGACTTTATATCTCGTAATTCTGACTTTATATCACACAATTCTGACTTTATATCTCACAATTCTGACTTTATATCTCACAATTCTGACTTTATATCACACAA
The DNA here is from genome assembly GCA_038088235.1 of Zacco platypus. NCBI lineage: Eukaryota > Metazoa > Chordata > Actinopteri > Cypriniformes > Xenocyprididae > Zacco > Zacco platypus. The sequence goes on along the minus strand of CM076081.1, from coordinate 37,067,401 downwards.
TTCTGACTTTATATCTCGCAATTCTGACTTTATAACTCGCAATTCTGTGAAAAAAGTCAGAATTGTGAGATAAAAAGCCACAATAATCTTCTTTTTATTTTTTCAGTGGCGGAAACAGGCTTCCATACAAAATAGATATATAAATGTATAACTTATTGCTGTGACATTATTCATCACACTAAGAGAGTGGTTCTGGCCCACATTCAGAGCAGCATACCAGACACCATAGACCCCCTGCAGTATACCTACTGGCCCAACAGGTCCACCTCGGATGCCATCGCTGCTGCCATCCACTATTCCCTCTCTCATCCGGAAAACAAGGACTCATACCTAAGAATACTCTTCATAGACTACAGCTCCACCTTCAACATGGTCATCCCCCACAAACTGTCCACACTTGATCTGCATCCCACCCTCTGTGGGGCAGGCCTCAGTCTGTCAGGATTGGTAACAGGACTTCAGCCAGCATCATCACAAACATTGGCTCTCCACATCCATCCTCTACACCCTGTTCACCTAGGACTGTGTCGCCTCCCACAAGGACAACATCATCGTGAAGTTCGCGGACGACACCGCAGTGATAGGACGCATCGCTGGCAGTGACGAGGCAGCCTACAGGAGGGAGGTGGTCAGTTTGGTGTCATGGTGTGAAGACGACAACCTCACCCTCAACACAGACAAGACAAAGGAGAGAACGCATCAGCCACTGTTCATCCGGGAGCTTGAAGTGGAGAGGGTGAGCAACTTTAAATACCTGGGTGTCCACATCAGTGAGGACCTCACTTGGACACCTCACATCACGCAGCTGGTCAAGAAGGCCCAACAGCGGCTGTATTTTCTGAGGAGGCTAAGGAAGTTTGGCATGTCACCTAAGATCCTCAGAAACTTCTACAGCTGCGCCATCGAGAGTGTCCTGACCAACTCCATCACTGTGTGGTACGGCTGCACTACTGTCATGGACGGCAAACGCCTGCAGAGAGTGGTGAAGACTGCGACGAAGATCACCAGGACTCCACAGAGTCCACAGGAGAGCTGCTTCCATCCTCAAAGACCGCTCCCACCCCCAACACGGACTGTTCACACTTCTACCCTCAAGATGGAGGTACAGAAGTGTGAAATGCAGGACTTCAAGACTGAAGAACTCTTTCTTCCCCTCTGCTTTCAGACTCTGTTTACATGGATATAACTTTTTACATTGATTTACATTTTTGCTTTTGCACTACATTTTGCACAACTAGAACTGCACTACCTCACTTTTTACTGCCTTTATCCAGAACCGCACTATCTCACTTTATTGCCTTCATTGTTTACTGTGTGACATTTGTTATGGACAGCAAAGTAAGAATTTCATTGTGCAGGGAAACATGCTTTCTGTCTGTGCATATGACAATAAACACTTTGAACTTGAACTAATTCGCTGATAAGATATTTAATTACTTCACTATCAAAATTATCATTGCAACCGCATGGCTGCCTTATTAGCATAACTCGTCTAAACGCTATAACTCTCAAACACTCTAAACAATAACATCCACATCGCATACTACTTTTAACACGTTTAAAAAAACTCAAAGTGCATTTATGTACAGTTAATACCTGATGAGAGAAATACGCTGCTGTTTCTTCATCTGAAGTCATGTGTTGACTGACCCCTCCCCCCACTAACTGCTCACAGAAAAGACCAAAGCAATCAATCGATCACGTGATCTATAAGAGAGTCAAAATCATCAGAGACAAGATATGAAATAACATACACTATAACATATGTTCAAGAGCGATATATATTAAATTTAATATATTTTACCCTTTTTAATTTATTTATAATTTTTTTCTATTTTATAACCACCACATATTCAACCCAATAGTTCACTCTTCTGCTATTAGTTTTCATTCAGGGCCAGAATTCATTTGAAAATGTGAGATCAGCAGAAACTTGTTGATCTTCGTGATGTTAAAGCAGATGGACGTGCTAGCAGAAACTGAGGTTGGAGGAGGATTCACACTTAACCAGATAAACATCACAGTTCAGCCGTGTTTCAGAGTCTGAGATGTAGCTTGAATCATGTTGAGGGAGAATCAACTAGATTGAAACTTAATCCAGAACTAGTGAAAATAAGACTATCGATCAGATCTACAGGGCGCTGTGGGTTCAGATGATGGGAAATAAACAGTAAAACACGTCAAAACTGCTAAAGATGATGTGACTGATTGTAGAGTTTCACAATACTTCAGCAGCTTCACATCAGCGCGTCTGTCATTTTATCACTGAAGCAGTTCTGAAGAGTTCGTCTTTTCATATTTGTGGACTGAAACCGCTGAAGATGTTTTGGACTGTTTTGTTCTGTTTGTGTTTCTGGCGTCTGGATGGTGAGTTTTAAATGTTTTTTTCATGACTTCAGTTGCTTCTGTTCTGGCACCATGTAATAAATGACTGGTTAAATCAGAGAGGATTAATATTAACGGTTACAGGACAGAACTGATGCGGTGTTAAATTGTAAGGGAGCAAACGGAAACTGACAGAAACATCCAAACTCAGGAAGTGACAAAATTATTTATACTCAATGTTTATACAAGAAAATGACTATACAGCGCACAACAACACTTACAAAATCCACTGCAGACAGAAAAGAACCACAGCGGGAGCATACAGGTATATCCATATATAATAAAAGAAGTCAATCTTATAGTCAGTAGAGTTAAGAGCGTCGACATTTCACTGAATTAAACTTCCGCAGTACAAGTTCTTTCCACTCGTTTGTGCATTTTTTGTGCAAGTCTTTCTCAAAAGCAAGTTTTATCAAGTGGTATTAACAGTGTGTTCATACACCTGTCAGGTCCACCAGTGGTTTTAGTTTGGTTCTGTCCAGAAAACACTCTTCAGCAGAGTCCAGGACTGCGAGAGCTTGCATGAGTTTATTGTTAGTCTCCAAACCGTGCAGCCATTTCTCCTCTCACAGACTCAACTATGCTGAAATAAAGATGAAGTGTCATCATTGAGTTCATGTTGTCCTACTGTTTCCTCAGAGTAATTCTCCAAGTTCTCACTCATCATGCGTTTTCTTTTGTTTGGTTTGATTTCGGTTGGGACCAGATCACAGTAAATTCTCCCTCTCATTAACGGTTAGATAGCGAGATTCGAGATTCTAGATTCTAGATGGCAGTAGGGTCTTCCCCATCCAGACCGCTTAATTTCAGAAACTCAAGTTTTAACTGAAAGGAGCGAGAGTGGAGTTGGATGTGGGGTTGAATGTCTGGCAGGTGTAGAAGTAGCATCTCTCCACTGAAGATGATCCATAACCCGGCCCAAATCACAAATTGCTCTCTTCCTTGAAGATCTGTTCCCTTTCTAGGGAACTTCGAGCTGCGTCGAAAGTTTGACGCAATGGGAACGCTTCGTGTGAGTGCGTCATGAAGCACATGTGCCCCCTCTAAAGAGGGTCTCAAAGCAGTCAGTTCAGGTGGTCCCTGCCGATTCGTCGTTTCAGGACACCAAACTGATCAATCAAAACACACCAGAGGCCAGTCTCAAGAGGCTGGTTCCCCTAGTAGAATTTTTGACAGTGTGGAAGCTACTGCCTAATATTTCTCAGTGGGTCCTGCGTACGGTTGAAAAGGGTTATACCATTCAGTTCCCGCCCAGATTTATGGGGGTCCTACACACGTTGGTGGGCCCGGAGCAGGCTCTGGTAATGGAACAGGAGGTAAAAACCCTGCTGGAAAAGGGAGAACATGTACTCCCTCCAGACAGAGAAGCCGGGTTTTACAGCCAGTATTTTATCGTTCCAAAGAAGGATGAGGGGTTGCGTCCCATCTTGGATCTGCGACATCTGAATATGTCAGTAATGAAGCTCAAGTTCAAGATGCTCACGTTGAGGCAGATCATGTCACAAATCTGGTCCGAAGAATGATTTGTCATGATAGATCTCAAGGACGCTTATTTCCATATATCCATCCTTCCACAACACAGGAAGTTCCTGAGGTTCGCTTTCGGGAGCAAAGCATACCAGTATCGGGTTCTTCCGTTCGGCCTAGCACTATCACCCCGCACTTTCACCAAATGTGTGGACCCAGCTCTGGCACCGCTGCATCTACGGGGCATACGCATACTGAATGATATCAATGATTGGTTGCTTTTAGCGCAGTCGTGTCAGGGAGCAGTTCGGCATTGAGATGTTGTTCTCGCTCACATGGAAATGTTGGGGTTAAGGTTAGGCGTAAAGAAGTTTGTTGTCTCCAGCTCAGACTACCACTTTTCTGAGCGTGGTTTGGAACTCTGTTGCGATGCAGGCGTGACTCTCTCCTGCTCGCATAGAATCAATCCTTTTTACCGTAAACCAGATAAAGCTAGGCCAGTCACTAACTGTCCAACAGTTCCAGAGACTGTTGGGTCTGATGGCAGCAGCGTCCAACGTGATAGATTTTGGCCTGCTTTACATGAGATCCTTGCAGTGTTGGCTCAGAACCAAGGGGTTTTCTCCAAGGGGAAATCCTTTTCACATGATCAAAGTCCCGCTGCGATGCCTACGGGCTCTGATTATGTGGAAGAAACCTTGGTTCCTATCGCAAGGGCCCATGTAACGACCGATGCTTCCATCACGGGCTGGGGAGTGGTCCTGGAGGGCCGCTCAACTCAGGGGCTGTGAAGAGGGCACCATCTTTCCTGGCACATCAATTGCCTGGAGATGTTGGCAGTCCTTCTTGCTCTAAAGAATTTCCTCCCAGACCTCAGGGGCCACCATGTGCTTGTCCAGTCAGACAACACATCAGTGGTCGCCTATATGAATCATCAGGGGGATCTGCGCTCGTCTACTCTGCAGACTGGCACACCAGATCCTCCTGTGGGCCCAAGGGAAACTGCTCTCTCTCAGGGCAGCTTACATCCCTGGGGCCCAAAATTTGGGAGCAGACATCCTGTCGAGGCAGGGGTCGAGTCCTGGGGAATGGAGGTTCCAACCAGAGGTGGTGGAACAAACATGGAGGGTGTTCGGCCATTTTTACATTTTTCATCATTTAGCAGACGCTTTTATCCAAAGCGACTTACAAGGGGAGCAATTAGGGGTTAGGTGCCTTGCTCAAGGGCACTTTAGTCATGGTATCGAAGGTGGAGAGAGTGCTGTTTATTCACAATCCCCACTTTCAATTCCTGCCGGTGTGGGAATCGAACCGGCAACCTTCAGATTACAAGCCCGACTCCCTCACCACTAGGCCACGACTACCCCGGCCAGGGACAAATGGATCTGTTTGCTTCTCGAGAGACGTCTCACTGTCCACTCTGGTTTTCCCTCACACATCCAGCGCCGCTAGGGCTAGATGCTATGGTAGAGACGTGGCCGAGGCTTTATCCGTACGCCTTTCCCCCGATCGCTCTGCTCCAAGGAGTTCTGGAGAGAGTTCGCCGGGACCAAGTTAGGCTCATTCTGGTCGCCCCGCTGGCCGGGCAGGGTATGGTTCCCCGATATATTGTGGCCCTACTAGACAGCTCTCCTTGGGAGATTCCCGTCAGGAGGGATCTGTTGTCCCAAGTGGGGGGCTCGATCTTTCACCCTCGCCCAGAACTGTGGAAGCTGTGGGCTTGGCCTCTGAGGGGGCCCAGCTCATAGACTTGGGTCTGTCGACTGAGGTCATAAGCACCATCCTTCACTCCAGAGCTCCATCCGTGTGGAAGCTGTATGTTTTGAAATGGAAATTGTTTGTTTCCTTGTGCAGTGGTCGTAAGTTGGACCCTGTTAGCTGCCTGGTTGGTCCAGTACTTGAGTTCCTTCAAGAAGGACTCACTGCAGGATTGGCTCCCTCCACTTTGAAGGTTTATGTGGCGGCCATAGCGGCTTACCACATTCCTTTGGGTGGGTTATCTTTAGGGAGAGACCCACTAGTTACACACTTCCTACGTGGCACTTTGAGGCTGAGGCCTGCAGTACGCTCACGGTGTTGGCTTGACCCTGGCGCCGTTCAAACCCATTGAGGAGGTGCCTGTCAAGTTCTTGACCCTGAAGACGATATTTCTCTTAGCTATCACGTCTCTCAAGAGGATAGGAGATTTGCAAGCTTTGTTGGTGGCCCAGTCATGCTTGGAGTTTGCGCCTAGGATGGTGAAAGCCTTTCTCCACCCGAGGCCAGGCTACGTTCCTAAGGTGCCCACCATTGTGGCCAGTTCAGTAGTGCTGCAGGCTTTCTGTCCTCCTCCCTTTGGGGATCCTGACCAGGAATGCAACAACCTGCTGTGCCCAGTCCGGGCGTTGGATGCATATGTCCACAGAGCTGCCCTGTGGCAGAAAACAGAACAACTGTTCATTTATTTTGGGGCCTCTAATAAAGGGTCCCTAGCATCTAAGCAGAAGATGAGTAAGTGGATAGTCGAGGCTATTTCACTTACCTATGAATCGGCCGGACATCCTTCCCCTCTGGAAGTTCGAGCCCATTCGACACAAAGTATGGCTGCCTCTAAAGCTCTTCTCTCCGGAGTATCTTTACAAGACCTGTGTGATGCGGCAGGCTGGTCCTTGTTGCACACATTCGTGAGGTTTTATGATTTTAATCTGAGCTCCACTGGGGTTCGAGTACGCTCTTCCTAGTGTTGACGTTTCACACTGGATAGACTTTTGTCACTATGGTAACGTGGGTATTTCAAACTTTCGATGCAGCTCGAAGTTCCCTAGAAAGGGAACGCCTCGGTTACGACTGTAACCTGGGTTCCCTAAGAGGGAACGAGACGCTGCGTCACCCTGCCATACTTCCTGCATGCCTATCAGCGATGACTTCAGACTTTGCGAAGCTGGCGTTTCACCGATTTCAGCGTGCTTTATAGTTTCCTGGTCGTGCCGTCACCCACCTCTGACGTCAAGTCACGCCATTGGACGGATTTCACATGTGCCTCATGACACACTCACACGAAGCGTTCCCATCATGTCAAACTTTCGACGCAGCGTCTAGTTCCTTCTCAGGGAACCCAGGTTACAGTCGTAACCGAGATGTTATATTCTTTTACATTCATTGGAGTGGAGGTGGTGATTGTAAAGCACTTCTTCAACCTCTCTAGCCTCATCAGCATCAGACTACAGATAAAGACTGTTTAAATCAGGTCTCTTATGGGTTCCTGATACACAGTAAATGCGTCTGAACAATAATGACTCTGTGAGATACTCACTCCTGGTCTCGGCAGGGTCAGTCACCATTTAGAAATGTTAGGAGGAAATATCAACTAAAAAATAAGTAAACATGCAAGACATTGACTAGCAGGGACAAAAACACCAAATACAAAACTCCAGCAAGTACACACAGATTTCACTCAATATAATTTGGATGGTTTTTGTTCTTCAATCTAAAGAAAAGCACAATAAAAATGTGGGAATACCATCCGTTCCAGGCGAGGAAAAACCAAACAAAATAATCCAATCATTTTGCAAACACTTCAATAAAACATAAGGCTCAGAGGATCAACAGAAACAAAATCATTTTCCCATCACTGGCCTCATAAGGGATGAAAACAATGATCCATTTATAAATCTATTTCTCTTTTTATTCATCATCTTTTTTCTTTGTTCTGCTGCAGAATATTATTCACTTCACATTTAAATGATTAGAAACATTTTAGTGAAGCTTCAGTAAACCAACTGATTTTAAAGCTTTAATCTGTGAAAACTCTGTTCTTCAGGTGTGTTTGGTGATGAAGAGGAGTCAGTGTCAGTGTGGAAGAGAGATTCAGTCACTCTAAACTCTGATCTTACTGAAATAAAGGATGATGATGTGATTCAGTGGAGGTTTGGAAACACTTTAATAGCTGAAATCAATAAACGGGTCGACAGAATCTCTGTATATGATGATGTTCTTGATGGGAGATTCAGAGACAGACTGAAACTGGACAATCAAACTGGATCTCTGACCATCACAGACATCACAACTGAACATGATGGATCTTTTACACTAGAGATCAACAGTGTGAGAAAGAAAAAGGTCAATGTTCGTGTCCATGGTGAGGTTAACAAAAATGTTTCACCTGATTTTAATGACAAAATTTAATTGATTCATGCATTTCTTTTGTAAATGTTTAATTTAGTAAAACAAAAAGTGATTTCACAGTATTAATCTGTGATGAACCTGTTTTGTGTTTGTGTGTTTTTGGTTTTACAGAATGGATGTTAGCGTCAGTGCGGGAGGGAATTTCTTTTACTCTAGACTTTGATCTTACTGAAATAAAGGATGATGATGTGATTCAGTGGAGGTTTGGAAACACTTTAATAGCTGAAATCAATAAACGGGTCGACAGAATCGCTGTATATGATGATGTTCTTGATGGGAGATTCAGAGACAGACTGAAACTGGACCATCAAACTGGATCTCTGACCATCACAGACATCACAGATGAACAGACTGGAGAATATGAACTAGAGATCAACAGTGTGAGAATGAAAAAGTTCAGAATCGATCTCCTTGGTGAGGTTCACAAAATAGTTTTACCTGTTTTTTAATGTCAAAATTTAAATGAATTCATTCATAGTTTTGTTTCTTTTGTTGTTTTATGATATTCTTTATTTCAAACTCGCATTTTAAACTATTTAATGCAGTGAAACATTGTGAAGTGATTTCACAGTATTAATCTGTGACAAACCCTGTTTGTGTTTCTGGTTTCAGGATCAATGAAGTCAGTGACAGTGAAGGAGGAAGATTCAGTCACTCTAAACTATCATCATCCTAGAATAATTCATGATGTGATTCAGTGGAGGTTTGGACCTGAAGACACTTTAATTGCTGAAATCAATAAACAGGACGACAGAATCGCTGTATATGATGATGTTCTTGATGGGAGATTCAGAGACAGACTGAAACTGGACAATCAAACTGGATCTCTGACCATCACAGACATCAGAATTGAACATGCTGGACGTTATTTGCGAACGAACCTTTTGAACGCTGAATTCTTTCTCGCTGTCTTTAGTGAGTTTAATATTTGTTTCACCGTTTTATGTTTTAATCACCAGATACAATTATTAATCCAAACACCATTTTTCTTCTTTTCTGTATGTTTTATTTTATGATATTGTTTATTAGAAATTTAAATGTATAAAATTATTTACATTTCAAAGCAATCATGAAGTTATTGAAAATCTCTCTTTGCTACAAATTGTTTCTGTTTGTTCTTCATGTGTGTTTGTTGATGCAGATGAAATATCAGTGAAGGAGGAAGATTCAGTCACTCTGAACTCTGATCTTACTGAAATGAAGGACGATGATTGGATTCGGTGGAGATTTGGACCTGAAAACACTTTAATAGCTGAAATCAATAAAGAGTTTGACAGAATCACTGTATATGATGATGTTCTTGATGGGAGATTCAGAGACAGACTGAAACTGGACCATCAAACTGGATCTCTGACCATCACAAACATCACAATGAAACATGATGGAGAATATAAAACACTGATGGAGAGTTCATACAGTTTCTCATTTAAAGCATACAGAATTTCTGTCTCTGGTGAGTTGAGATCATTTGATATGTCTGTCAAATATTGTTGTTTACACCAAGCGTGTCCATATTTATTATTGTTGAATAATTTTACAGTTTGAGATGATGATAATATTAACACTGACTCACAATATCAGTTGGTCAGCACTGATATTAGTGTTTATTGTCTGAGCTGATCTCAGTTTGATGTTTTTATTCCTCAGACTCTGTCCACTGTTGTGGTCCTACTGAAGCTGTGATCCGATTGGTCCTCTCTGTTCTGGTGGGCGTGGCTACTGTTCTTATTGTGGTTTATGACATCAGATCCGGAAGAGCTGAACGAGATCGAGCACATATTCACACATTAGAAGCTTAATGGTGTCGTTTCTCATATTAATATTTTTGTCATTTATTTGTAATGGTTTTATATGCTGCCATTTACTGTATGCTTATTTTTAGCTGGATTATTTACACGCTTGAACAAAAATTCGAGGACAAATAGCTACAGATTTTTGCTCATTAACTCATTAGTGCTCAAAGTGTAAAATATGAGTATTTGTCATTTTAATACTGTTTTTTTTTTAACAATCTAGTCATTCATATTTTATTAGGGACTTTAAATATTACTTCCAATCACACTTCAAGTCTCTCATGTCTTGTAGTTATTATTGTTCAGATCAGACGTCTCCAACACTGAAGCTCTTTTACTGACTAAACGACACATTTCTCTCAGATAAAACACACAGATCTCACTTTTCTACTGCTGTTCATTTGTCATTTGTATTTGCTTGACTTTAATAAAGTTTTTTCTCTCTGAACTTGAGAGTCTCTCCATGTTTTATTACATTATTAGCGCCCCCTGGAGGAATACTGACCCTGTGTGTTTTAACAATTCTACATTTGCATTTAATCATTTAGCAGACGCTTTTATCCAAAGCAACTTACAAGTGAGGAATACAAACAAGCGATTCTTCACGAATTGGCAAATAGACACAGGAAGTGCTCACAATACAAGTTTCATACATTGCTCAGTACCATAGGCTAGAGTAGGAAGGGAAAGGGGAAGGATAGGGTTTTTGAGAAGAGATGAGTTTTCAGCTGTCTTTTGAATATTGCCAGGGATTCTGCGTTCCTGATGAAAGTAGGGAGATCATTCCACCAGCAGGGAGCAGTGAACGAGAATGTTCTGGAGAGTGATTTTGTGCCTCTCTGTGACGGTACCACAAGCCTTCGTTCCTTTAGTGATCGCAGGCTTCTGGTGGGGACGTAGCGTTGTAGCAGTTGTAGCAATTCTAGCACTAGCAACTCTCACTCCTCGCGATAGCCCCTCCCTGGCCCATTCCTCTGCGGAAGGACCTTCTTTCTCAGAGACGGGGCACCCTTTGGCACCCGCGTCCAGACCTCTGGAAACCTCCATGTCTGGTCCTTGGACCAGGTTTTAGGTGACTTACCCCCCGAGGTACTTAACACATCACTTCGGCACGTCCACCGTCTACAAGACGTGCTTAGCCTTGAAGTGGAACCTGTTCGTCGAGTGGTGCTCTTCTCATTGAGAAGACCCCGAAGATGCTTGATTGGTGTTGTGCTTTCCTTCTTGCAGGAAGGGTTGGAGCGTAGGCTGTCCCCCTCCACACTCAAAGTTCTATTTCGGCATACCACGACCACATAGATGGCAAATCCATTGGTAAGCACGACCTGGTCGTCAAGTTCCTTAGGGGGGGCGAGACGGTTAAATCCTCCTCGTCCCCTCTCCATACCCTCTTGGGACTTGGCTCTGGTGCTAAGAGCACTCCAGAATGCACCCTTTCAGCCTTTGCTGTCATCAGACTTAAAGATTCTATCGATGAAGACTTTGCTGCTGGCCGCATTGGCCTCCATCAAGAGGGTAAGGGACCTGTAGTAATTGGCTATGTGCCCAAGGTTCCTACCACTCCCTTCAGGGACCAGGTAGTGAGCCTGCAAGTGCTGCCCTCGGAGGAGGCAGACCCAGCCCTGGCTTTGCTCTGTCCAGTTCGCGCTTTGCGACTGTACATAGACAGAACTCAAAGCTTCAGGACCTCAGACCAGCTCTTTGTCTGTTACGGAGGCCAGCAGAAGGGAAAGGCTGTCTCAGGCTGCATGCACACTCCACGAGAGGTGTCGCATCCTCCTGGGCGCTGATTCGTGGCGCCTCGCTGACAGACATTTGTAGAGCTGCCTAACACGTTCAATAGGTTCTATAGCCTTCGTGTCAAGCCGGTCTCCTCCCGTGTTCTCGCCTCAGGTCAGAGGCATGGAGAGGCGCCAACTTAGTGTTGGCTTGCTGTGCTTATATGTGCTTATTTTTCCAGAAAGTCCCTACAAGGCAGACCCTGTTGAGTCCTTCGATCTCCCTTCGGCAGTCGGCGTGGCGGAGCGTCTGGCGCCAGGCCTATACTCCGCTGCATCCTTGAGAACCGGATTTAGGCTGGGTTCCATGTCTGTGACCCTACGGGGATCCCATATGGCTGGTTCCACGGTTGCTCCTAAACGAATCCCGTGTCTTTCCCTCTGAGAGAACCCACCTCTCATCGAGGTGGAGTCACCCCAGTTGTTCCATATGAAGCACAGCCTACAGGTTAGTCCATATGTTCTTTCCACATAACTCCTTCGGGGAAGGATGTCGCTTCCGCAGCGTCCCTTTTCCACAATAGGGTACGCTTCCCAGTGCTATCCAATTGTCTCACTGAATGGGTTTTGGGGAACAGCACTGATCGACACTCTTTGTGTTAGCCCTGTCCCACCATCCTCAGGTAAGGGGGATTAGCTGGCTTACAACAGAGCGCTGGAAGGGGGCAGCTCCTGTGGCACTTTGGTAGGGATTCCTATTCGTCGGTCAGTCCGGCGTACTTCGAATACGGCTTTCCAAACGAGGAAAAACATATAGAAACCCCCTCACAGCAGTGTTTACTAGGTTTTTGTAATGTAATACGAAGGTAATATCAGTCCAATAGTGTTATAAGCGTAGATAATTGTTTTGACAGCAGCAGGAGGCGCTCAGCGCTTCACAGGTTTTTTTGTCTTGTTGGAGACGTTGCTTCACTAAAATGTTGAATGTTTTCAGTGTATTTTAGCCAATCCTTGTTACCATCACAGTTAAAACATGAACGTTGCTATTTAAGCTCATCAAAATTTCAGAAGACATTGATCCAGGCCTCTACACTTCTCATTGTCTCCAGAAGAAAAGACACATCAAATTTTTCCCAAGACTAAACCTCACAGATAAGCAAATTCAATTTTTTTTTAAAATGAACATTTACATTCACAGGATATTGTATGTTTCATTAACTCTGACTTATTTTGTTGTAGCAACACAAGCAAAAATGATAAGGGAAATTTACTGGGTTTTGATACTTTTTCTCTTTTATTTTATCTGTACAAACATCAGTGTTTCTGGTTTGATCTGTCGGGAGGATAAACAGCATCCGCTGGATGTTTGTAGTTGATGCGCGTGTCAGTAGCTTGTGGTTGAAGCGTTTCTTCATTTTCTTTCCTGCTTAATAAGAAGCTCACAATCTTCAACTCCACACAAAACATCTTTACACTGAAATAAAGTCAAATATGATCGACAGCTCACAGTTTACAGTGCGTCTGGAGAGTATTCACAGCGCTTCACTTTTTACACATTTTGATGTTACAGCCTTATTCCTGGAGGAATTAAATTCATTATTTTTCTCAAAATTATACAAACAATATCTCATAATGATAACGTGAAAGACGTTTGTTTGAAATATTTGCAAATTTATTAAAAATAAAAACTGAAAAAAATCAGTATTCACAGTCTTTACTATGACACTCAAAATTGAGCTCAGGTTCATCCTGTTTCCACTGATCATCTTTGAGATGTTTCAACAACTTGATTGGAGTCCACCTGTGGTAAATTCAGTGGATTGGACATGAATGGGAAAGACACACCTGTCTATATAAGGTCCTACAGTTAACAGAGCATGTCAGAGCACAAACCAAGCCATGAAAACCAAGGAATTGTCTGTAGACCTCTGAGACAGGACTGTATCGAGGCACAGATCTGGAGAAGGGTACAGAAACATTTCTGCAGCATTGAAGGTTCCAATGACCACAGTGGTCTCCATCGTCTGTAAATGGAAGAAGTTTGGGAACCACCAGGACTCTTCCTAGAGCGGGCCGCCCGAAACCGAGCGATCAGGGGAGAAGGGCCTCAGTCAGGCAGGTGACCAAAAACCTGATGGTCACTCTGAGAGAGCTCCAGCATTTCTCTGTGGAGAGAGGAGAACCTTCCAGAAGAACAACCTTCTCTGCAGCTCTCCATCTATCAGGGCTGTATGGCCAGACAGAAGCCACTTCTCAGTAAAAGGCACATGAACTCCCCTCTGGAGACCATGAGAAACAAAGATTGAAGTCTTAATTGGCCTGAATAGCAAGCGTCATGTCTGGAGGAAACCAGGCACCGCTCATCACCTGACCAATACCATCCCTACAGTGAAGCATCATACTGTGTGGATGTTTTTCAGCAGCAGGAACTGGGAGACTAGTCAGGATCGAGTGAAAGATGAATGCAGTAGTGTACAGGTTTTTTTCTCCATTTTGTTGGAGTTTTGGTTCTTGCCGCTGTTGCCTTTGGCTTGCTTAAGTTGGGGACACTTGCTTGATATTCATCAGTGTTTTTGATATGCCTGCATTTGGCACCGTTGTATGTGAACTGAACTGAGCCGGACGATTACGTCACTGTTTTCTCCAGTGCTGATATACATAAATTAACTAGTGTCACGTTCCCCACGTCAACTCGGTCTAGGGGAATCGAGGAAAACGTGACAAAGAAAAAAAAAGAAAAGATGAGAGGTGAGACCACATGGAGCTTCCCTTTCCCAGTCCCAGCACTAAATACTATGCCACTCTGAAAATTATTGCAGAATGTTTTATTATTGTACTTATGATTCACCAAAAATGCTGTTACAAACACAAAAGAAGACTTCAGGAGGGGGCATAGCCAACATAACAAACAAAACACAACTAACTCAATTTTAAAACTAACTTACCTATCATGAAGAAAACAAAAGGGGAAAAAAAGGCAAACGAAACTTCCTTTACTCCCTAACTTACCCAAAAACAGGAGAAAAAGGATTAAAGAAAAAAATGGCACCCTCCTCCCTACAAAGAAAGAATATTTAACAAAAGAAAGAAAAAAAGATATAATAAAAAGACTAAGCATTGCGTCAACAACACTGAGAGTTTGACATTAAACATTTAGGTGAAAGCACAACATCAGAATCGATTGGAAACTCTATTACAAGATTCCGTATCTACAACTATCAACCAGTAGATCCACTGGCAACAAATGTCTGGGGCTGCAGGGAAGGTCCATGGGGAGGAAAGTGGCTCTGTCTCTCTCCTCTCCCTCTCTGTCCATTCCTGACTGCTTTGTAGCTGGTTTGTAGTAGGTTGATTCTGGGGAAACGAGCGTCAGGTGCCAGCAATCAGCACCTGTTAGAGCAGCAGCGCAGGAGAGGGAGAGAGGAAAAGCAAGAAACAAACAACTGCCCCCAAATCAGTATCAAAAAACGTCATTGGACGTAACACTAGACTAATAACTATTGATCTTTGCAACGGAATGAATCAATAATATATAGAATAAG
This sequence comes from Zacco platypus, assembly GCA_038088235.1. Lineage (NCBI taxonomy): Eukaryota > Metazoa > Chordata > Actinopteri > Cypriniformes > Xenocyprididae > Zacco > Zacco platypus. The sequence continues at coordinate 37,052,332 of CM076081.1, read as the reverse complement.
CTGGACAATGACACCATTTTCTTTGGGAGCTGCTGTGCAGCCAAAATTATTTGCCAATTATTAATGTAAAGCAGCTTTGCCACAATTTGCATTGTAAAAAGCGCTATATAAGTAAAGGTGACTTGACTTGACTTGACTACAGAGACATCCTTGATGAAAACCTGCTCCAGAGCGCTCTGGAGCTCAGACTGGGGCGAAGGTTCATCCTCCAAAAGGACAATGACCCGAAGCACACAGCCAAGATTACAAAGGAGTGGCTACGGAACAACTCTGTGAATGTCCTTGAGTGGCCCAGCCAGAGCCAGACTTGAACATCTCTGGAGAGATCTGAAAATGGCTGTGCACCGACACTCCCCATCCAACCTGATGGAGCCTGAGAGGAAGAATGAGAGAAACTGCCCAAAAATAGTTGTGCCAAGCTTGTAGCTTCCTACTCAAAACACTTGAGGTGCCAAAGGTGCTTCATCAAAGTACTGAGCAAAGGCTGTGAATACATGTGTACATGTCATTTTTTTTTTTTCGTTATTTATTTTTATTACATTTTCAAAGATTTCAAACAAACTTCTTTCACGTTGTCATTTTGGGGTATTGTTTGTAGAATTTTGTATTTTGTAGAATATTGTTTGTAGCACCTTCACCACCTGATGAAGGGAAATAAACAGTTAGGAAAGAAATCACAGGAGACGCTGCTGTGTCTTCATCTGAAGTCATGTGTTGACTGACACACCCCCCCCACTAACCGCTCACAGAAAAGACCAAAACAATCAATCGATCACGTGATCTATAAGAGAGTCAAACTCAATCATCACAGACAAGATATAAAATAATATACACTATAACATATGTTCAAGAGCGATATATATTAAATTTAAAATATTTTACCCTTTTTAATTTATTTATAATTTTTTTTCTCTTTTATAACCACCACATTGTCACATGTGTTTCAGTTCTGTCATGTTTTAGTTACGTCATGTCTGCACCTGTCTTCATTTTCCCCTGATTAGTTAACTTCCTCCACCTGTGTTCATTAGTTCAGTCTGTGTATTTATACTTCCTGTTCTATCTTCCTTTGTCGGTTCTTGTTTGTGCAATGCACACTGTTGCGTGTTCCTGTCATTTAAATAAACCTGCATGTTATTTGTTACCCTCGTCTCCTGTCATCCCGAGCTTTACAGAAGAACCGACCTCTCAACGCGAGAAAATTCAAAGATGGACTCACCCGCTCTGCGTTACCTGCTGAGCCCGGAGGCTCGACCGCACCTGGACTATTGGGTCTGGATGTGCCGGAGGGATGAACGCTCCGCCTCAGCATGGCTCGGAGCCGAACTGGATGAATTCGGGACCCCGATGACAACACGAGCCTTATAGACCTGTGGACCGCGGATCCTTTCCCCACCCAAATCCCCACTCAAATCCCCACCCTTCAACCTTCATCTGCTCTTCCGGTCCCGTCCGGAAGCCTTCCACCTGTTTCCCTGCCTGTTTTCCCGGTTCCGTCACTGGTTACGGCCAGTCCCCTGGATCTGTTGGTCCCCCTGCTGTCGGCAAGCTCCTCGGCTCTGCCCCCGTCGCACATTCCATGCGGCTCCTCTCCAGCACCTCGGGCTTCCCAGCCACCAGCCCAGCTTGAGGCGGAGTCCCCGGCTCCCCTTCAGGCCTCCAGGCCCGTGACTTCACCTCGTCCCGTCAGCCTGTCACCAGCGCCTGGGCCCACGCCTCCTTCACCAGCTCCTCGGCCCGTCTGCCCGGATGCTCAGCTGGGCTCCCTCGTCTCTCCAGGTCGGCCCTCGGGGGTCGTCGCCCAGCTGCCGCTTCGGACATCCGGGACTGCGGCTACGCCTCCACCCGTCACCCCTCTGGCGTCATCGGACTCCTCCCTCCTCACGACCTCCCCGTCATCCTCAGTCGCACCATCTTCGCCCCGGTCAGCCAGAACCTCGTCACCAGCTCAGTCCCGTGAGCCTGCAGCTCGGCGCTGAACTTCCGGTCCGGCGGTGTCGCCCAGGTCCGTCGGCCGGAAAGTTCCGCAGGGTCCTCCTACCTGCGCTATGGTTCCGCTGTCGGCGATCGGCCCCAGGGCATCATCCCGCCCCGCAACCTGGACTCCTCCCTGGCTCCTCCCACCGTCAGCGCCACCATGGGGTCGAGACCCAATCACTCCAGGGTACTGCCCTCATCCAGCTCCACGCCCTCCTCCAAAGCCTCCGCTCTTCATTTGTTTTCATTTGTTTTCCATGGACTTCATCATGGCGCGAGGACGCGCCTTTTCCGGGGGGGCGTAATGTCACATGTGTTTCAGTTCTGTCATGTTTTAGTTACGTCATGTCTGCACCTGTCTTCATTTTCCCCTGATTAGTTATCTTCCTCCACCTGTGTTCATTAGTTCAGTCTGTGTATTTATACTTCCTGTTCTGTTCTTCCTTCGTCGGTTCTTGTTTGTGCAATGCACACTGTTGCGTGTTCCTGTCATTTAAATAAACCTGCATGATATTTGTTACCCTCGTCTCCTGTCATCCCGAGCGTTACACACATATTCAACCCAATAGTTCACTCTTCTGCTATTAGTTTTCATTCAGGGCCAGAATTCATTTGAAAATGTAAGATCAGCAGAAACTTGTTGATCTTCATGATGTTAAAGCAGATGGACGTGCTAGCGGAAACTGAGGTTGGAGGAGGATTCACACTTAACCAGATAAACATCACAGTTCAGCCGTGTTGATGTGACTGATTGTAGAGTTTCACAATACTTCAGCAGCTTCACATCAGCGCGTCTGTCATTTTATCACTGCAGCAGTTCTGAAGAGTTCGTCTTTTCATATTTGTGGACTGAAACCGCTGAAGATGTTTTGGACTGTTTTGTTCTGTTTGTGTTTCTGGCGTCTGGATGGTGAGTTTTAAATGTTTTTTCATGACTTCAGTTGCTTCTGTTCTGGTACCATGTAATAAATGACTGGTTAAATCAGAGAGGATTAACATTCACAGTTACAGGACAGAACTGATGCGGTGTTAAATTGTAAGGGAGCAAACGGAAACTGACAGAAACATCCAAACTCAGGAGGTGACAAACTTATTTATACTCAATGTTTATTCAAGAAAATCCCCAAACATGTAGAGTAATCCTGGAAACAATGACTATACAGCGCACAACAACACTTACAAAATCCACTGCAGACAGAAAAGAACCACAGCGGGAGCATACAGGTATATCCATATATAATAAAAGAAGTCAATCTTATAGTCAGTAGAGTTAAGGGCGTCGACATTTCACTGAATCGAACTTCCGCAGTACGTGTTCTTTCCACTCGTTTGTGCATTTTTTCTCAAGTCTTTCTCAAAAGCAAGTTTTATCAAGTGGTATTAACAGTGTGTTCATACACCTGTCAGGTCCACCAGTGGTTTTAGTTTGGTTCTGTCCAGAAAACACTCTTCAGCAGAGTCCAGGACTGCGAGAGCTTGCATGAGTTTATTGTTAGTCTCCAAACCGTGCAGCTATTTCTCCTCTCACAGACTCAACCATGCTGAAATAAAGATGAAGTGTCATCATTGAGTTCATGTTGTCCTACTGTTTCCTCAGAGTAATTCTCCAAGTTCTCACTCATCATGCGTTTTCTTTTGTTGATTTTGGGACCAGATCACCGTCTGATTAACGGTTGGATGGTGAGATTCTCTTCACACTTCTCTAGATGGCAATAGGGTCTTCCCCATCCAGACCGCAGAACTTCAGAAAACGTACACACAGCTTTCACTCAACATAATTTGGATGGGTTTTGTTCTTCAATCTAAAGAAAAACACAATAAAAATGTGGGAATACCATCCGTTCCAGGCGAGGAAAAACCAAACGAAATAATCCAATCATTTTACAAACACTTCAATAAAACATAAGGCTCAGAGGATCAGCAGAAACAAAATCATTTTCCCATCACTGGCCTCATAAGGGATGAAAACAATGATCCATTTATAAATCTATTTCTCTTTTTATTCATCATCTTTTTTCTTTGTTCTGCTGCAGAATATTATTCACTTCACATTTAAATGATTAGAAACATTTTAGTGAAACTTCAGCAAATGAACATCAAGTGATTTTAAAGCTTTAATCTGTGAAAACTCTGTTCTTCAGGTGTGTTTGGTGATGAAGAGGAGTCAGTGACAGTGTGGAAGGAAGATTCAGTCACTCTAAACTCTGATCTTACTGAAATAAAGGATGATGATGTGATTCAGTGGAGGTTTGGACCTGAAAACACTTTAATAGCTGAAATCAATAAACGGGTCGACAGAATTGCTGTATATGATGATGTTCTTGATGGGAGATTCAGAAACAGACTGAAACTGGACAATCAAACTGGATCTCTGACAATCACAGACACCAGAACTGAACATGATGGATCTTTTACACTAGAGATCAAGAGTGTGAGAAAGAAAAAGGTCAATGTTCGTATCCATGGTGAGGTTAACAAAAATGTTTCACCTGATTTTAATGTCAAAATTTAAATTGATTCATGCATCCATCCATCCATCCATTTTCTACCGCTTATCCGGGGCCGGGTCACGGGGGCAGCAGTCTGAGCAGAGATTCCCAGACTTCCCTCTCCCCAGACACTTCCTCCAGCTCTTCCGGGGGGACACCGAGGCGTTCCCAGGCCAGCCGAGAGACATAGTCTCTCCAGCGTGTCCTAGGTCTTCCCCGGGGCCTTCTCCCTGTGGGACATGCCCAGAACACCTCCCTAGGGAGGCATCCGAAACAGATGCCTGAGCCACCTCAGCTGACTCCTCTTGATGTGAAGGAGCAACGGATCTACTTTGAGCTCCTCCCAAGTGACCGAGCTCCTCACCCTATCTCTAAGGGAGCGCCCTGCCACCCTGCGGAGAAAGCTCGGCCGCCTGTATCCGGGATCTCATTCTTTCGGTCATGACCCAAAGCTCATGACCATAGGTGAGAGTAGGAACGTAGATTGACCAGTAAATCGAGAGCCTCGCCTTGCAGCTCAGCTCCTTCTTCACCACGACAGACCGGTACATCAACCGCATTACTGCAGAAGCTGCACCGATCCGTCTCCATCCTCCTCCAGTGAACTGCCACCTTATCGTGGTGGAGGGATTTGAGTGCCCAAATGATCCTAAGAGCTATGTTGTCAGGGGCTATGTGCCCCTGGTAGGGTTTCCCAAGGCAAACAGGTCCTAGGTGATGGGCCAGACAAACAGCAGTTCAAAACCCCTTATGGATTTAAGAAAAACAAAGGCTGTTACGTCGCCCGGTATGGCGCAACCGGGGCCCCACTCTGGAGCCAGGCCTGGGGTTGGGGCTCGTAGGCGAGCGCCTTGTGGCCGGGTCTTTCCCCACGGGGCCCGGCCGGGCTCAGCCCGAATGAGCGACGTGGGGCCGACCTCCCGTGGGCCCACCACCTGCGGGAGGAACCATATTGGGCCGGTGCATTGTGGATTGGGCAGCAGCCGAAGGCAGGGGCCTCGGCAACCCAATCCCCGGACACGGAATCTGGCTCTAGGGACATGGAACGTCTCGTTGGCGGGGAAGGAGCCTGAGCTTGTGCGGGAGGTTGAGAGATACCGACTAGAGATAGTCGGGCTCACCTCCACGCACAGCTTGGGCTCTGGAACCCAACTCCTTGAGAGAGACTGGACTCTCCGCTACTCTGGAGTTGCCTGCGGTGGAAGACGGCGGGCTGGTGTGGGCTTTCTCATAGCCCCCCAGCTCAGCCGCCATGTGTTGGAGTTTACCCCGGTGAACGAGAGGGTCGCTTCACTGCGCCTTCGGGTCGGGGATAGGGCTCTCACTGTTGTTTGTGCTTACGGGCCGAATGACAGTGCAGAGTACCCGGCCTTCTTGGAGTCTCTGGGAGGGGTGCTGGAAAGTGCTACGAACAGGAACTCTGTCATTCTACTGGGGGACTTCAAAGCTCACGTGGGCAGCGACAGTGCTAGAGAGGGGCGGAGCTGTCACCTGATCACCACCTGGTGGTGAGTTGGATCAGATGGCAGGGGAGGAAGCTGGACAGACTCGGCAGACCAAAACATACTGTGAGGGTCTGCCGGGAGCGTTTGGCCGAGTCCCCTGGCAGAAAGATCATCAACTTGCACCTCCGGCAGAGCTTCAACCAGATACCGAGGGAGGCTGGAGACATTGAGTCTGAGTGGACCATGTTCTCTACCTCCATTGTCGACCCGGCCGCTCGGAGCTGTGGCCGTAAAGTCTGTCGTGGCGGCAATCCCCGAACCCGGTGGTGGACACCGGATGTAAGGGATGCCGTCAAGCTGAAGAAGGAGGCCTATTGAGCCTGGTTGGCTCGGGGGACTCCTGAGGCAGCTGACGGGTACCGGCAGGCCAAGCGGACTGCAGCTCAGGTAGTTGTGGAGGCAAAAACTCGGGTCTGGGAGGAGTTCGGTGAGACCATGGAGAAGGATTATCGGTCGGCCCCGAAGAAATTCTGGCAAACCATCCGGCGCCTCAGGAAGGGGAAGCAGTGCCCTGCCAACACTGTTTACAGTGGGGGTGGGAATCTGCTGACTTCAACTGGGGACATCGTTGGGCGGTGGAAGGAATACTTTGTGGATCTCCTCAATCCCACCGACACGTCTTACACTGAGGAAGCAGAGGCCGAGGGCTCAGAGGTGGGCTCACCCATCACCCAAGCTGAAGTCACTGAGGTAGTTGGAAAGCTCCTTGGTGGCAAGGCAGCGGGGGTGGATGAGATACGCCCTGAGTACCTCAAGTCTCTGGATGTTGTGGGGCTGTCTTGGCTGACACGCCGCTGCAGCATCGCGTGGCGGTTGGGGACAGTGCCTCTGGACTGGCAGACCGGGGTGGTGGTCCCTCTTTTTAAGAAGGGGGACCGGAGGGTGTGTTCCAACTACAGAGGGATTAGACTTCTCAGCCTCCCCGGGAAAGTCTATGCCAGGGCACTGGAGAGGAGAATAAGGCCGATAGTCGAACCTCAGATTCAGGAGGAACAATGCGGTTTTCGCCCCGGTCGTGGAACACTGGACCAGCTCTATACCCTCTCTAGGGTGCTGGAGGGTTTATGGGAGTTTGCCCAACCAGTCCACATGTGTTTTGTGGATCTGGAGAAGGCATTCGACTGTGTCCCTCGTGGCACCCTGTGGGGGGTGCTCCGGGAGTCTGGAGTCCGGGGCCCTTTGCTAAGGGCTGTCCGGTCCCTGTATGACCGGAGCAGGAGCTTGGTTCACATTGCCGGAAGTCAGTCAGACCTGTTCCCGGTGCATGTTGGACTCCGGCAGGGCTGCCCTTTATCACCAGTCCTGTTCATAAACTTTATGGACAGGATTTCTAGGCGCAGTCAGGGGCCGGAGGGAGTCTGGTTTGGGGACCACAGGATCTCATCCCTGCTTTTTGTGGATGATGTTGTCCTGTTGGCTCCATCGGGCCAGGACCTCCAGTGTGCATTGGGACGGTTTGCAGCCGAGTGTGAGGCGGCTTGCAGCCGAGTGTGAGGCGGCTGGGATGAGGATCAGCACCTCTAAGTCTGAGACCATGGTTCTCAGTCGGAAAAGGGTGGCTTGTCCTCTTCAGGTTGGTGGAGAGCTCCTGCCTCAAGTGGAGGAGTTCAAGTATCTTGGGGTTTTGTTCACCAGTGAGGGAAGGAAGGAGCGTGAGGTTGACAGACGGATCGGTGCAGCTTCTGCAGTAACGAGGTCGATGTACCGGTCTGTCGTGGTGAATAAGGAGCTTAGCTGCAAGGCGAGGCTCTCGATTTACCAGTCAATCTACGCTCCTACTCTCACCTATGGTCATGAGCTTTGGGTCATGACCGAAAGAATGAGATCCCGGATACAGGCGGCCGAAATGAGCTTTCTCCGCAGGGTGGCAGGGCGCTTCCTTAGAGAGAGGGTGATTCATGCATTTCTTTTGTAAATGATTAAATTAGTAAAACATGAAATGATTTCACAGTATTAATCTGTGATGAACCTGTTTTGTGTTTGTGTGTTTTTGGTTTTACAGAATGGATGTTCGAGTTAGTGAAGGAGGGATTTTCTCCAATTCTAAACTCTGATCTTACTGAAATAACGGATGATGATGTGATTCAGTGGAGGTTTGGAAACACTGTAATAGCTGAAATCAATAAACGGGTCGACAGAATCGCTGTATATGATGATGTTCTTGATGGGAGATTCAGAGACAGACTGAAACTGGACAAACAAACTGGATCTCTGACCATCACAAACATCACAATAAAACATGCTGGAGATTATAGACGAGAGATCAACAGTGTGAGAATGAAAAAGTTCAGTATCCATGTCTATGGTGAGGTTAACTAAACTGTTTAACCTGTTCTTTTAGTCAAAATGTAAATTAATTCATACATAGTTTTTTTTCTTTTGTTGTTTTATGTTATTCTTTATTTCAAACTCGCATTTTAAATTATTTAATGTAGTGAAACATTGTGAAGTGATTTCACAGTATTAATCTGTGACAAACCCTGTTTGTGTTTCTGGTTTCAGTACCAGTGAAGTCAGTGACAGTGAAGGAGGAAGATTCAGTCACTCTAAACTCTGATCTTACTGAAATAATGAATGATGATGATGATGTGATTCAGTGGAGGTTTGGACCTGAAAACACTGTAATAGCTGAAATCAATAAACGGGTCGACAGAATCGCTGTATATGATGATGTTCTTGATGGGAGATTCAGAGACAGACTGAAACTGGACCATCAAACTGGATCTCTGACCATCACAAACATCACAATGAAACATGCTGGACGTTATGTACAAACGAACATTTTTGCCACTAAATTCTTTCTCACTGTCTTTAGTGAGTGAAATATTTATTTCACCGTTTTATGTTTTAATCACCAGATACAATTATTAATCCAAACACCATTTTTCTTCTTTTCTGTCTGTTTTATTTTATGATATTGTTTATTTGAAAGTTAAATGTATAAAATTATTTACATTTCAAAGCAATCATGAAGTTATTGAAAATATCTCTTTGCTACAAATTGTTTCTGTTTGTTCTTCATTAGTGTTTGTTGATGCAGATGAAATATCAGTGATGGAGGAAGATTCAGTCACTCTGAACTCTGATCTTACTGAAATGAAGGACGATGATTGGATTCGGTGGAGATTTGGACCTGAAAACACTTTAATAGCTGAAATCAATAAACGGGTCGATAGAATCGCTGTATATGATGATGTTCTTGATGGGAGATTCAGAGACAGACTGAAACTGGACAAACAAACTGGATCTCTGACCATCACAAACATCACAATGAAACATGATGGAGAATATAAAACACTGATGGAGAGTTCACACAGATTCTCATTAAAAGCATACAGAGTTTCTGTCTCTGGTGAGTTGAGATCATTTGATATGTCTGTTAAATATTGTTGTTTTCACCAAGCGTGTCCATATATATTATTGTTGAATAATTTTACAGTTTGAGATGATGATAATATTAACACTGACTCACAATATCAGTTGGTCAGCACTGATATTAGTGTTTATTGTCTGAGCTGATCTCAGTTTGATGTTTTTATTCCTCAGACTCTGTCCACTGTTGTGGTCCTACTGAAGCTGTGATCCGATTGGTCCTCTCTGCTCTGGTGGGCGTGGCTACTGTCATTATTCTGGTTTATGACATCAGATCCGGAAGAGCTGAACGAGATTGAGCACATATTCACACATCAGAAACATAATGGTGTCGTTTATTAATCTTCATATATCTGTAATGGCTTTATATGCTGCCATTTACTGTATGCTTATTTTTAGCTGGTTTATTTACACCCTTGAACATAATTTCAGGACAAACAGCAAAAGTCTTTTGTTCATTAACCTATTAATGTTAAATGTAAGTGTTTGTCATTGTTAATACTGATTTTTTTTAATAATCTAGTCATTCATATTTGATTAGGGACTTTAAAAATGACTTACAATCACACTTAAAGTCTCAAGTTTGTCATTTGTATTTGCTTGCCTTGGTTAATAAAGTTTTTTCACTCTGAACTTGAGAGTCTCTCCATGTTTTATTACATTATTAGCGCCCCCTGGAGGAATACTGACCCTGTGTATTTTAACAATTCTAGCACTACACCACATATAAAACTTAATATTTTAAATTTTATTTAGTTATTTAATTATTTTTGTACCTCTACAAGATTTTTAGAAGCAAACCACATATTCATTATGTATTAATGTACTCAATAATGTACATTAAAGGGATAGTTCACCCGGTTCACCCCCACATGTGCATGTTTGCTGGGTTTTACTTTAAAAAACAGAAAATCCTCAGTAAAACTAAAAAACACAGGATTTTATTCATTCATTTTCACTATAGCCTATTATTAGCTTATATTAATTGCTCCTACATGAATTAGTGCTTACAGATTAACTTAAACCCTCTAAATCTTTGTAAATTACTCCACACAATCACTGCTTTACATGATACATTCCTTTCTTTTGAACGAGTATCATTTTTTACAGTAATCTCATGACTCACACCTTTATGACGACGACAACTATCTGATGGATTTTGTTTCTGGCTTCATTAGCAACAAATGATGCGTTTTGATAAACTACAAAGACCACAAACCAACATAAAAAACCAAGTCAAACGGCCGAACTAAAGGAAACACTGATCACCATAATAGTGACTAAACGTTTTCAACAAAACATAAACAGCTAAACCTGTTAATTCTCAAAAGAACTGTAGAAGAATGACAGAAATAAAGTCGGTCTGGTTTGTGATCAGAGAAATGTAATGTTTTTTTTAGCTGGTTTAAGGCTGGAAGTCAGCTGTAGTTCTGGTGTTTCTGTTTCCTTCAGTGATTCTGATCGTTATCATCAGATGATCTCTGACCATCACAAACACCAGAATCTCAGACTCTGGACTTCATGAAGTGACCATCAGCAGAAGCACAGAGATCAGATACAGATTCAGTGTTACTGTCGAGTCACAATTACAGTGTCATTACTGATGCAATTTCTTTGACGTGTTGTTTTTAATTCAGTCATTTTTGTTTGTCCTCTGACAGCGTCTTCATGCTAAATGTGTATTTCTCTGTCATAATACTCACTGATTTATATCCCATCATACTCCATTGGCTCATTCGACTATTATAATGAAGCTGCATCATCAATTCTCATGATGAATTTAAGTCTTGTATTATTTTTCATAAATCAAGCATTTGTAACATTAAGTTTATTTTCTCCTTTTGTGTTTGTCTGACAGGAATCTGAGACGACGGCGGTGACGTACACGTGTTTCAGCTCAGATCGATGTTTAAATCAGAATCAGAATCAGAATCAGAAAGAGCTTTATTGCCAGGTATGTTTACACATACTAGGAATTTGTTTTAGTGACAAAAAGCTTTACAGTGCAACAGAGTGACAGTGACAAGACACAGATGATAAAAAAGAATAAAAATACAAATATACAAAATATACAAAATAGACAATTGTATGTACAGTTGTACAGTTGTGATGAGTGCAAAATGTGTCAGTGCGACTGATAATATGGTCTCAATTTCACAACAGTCACTTGTATTATGAAAAAGATTGAAAACTCAGGAGAATTGAACGTTCGCAAACAGTTTGATTGACAGGCGAATTGACCAATCATGACCCTGAATCCACCATTTTGTCAGACAAAGCAGTCAGGGGAGTTTAGAAAACTAGATAAAACTGGTAATTTTCCACATTTTTCATTTTTAATTTGTGGGTAGTCGTTTTGTCGAGTCTCTCCTTTTAGTAATCGCTAGTTCTATAACCTAACTTTTTTCAGCTTCATTTTAAATGAAATCCTCATTAAGTTCATGTTAAGACTTTATTTGGTCAGATGTTAGTAGGAATCCGTGTTCTGTTGCTTAGATCTGTCTGTCGCGATGGTCACGTGGTTTTACTATGGTAAAAATGTTTGTGTTCATAAACTGTGGTCACGTTATGACGAGTTGCGTGTCATCTAACATTTTAAACACCATTTAGTCGCTTGGAGTTTGGTTTGTATAACAAAAAACAGTGTTATAGTTGTAGATTTTGTCATCCTTTATAATAACCATGGTTTTAATATGGTAAAAGTGTAGTAACCATGTTTTTTTATTGGTGGATTGAAGTCCATTTGTATAAACACAGTTTTTACTATGAATACCATGGTTAAACTATGCCCAGTGTAACAAATGTTTAACTATATGAACCATGGTTTTTAATTTTTATTTGTAGTAACACCATGATTAATTTGCCATCATTTATTTAGCTTGCAGTTTTGTTTCAATGAATTTGTTTGGTAACACTTTAGTGTGGGGAACATGTATTCATTATTTACTGTGACTTTTCACATATTAAACACCTTATTTACTTCTTATTAATAGTTAGTAAGTTAGTTGTTAAGTTTAGGGTAGGATTATGAATGTAGAATATGGTCATGCAGAATAAGACATTAATATGAGCTTAATAATCACTAATAAACAGTCAACATTCTTGTAATATACGTGCTAATAAGCAACTAGTTAAAGACCCTAAAATAAAGTGTTACTGATTTATAGTTGTATCTTTATAATTTTATGGAGGGGGAAAAGAAAAAGTGTAGTTGTCCAGTACTTGCAAAAACACACTTGTTTACTATTATTTCCATGTTATGTTTAGATGAGCACAAAGCCAAAGAAAGGAAATGGGAGATGGCGAGCGGATGGCGAGGTTGAGGGCTTTAGTTTGGTCTTCTGGAGGAGGAAATAGATCATCCCAAAGGCAGCAGAAGTGGTACGACCTCTATCAGAAGGTAAAGCAAAGTTACCTGTATCTCATAACGCAGTATGTAGTATGCAGGTCACCTGACAATGGTGCAGACAATATCAGAAAATTACAATTCTTATCTTTTCAGATTGAGAAATGCCTCATGCAGCCGTGGATTCCACACCAGTAAGATGATCTATTTGAAAATGACATTTAATGTTGCATCACATATCTGTTCAAATGCTGTTTCACTACATCTTCTGCCCTTCTGCTGTTGTTTCAGCAGTCTGAAGCTTCAGGCACGGCCCCCTCCTAGTTTGTCAATGGTGAATGTTCTGTCTGTAATTAATGATGATTTATTTGTTTGGTAGGATCTACAGCCCACAACTTCAGAATGGCTCATGCAGAGTGATCAGTCAGGCCATTCACATTTTACACACATAAAAAAAAAAAAAAAAACTCTTATTTATGCGTATAGTTTTTTCTTCTTTTTTGCACTTGCAAAGACTTAACAAGAGCCGTGGACACTGGAGAGTTTTATTTCTGTGTATAGTTCTGTGTTTTCACTGTTCTTTTGCACCAGAGCCGTGGACATTTTAAAGTTTTTATTGATGTGTGTTGTTCTGTTTTCTGTTCCTATGCACATGCGAAATAATGACTAAAAGAATTAAAATGTGAATGAATCAAGGAATTAATGAAGGATTGGCTATGGTTGTTTGACAATAAAAGTTTGGTCATGATTAAATAACTCTCTCTCTCTTTGTGTTTTTGCTTTGCTATAGTATCATTCAAAACTTTCATTAGACATTTGTGAAAAATATTGTAATGTCATGATGCTTTATGTTATATTTATAGGATTAATATAATGTTTAGAAAACAACTGGAGCAGAAATATATTTAAAATTAAAAGTGCACAAACTCAGAATTGTAAATATCAAGAATCAGTAATATATCATTAATACAATGTTCACTTATATATCAAAATGGCTTAGCAGAAATCATTTCAATAACATGGTCACCATTTACGTGATTTTTACTAATAAAACTCACTAATTTACATCATTGAGTAACAGCCTTAATTTCTGGCAACAGTGGGATTCGAACTGACCACCTTGTGATCAACCTTTCTACCATATAAATGTACAGGAAAACAGAAAAAATGTTTTTAAAAATAACTTATTGTACACAGACTCTCAAAAATATTACTTTTAGAGGAGAAAGGCAAAAAATTCCCTTTATTCTCTTTTCTTCTCATTTTTTTCCCTTTTTTCCTCTTTTTCCCTTCTTCCCCCTTCTTCCCTCTCCTTCCTTTTCTTCCCCCCCTTAACAGACTATTGTTCCCCAGCTTCCCTTACAATGAGGTAACGCAGCTCTGTTTATCATATTAGACACATTTGAGTTTGTTGAAAAGGATGTTATAACGTTACTCTGAGCGTTCGCTCGCCGCTGCTGTGAGACACTTGTTACACTGCAGTAAGAGAGATCGATATCAGAATATATTGAATGCTCGATGGGCTTTGTTGATAAATGGCATACAAATAATTTTAAAAAAATAAAAAAAAAATAGTGTTTTTCTCTGAGGCATGGTAAAGCATGGTACTCTCGGAAATTCAAGCAGACTAGATTTAAATAATAAGACTAAACATGTTAAGCTCTATAACAGTGATTAGTTTTCTGTCTATAAATGTAACCAAACAGTTGTTCCCTTGTCTGATAAAACATGTAATATATTAAAGCGTCTTTGGTGTTTCCATGGTTTCTACAAAATAAAACCGGAAACCGAAGTTAATGCGGATATGATGCTATTTACAGGTGACTCACTCACACGTCCCGGATATCCTTGGTTAAAATTGCGATTTTCTCACGATTTACAAACAGTTAGAAACATTTGGGATATTGCAAGTACTCAGCTGAACAAAATATATAACACTGGCCTAGAGGTTTTTGGATATTTTACTGTAAAAAAATTACATATTGCAGCTTTGAATGATTAGAAGTGTTTTAGTGAAGCTTCATCAAAACAACAAGTGATTTTAAAGCTTTAATCTGTCTCAGGTGTGTTTGGTGTTACAGAACCAAAGTCAGTGTTAGTGAACGAGGAAGATTCAGTCACTCTGAACTCTGATCTTACTGAAATAAAGTATGATGATGTGATTCAGTGAACATTATAACCGCTGCTCTGTCATGCAAAAGCCTAGGCTACATATCTATATTAGGGAGGACTCGCTGTTTGTTCATTTTAAACCAAAAAAAAAACGGGTCTCCTACCTTACTAGGTGTGTAAAAAAAAAACCAACCAACAAAAGTAGATCAAAAAATGCAAAGAGTTATTGTGGGATATTCTGTGCACAATAGACTGGTTGGGACACCACTGGCCTAAATCTTCGGTCAGAAAGAACTGCAGCTACTCCAGAGTGAATGTGATTGGTCTTAATATTTATTGTGTGGATAAGCACATCAATGTGGTTTGGAGGTATGAACGCACAGCAATACCACACAATGAAAAGCAGACTTTCAAGGACTAATCTAAGCCAGGAAACTCGTGGATGATACCGTACAACTCAGCTAATGGACGATACTGGAACAAACTTTCTGCGCATGCACTCGTCCACACCTTCAGCATTTATTGTGCTCTTTAATCCAGCTTCCTCTTTGAGTGTGGTTCAACTTGGAAAATGCTGCACATGCATTGAGGTAGTGTTCATGGTTGTTGCAGTAAGGACAAAAGCTTAAAGCGATCCCGCTTTTTGGCCATAACTGACGTTTTAGAGTCTGTGAGGGAGCTGGAGGGCAAATTGATAGTTTTAGGTTGTTCACTGCCAGTGAGAATTGTAGCAGTCTTGGCTTTGAGATGGGAAAGAGGCTTCTGCTCTCGCCGAAAGGGATCTGTATGCACTGGACCTGTTACACGGCGAGATATCTGAATTCCGAAATACCTGAGACTTCCTTTCCAGCCATTCTGCAAATTCTGGTAATGTGTAGATCCTGGAACTACCGCTCACAATAATGTGCTGGTTGAGACAGTATTCTATGAATATAGCTGACTGGCAGTTGAGAGCCACAGTGCAGTTCATATCTAGAGGAACCATCCATTGTGTTCAACATGCCTACCAGTGTGTTAACAGCTGCCGCAAAGTGCTCAAATCCTTGAGAATCACCTGGTCGAATAGCTAGTGTATTAAGCATGGCTCTCAGCTCGCTCTGAATTAACTGTCTGGGTTGACCGTATCTCTGTTCGAGAGCCTGCATAGCACTGGTGTAAGAAAATGGGCTATTGACATACCTCTTAGCTACTTGGTAAGCAGCAGGAAGATGTAGATGATCCAAGAGCACTTGATATTTATAGTCCTCAGTTAAATGTCTGTGTGGGCCAAGGATGCTGTCCAGTCCTTTCTTGAGCATAAGGAAATCACTCTCCTTCCCTGAGGAGAAAACTGACAGCTTTGGTTTTGGTATACCATAGGATGACGCAATGGCCATTTCTATCAGTCCACGTGTCACAGGGTTGACGGGATAATATGTCTGTGGTTGTGGTCCAGGCCAAAGAGGTGGAGGCAGAGGTAGTGGTAGATAAGGGCGTTGAGGATGCGTCGCTGGTTGCGCTGGTACAGGCTGAACTGGAGCTGGCACCATCTGCATGAACTGTGGATGCAGTGAGGCTGGTGACGACTGCACAGCAACTGGCTGATGTTGGGGTTGAACATAAGGATGTGCAAGCTGTACAGCAGCGGACTGATGCAGTGGCTGCATGCGGGCTGGTGCATGCTGAACTGGAGGTGGCTGATGCTGTGGCTGTACCAGATGATAGGCATGCTGCGCAGCTGCAGGGGGCCATGAATCTGACCGTCGAAGTTCAGCAAATGGTATCTGAGGCTGTGACCCTGGCAGGGAAGATACACGAGTTATATTGGATGGCTGCGTGCTTGGTTGTGGTCGCTGCTGTGGAGGTGGCTTGTGACCGAGTGTTCCTGCATCATGTGGAAATGATGTTACAATCATCGTTCGTACAAGAATCATTCTAATGCAGTGTTACTGAGTTCAAAGGTGAGAAAGACTCTGGTAATGTCCATAAGCAGGAGATCTAGATGGAGAGGATGCCTGTCTAACACTGCTCATTCTGATTCGAAGCTCTCTCATCTCACTGCTTAACTCTCTCCACCGGGCCTCCCAGTGATGCAGCTTTTCACATTCAAAGGCTCTGTCCCTAGGAGCAGGAGTAATACAGACCATATAAGGATCCTGGCTTACATTTACATTTAGCTGACGCTTTTATCCAAAGCGACTTACAAGTGAGGAAAACAAACAAGGGATTCTTCATGAATTGGCAAATAACATAGGAAGTGCTCACGATACAAGTTTTATACATTGTTCAGTACCATAAGCTAGAGTGGGAAGGGAAAAGGGAAGGAAAGGTTTTTTTTGTGTTTTAAATGAGGGGATTAAGTGTTCACGGAAGAGGTGAGTTTTCAGCTGTCTCTTGAATATTGCCAGGGATTCTGCGTTCCTGATGAAAGTAGGGAGATCATTCCACCAGCAGGGAGCAGTGAAGGAGAATGTTCTGGAGAGTGATTTTGTGCCTCTCTGTGACGGTACCACAAGCCTTCGTTCCTTTAGCGATCGCAGGCTTCTGGTGGGACGTAGCGTTGTAGCAGTGTGTGGAGGTAGGAAGGTGCAGAGCCTGTGGTGGATCTGTAAGCAAACATCAGCGCTTTGAACTGGATGCGAGCAGCAAGGGGTAGCCAGTGCAAAGAGATGAAGAGGGGCGTGACGTGGGCTCTCTTAGGCTCGTTGCAGACAAGACGTGGAGCAGCATTCTGGATCATTTGAAGAGGTTTGATTGCACTTGACGGCAGACCAGCCAGAAGAGCATTGCAGTAATCAAGCCTTGAAATGACCAGGGCCTGGACAAGCAGTTGTGTTGTGTGCTCAGTCAGGAAGGGACGGATTTTCCTGATGTTGCGAAGTGCAAATCTGCATGACCGCGCCGTCTTTGAGATGTGGTCTCTGAAGGTCATCGAAGATAACTCCAAGATTTCTGGCCGACTTTGATGGGGTAATGGTGGTTGTACCAAGCTGTGTGTTGATGTCGTGTTGTAGAGTAGGAGTGGCAGGGAAGACTGAAAGCTCAGTCTTTGCCAGGTTGAGCTGCAGGTGGTGTTCTTCCATCCACGTCAAGATGTCCGCCAGACAGCTTGAGATCCGTGCAGCTACTGTGGAATCATCTGGTTGGAAGGACAGGTAGAGTTGTGTGTCATCAGCATAGCAGTGGTAGGAGAAACCATGTGCCTGTATGATGGGACCCAGTGATGTAGTATAAATGGAGAACAGGGGGGGACCAAGAACTGAACCCTGAGGAACCCCAGTGATCAGTTGTTGAGGTTTGGATACCTCCCCTCCCCAGGCAACTCTGAAAGACCTACCTGTGAGATAGGACTCAAACCACTGAAGTGCAGTACCCGAGATGCCCAGTGACGAGAGGGTGGACAGAAGAATTTGATGGTTTACGGTGTCGAACGCAGCAGATAGATCCAGTAGAATGAGAACAGATGATTTGGAACCAGCCTTTGCAATTCGCAGGCTTGCATGAGATATTCATTGAGCACCATCTACTGATGGAAGATGATCATGCCGTGGAGGTGGATAATCAAGCACATAATCTTCCAAGTAGGTGGGCACCCGCCGGATACGACTTGAACGAGGATCTGGCACTTTTTCTCCCTCATAGTAATCTCTGGATGTAGCCATAGCGCAGCTGATGTCCCTATCCGGCTCGAAGGACCAATTTGTGGGATATTCTGTGCACAATAGACTGGTTGGGACACCACTGGCCTAAATCTTCGGTCAGAAAGAACTGCAGCTACTCCAGAGTGAATGTGATTGGTCTTAATATTTATTGTGTGGATAAGCACAGCAATGTGGTTTGGAGGTATGAACGCACAGTAATACCACACAATGAAAAGCAGACTTTCAAGGACTAATCTAAGCCAGGAAACTCCGTACAACTCAGCTAATGGACGATACTGGAACAAACTTTCTGCGCATGCACTCGACAAGTCTGAACAAGTTTGACTCACGCATACAGCATCTTCAACAGTATTGTGCTGCCCTCTAGTGTTACAATGGGGAATTTTGTACAGTTATATTCATGCGGATTAATAATTGAATGTCTTACATAAATAGTAGTGCAATAAATACCACAAAATATAATCAATTATGAACACCAGAAAAACAACAATTCTGATATGAAGAAAAAAAATAAAATAAAAAAAACATTAGTGAGAAGTCCATACAGTTCCACAAGCAGATAGTCAGACAGAAATCCAAACAATTAAGGTTTTAAAAAAAAATCAAAATAAAATATAATCCACAGCTTGAGTTAAATCCCCAAAAACAAAAATAAATATAAGTAATCTTTGTGAACCATTGTCCATCTTCAGGAATTCACACAGGTTGAGGCATTTTCTGCACCTTCAAACATCACGGCGCTGACCCAGCATTAATTAAATCGTTAAAAGCACCATGCTGCTATTCGGACAGAACAAACCATGTGGGACTAGCGAACCACGCTAACCCACTTAGCAGTAGTCACACACTGTGAAGCCCCTTTACAATAAACAATATGTTCAATTAGAAAAACATTCACAATATTATGGTGAATAAATACACTATGACATGAACAAAAACATAACTTACTTATACTGGGCTACAAAATTGCTCAACAGAAGCGAGTGAAAATCAGGTAAGCCATTCCTACGTCTCCATAGCAGACTGACTCCTTCTCTAACTAAACAGCAGTTATTCCTACCTGCATTTAACTCACTAGCGCCCCCTTCATGGTGAGGAAGAGGAAACACAAGAAATCCATGATGACAGTTTCTTGACTATACAATGTTATGGTGTAACATCTATCCCGCTACTTTTTGCTCGTGTGCTACATAAAATAAGGGACCAACCAGACCAATCTTGCTTAGGAGTCAAATGTATTTAACATAGTTACACCAAGCATGCATTATTCCACTTGACAATCTCTTTCTTCAACACAGTAGGAACCAGAGGGTAAGAAGCAGTCCATTACATAAGGCACAGTTCCTGATTCTTCATCAATTAAGCCCATGAGTCTTTGTTGCGAATGTCTATAGAAAACAATACTTAAATGACAGGATGAATCACAGAAAAGTTCAATCCTCCGAGAGCCTTGCCCATGATTGCAGTAAAACGTTGACTTGTAACAGGTAACAGTCGAGTAGTTAATGGAAATTCAACTCCTGGTTCTAATCTTCTCAGATGTTCACCCCAAGTACTCCACAGACATTCCAAACACAAAAACCCTCTGTAAGCAAAATTCAAAACAAACAAACAAAACCATAAACTATGAACATGAATTGTTCAATCAAAATAGAAACAACAACAAAAATAATTACTTACAGTTGAGCTTGGAACTCTTAAGGTTCCTCAACCAGGGGAAAAAAAAGACCACAACCATCATGAGGCAAGCCTCTCTTTGTAGTTCAAGAATCACTTCCTGCCCTTTCTCCTTCTTGGCTTCCTTAAATAGGCAAACTCCTACCTCAAATAGAGCGCCCCCTAATGCTCAGGTGATTAATATCAGGAAATTTACTGGAGAAACTATTGGTACTCGTATTAGTAACAGAAAACCGTTACAATGGGTCAGTTTATTTCTGTTGAAAATGATGCCGTTGATCTACAGGAAGTTGAGGCCAACTGAAGCTCATAGAAACAAAGTTCAGAGTGTGAATTATCAAAGAGGAAGAAGGTGCTAGATGTTCACATGCATAACACTTAAAGAGTTGCAGTTTCACATCCGCGTCATTTTATCACTGAAGGAGTTCTGAAGAGTTCGTCTTTTCATATTTGTGGACTGAAACCGCTGAAGATGTTTTGGACTGTTTTGTTCTGTTTGTGTTTCTGGCGTCTGGATGGTGAGTTTTAAATGTTTTTTCATGACTTCAGTTGCTTCTGTTCTGGTACCATGTAATAAATGACTGGTTAAATCAGAGAGGATTAACATTCACGGTTACAGGACAGAACTGATGCGGTGTTAAATTGTAAGGGAGCAAACGGAAACTGACAGAAACATCCAAACTCAGGAGGAGACAAACTTATTTATACTCAATGTTTATTCAAGAAAATCCCCAAACATGTAGAGTAACCCTGGAAACAATGACTATACAGCGCACAACAACACTTACAAAATCCACTGCAGACAGAAAAGAACCACAGCGGGAGCATACAGGTATATCCATATATAATAAAAGAAGTCAATCTTATAGTCAGTAGAGTTAAGGGCGTCGACATTTCACTGAATCGAACTTCTGCAGTACGTGTTCTTTCCACTCGTTTGTGCATTTTTTCTCAAGTCTTTCTCAAAAGCAAGTTTTATCAAGTGGTATTAACAGTGTGTTCATACACCTGTCAGGTCCACCAGTGGTTTTAGTTTGGTTCTGTCCAGAAAACACTCTTCAGCAGAGTCCAGGACTGCGAGAGCTTGCATGAGTTTATTGTTAGTCTCCAAACCGTGCAGCTATTTCTCCTCTCACAGACTCAACCATGCTGAAATAAAGATGAAGCCTCATCATTGAGTTCATGTTGTCCTACTGTTTCCTCAGAGTAATTCTTCAAGTTCTCACTCATCATGCGTTTTCTTTTGTTTGGTTTGATTTCGGGACCAGATCACAGTCAATTCTCCCTCTGATTAATGAGAATTAATAATTAATAATTAATTCTCCCTCTGGTTGGATGGTGAGATTCTCTTCACACTTCTCTAGATGGCAATAGGGTCTTCCCCATCCAGACCGCTGAATTTCAGAAACTCAGGTTTTAACTGAATGGAGCGAGAGTGGAGTTGGATGTGGGGTTGAATGTCTGGCAGGTGTAGAAGTAACATCTCTCCACTGAAGACGATCCATAACTGCCCAAATCTCAAACTGCTCTCCTCCTTGAAGATCTGTTTTATTCTCTGTCATTCATTGGAGTGGAGGAGGTGATCGTAAAGCACTTCTTCAACCTCTCTAGCCTCATCAGCATCAGACTACAGATAAAGACTGTTTAAATCAGGTCTCTTATGGGTTCCTGATACACAGTAAATGTGTCTGAACTATAATGACTCTGTGAGATACTCACTCCTGGTCTCGACAGGGTCAGTCAACATTTAGAAACGTTATGAGGAAATATCAACTAAAGAATGAGTAAACATGCAAGACATTGACTAGCAGGAGCAAAAACACCAAATACAAAACTCCAGCAAGTACACACAGCTTTCACTCAACATAATTTGGATGGGTTTTGTTCTTCAATCTAAAGAAAAACATAATAAAAATGTGGGAATACCATCCGTTGAGCTTTTGATACCATATAGTAAATCTCATAGTGAGAACAAACAAGTAATCTCTGTGGAAAGTTAATAGTATATAAAGTATATAATCCACACGATTAAAAAGTTCCAGTGAGGAAAAACCAAATGAAATAATCATTTTGCAAACACTTCAATAAAACATAAGGCTCAGAGGATCAACAGAAACAAAATCATTTTCCCATCACTGGCCTCATAAGGGATGAAAACAATGATCCATATATAAATCTATTTCTCTTTATTCATCATCTTTTTTCTTTGTTCTGCTGCAGAATATTATTCACTTCACATTTAAATGATTAGAAACATTTTAGTGAAACTTCAGCAAACCAACATCAAGTGATTTTAAAGCTTTAATCTGTGAAAACTCTGTTCTTCAGGTGTGTTTGGTGATGAAGAGGAGTCAGTGACAGTGTGGAAGAGAGATTCAGTCACTCTGAACTCTGATCTTACTGAAATAAAGGATGATGATGTGATTCAGTGGAGATTTGGACCTGAAAACACTTTAATAGCTGAAATCAATGTAACGGCCGACAAAATCGCTGTATATGATGATGTTCTTGATGGGAGATTCAGAGACAGACTGAAACTGGACAATCAAACTGGATCTCTGACCATCACAGACACCAGAACTGAACATGATGGATCTTTTACACTAGAGATCAACAGTGTGAGAAAGAAAAAGGTCAATGTTTGCATCCATGGTGAGGTTAACAAAAATATTTCACCTGATTTTAATGACAAAATTAAAATTGATTCATGCATTTCTTTTGTAAATGTTTAATTAAGTAAAACATGAAGTGATTTCACAGTATTAATCTGTGATGAACCTGTTTTGTGTTTGTGTGTTTTTGGTTTTACAGAATGGATGTTAGCGTCAGTGCCGGAGGGATTTTCTCCAACTCTAAACTCTGATCTTACTGAAATAAAGGATGATGATGTGATTCAGTGGAGGTTTGGAAACACTTTAATAGCTGAAATCAATAAACGGGTCGACAGAATCGCTGTATATGATGATGTTCTTGATGGGAGATTCAGAGACAGACTGAAACTGGACAATCAAACTGGATCTCTGACCATCACAAACATCACAATGAAACATGATGGAGAATATAAAATACTGATGATGGTTTCACGCAGTTTCTCATTAAAAGCATTTAGAGTTTCTGTCTCTGGTGAGTTGAGATCATTTGTTCTCTCCTTCAACTATGTTTTTACCAACTATTTGCATATTTAATCAATGTTGAATCATTTTATAGATCATATAAACACTGACTGAACTGATAATATTATTGATTAGATTTGTTCTTATTTCTCTTTATTCTCATGTTTTCCAGCTCGTCTTCCTGTTCCTGTCATCAGTGGAGACTGTTCTTCATCATCATCTTCATCATCATGTTCACTGGTGTGTTCAGCTGTGAATGTGAGTCATGTGACTCTCTCCTGGTACAAAGGAAACAGGTTATTGTCCAGCGTCAATGCGTCACGTCTCAGGATCAGTCTCTCTCTTCCTCTGGAGGTGGAATATCAGGATAAAAACAGCTACAGCTGTGTGATCAACAACCCCATCAGGAACCAGACTCAACATCTGGACATCAGTGAGCGCTGTCACACATGTTCAGGTACAGTAAAGCTGATATTAGTTGATGTAAGAGCTGATATTACTGAGCTGATCTCAGTTTGATGTTTTTATTCCTCAGACTCTGTCCACTGTTGTGGTCCTACTGAAGCTGTGATCCGATTGGTCCTCTCTGTTCTGGTGGGCGTGGCTACTGTTCTTATTGTGGTTTATCACATCAGATCCGGAAGAGCTGAACGAGATCGAGCACATATTCACACATCAGAAACATAATGGTGTTTTTTCTCATATTAATATTTTTGTCATTTATTTGTAATGGCTTTATATGCTGCCATTTACTGTATGCTTATTTTTAGCTGGTTTATTTACATCCTTGAACAAAAATGAGGACAAACAGCTACAGATTTTTGCTCATTAACTCATTAGTGCTCAAAGTGTCAAATATGAGTGTTTGTCATTTTAACCCTCTGGGGTCTGAGGCTGATTTGGGGTCCTGGAGTAGTTTTACATGCTCTGACATTTGTGCTTATTTCAGCTACTAATAACATACTATTGGCCAACATGTAATTTTGCTGTATTCAGCACAAACTCTGCTACAATAATATGTGAGCAAAATAGATGTACATGTTTGCATTATTTTAAAAATAAAGATTATGCGTGGTTAGTAAGTTTTGGCAAAAAAAATGCCCTTGCAATAAGGCCATAAAACACATACTGAATAGTTGTTCACAAGACTTTTGAGTTATCAAGCTTGTAGGCTAGAATTTTTACTACACAATGATGTGGAAATCATTCTGAATGCTTCAACACAAACAACAATATAATGATTTAAATTTTGTAAATCAGTTTTTGTGTCACCACTGCTGTATGCGTGGGAGTGGTGATGGCCATGAATACATTAGCAATTCACACCAGGGGAGACAAAAGACACTCCCCCAGTGGCTAACGGCCCATCCAAAGACCAAAGCTGTGAAGCATCTTGAACTAAGAATGTTATGTGGACGTTAACTCTGTTACAGTAATCGCCTCAGAATTTGTGTTTGAATAGCGCGCGCTCTCCGTGGGCGTGGTCACATTACAGATAATGAGCTGGCTCACGAACGACTGATTTCTCTCCGTTTTCAAACAGATTACATAAACAGAGAATATTTGTTTTAGATTTGACTTACATGATTTAAAACCTGACATTTCAACGTTTATTTAGACATGCGTTTCATATTTGTGTGAATAGTATTCACGAAGTTACCGTTCATTTTCTTATGACTATCAGAATGGATTTCATTCGGAGAGAGATCGTAGCTCACGCATCATGTTAGTTTTGTTTATTTTGCAAAAAGCACAACATTTTGTTTTTACTATGAGTGTGCACAAGTAAAAGTAGACATTTCACAGATTGCAATGGTATATATCTCTTAATTGTATGTTCAAAATTGACGGAGCATTTTGAGTCTCTTTCACACTGACAAGAAAAAAGTGAGTAAATCACGCGGGCGTGACGGTCGACCTCAGAGGGTTAACGGATATGAAGACATAAATTGTCAATGTGTCATGTGTATGCCAGGTTAAATAGATGTGTTTTTAGTCTAGATTTAAAGTGACAGAGTGTGTCTGCTTCCCGAACAACGCTAGGAAGATCGTTCCAGAGTTTAGGTGCCAAATAGGTAAAGGATCTACTTGTAACATGTATTCCAGTCCTGTCTCCTGTCATGTGTTCCTTGTTTTGCTTCCGTCAGTCCTTGTCACGTGATCTTTGTTTTGGTTCCCCATGTGCCTTGTTATTAGTCTATTGTCGTCAGCTGTGTTCGTTATTAGTAATGCCTGTCACCTGTGCTCCATTTGTATTCAGCTGTATATATTCCCTCTGTGTCTGTCCAGTCCTTGTCAGTTCATATCGTTTCTTGTATGGTGTTAATCCCTGTATCCTGTCCAATTAAACTATGTTTTCTGTGAACTCTGTCGTTCCGCCTGTTCCTGCCTACACCAGCGTTACAGATGAACTGACCCCTCAACGCGAGGAAAATTTAAAGATGGACTCACCCGCTCTGGAGTACCTGATGAGCCCGGAGGCTCGACCACTCCTGGGCTACTGGGCCTGGATGAGTCGGAGGGATGTACGCTCCGCCTCAGCATGGCAGCCCGGGGTGCGCTCAGAGATCGTCGCCGAAGTGGATGAGTTCGGGACCCCGGTGTCAACACGAGTCAATGAGCCCATCTCAGAGCCAGGAGCAGCCCGTCGCCTCATCGATCTGTGGACCGCGGATCCTTTCCCCACCCAAATGCCCACCCCTCAACCTTCATCTTCCATTCTGGTTCCATCCGTTTCCCTGCCTGTTTTCCCGGTCTCGTCACTGGTTACGGCCAGTCCCCTGGATCCGTCGGTCCGCCTGCTGTCGGCAAGCTCCTCGGCTCTGCCACCGCCGTCCACTCCATGCGGCGCCTCTCCAGCACCTCGGGCTTCCCATCCACCAGCCCAGCTCGAGGCGGAGTCCCCGGCTCCCATTCAAACCTCCAGGCCCGTGACTCCACCTCGTCCCGTCAGCCTGCCACCAGCGCCTGGTCCCACGCCTCCTTCACCAACTCCTCAGCCCGGCTGTCCGGATGCTCAGCTGGGCTCCCTCGTCCCTCCTGGTCGGCCTTCGGGGGTCGTCGCCCAGCTGCCGCTTCGGACATCCGGGACTACGGCTACGCCTCCACCCGTCACCCCTCTGGCGTCATCAGACTCCTCCCTCCTCACGACCTCCCCGTCATCCTCGGTCCCACCACCTTCGCCCCGGTCAGCCAAAGCCTCGTCGCCGGCTCAGTCCCGTGTGCCTGCGGCTCGGCGTCAAACTTCCGGTCCGGCGGTGTCGCCCAGGTCCGTCGGCCGGAAAGTTCCGCCGGGTCCCCCTACCTGCGCCATGGTTCCGCTGCCAGCGATCGGCCCCAGGAGATCGTCCCGCCCCGCAACCTGGACTCCTCCCTGGCTCCTCCCACCGTCAGCGCCACCATGGGGTCGGGACCTAGCCTCTCCAGGAGACTGCCCTCCTCCAGCTCCGCGCCCTTCTCCGAAACCTCCGCCCTTTATTTGTTCCCTTTTTTTTTCTTCTTTGGACTTTGTCACGGCGCGAGGTCGCGCCTTTCCGGGGGGGGGTGTAATGTAACATGTATTCCAGTCCTGTCTCCTGTCATGTGTTCCTTGTTTTGCTTCCGTCAGTCCTTGTCACGTGATCTTTGTTTTGGTTCCCCATGTGCCTTGTTATTAGTCTATTGTCGTCAGCTGTGTTCGTTATTAGTAATGCCTGTCACCTGTGCTCCATTTGTATTCAGCTGTATATATTCCCTCTGTGTCTGTCCAGTCCTTGTCAGTTCATATCGTTTCTTGTATGGTGTTAATCCCTGTATCCTGTCCAATTAAACTATGTTTTCTGTGAACTCTGTCGTTCCGCCTGTTCCTGCCTACACCAGCGTTACACTACTGCCTGCGGTTGATTTTGATATTCTATGTATTAACAACTGGCCAGAATTCTGAGATCGTAATAGGACTATAATGCATTAAGAGCTCACTCAGGTACTGGGGAGCTAAGCCATTTAGTGTTTTGTAAGTAATTAGCAAGATTTTAAAATCTATACGATGTTTAATAGGGAGCCAGTGCAGTTTTGACAGAACCGGGCTAATATGGTCATACTTCCTGGTTCTAGTAAGGACTCTAGCAGCTGCGTTTTGGACCAGCTGTAGTTTGTTTATCAAGCGAGCAGGGCAACCACCCAGTAGAGCGTTACAGTAATCTAGTCTCGAGGTCATGAACGCATGAACTAACTGTTCCGCATTTGTCATGGAGAGCATATGTCGTAGTTTAGATATATTTTTAAGATGGTAGAATGCGGTTTTACATATGCTAGAAATGTGGCTTTCAAAAGAAAGATTGGTATCAAAGAGCACACCCAGGTTCCTAACTGACGAAGACGACTTAACAGAGAAGCCATCAAGTGTTAGACAGTATTCTAGGTTATTATGTGCTGAAGTTTTTGGTCCAATATTTAGAATCTCTGTTTTTTCTGAATTTAGTAGTAGGAAATCACTAGTCATCCAATTTTTTATATCAGCGACGCATTCTGGTAATTTTGAGAATTGGTAGGATTCGTCAAGGCGCGAGGAAATATAGAGCTGAGTATCATCAGCGTAACAGTGAAAACTAATGCCATGCTTCCTAATCACATCTCCCAAGGGTAGCATGTACAGAGTGAAAAGCAACGGTCCTAGTACTGAGCCTTGATGTACTCCATATTTAACTTGTGATCGAAATGACATCTCTTCGTTTACTACTATAAACTGATAACGGTCAGATAAGTATGATTTGAACCACACCAATACAATTCCACTAATTCCAGCACAATTTTCTAGTCTATTCAAAAGAATAGTGGTCGATAGTGTCAAAAGCAGCACTGAGGTCTAGTAAGACTAATAGAGAGATACAACCACGATCTGATGATAAGAGCAAATCATTTGTAACTCTAATGAGAGTATACGTCAGTAAGTTTCTACAGTGTGAACGGGAGACTACAGCAGATATTATTTCTGTGTTTTCATTTGATAAAACAGCAAAACACAAAACTCACAATATCGTTTCCACGACTTTCCAAAAGAGGAAAAACATATGGAGAGAAAGATGTCAAATTCACCGTCAATCCCTCAGAAACCCCCTCACAGCAGTGTTTACTACGTTTTTTTAATGTAATACGAAGGTAATATCACTCCAATAGTGTTATAAGTGTAGATAATTGTTTTGACAGCAGCAGGAGGCGCTCAGCGCTTCACAGGTTTTTTTGTCTTGTTGGAGACGTTGCTTCACTAAAATGTTGAATGTTTTCAGTGTATTTTAGCCAATCCTTGTTACCATCACAGTTAAAACATGAACGTTGCTATTTAAGCTCATCATAATTTCAGAAGACATTGATCCAGGCCTCTACACTTCTCATTGTCTCTAGAAGAAAAGACACATCAAATTTTTCCAAAGACTAAACCTCACAGGTAAGCAAATTCAATTTTTTTTAAAATGAACATTTACATTCACAGGATTTTGTATGTTTCATTAACTCTGACTTATTTTGTTGTAGCAACACAAGCAAAAATGATAAGGGAAATTTACTGGGTTTTGATGGTTTTTCTCTTTTATTTTATCTGTACAAACATCAGTGTTTCTGGTTTGATCTGTCGGGAGGATAAACAGCATCTGCTGGATGTTTGTAGTTGATGTGCGTGTCAGTAGCTTGTGGTTGAAGCGTTTCTTCGTTTTCTTTCCTGCTTAATAAGAAGCTCACAATCTTCAACTCCACACAAAACATCTTTACACTGAAATAAAGTAAAATATGATCGACAGCTCACAGTTTACAGTGCGTCTGGAGAGTATTCACAGCGCTTCACTTTTTCCACATTTTGATGTTACAGCCTCATTCCGAAAGGAATTAAATTAATTATTTTCTTCAAAATTGAAGGTTCCAAGGAGCACAGTGGTCTCCATCATCTGTAAACAGAAGAAGTTTGGGAACCACCAGGACTCTTCCTAGAGCGGGCCGCCCAGCCAAACTGAGCGATCAGGGGAGAAGGGCCTCAGTCAGGCAGGTGACCAAAAACCTGATGGTCACTCTGAGAGAGCTCCAGCATTTCTCTGTGGAGAGAGGAGAACCTTCCAGAAGAACAACCTTCTCTGCAGCTCTCCACCTATCAGGGCTGTATGGCCAGACAGAAGCCACTCCTCAGTAAAAGGCACATGAACTCCCGTCTGGAGACCATGAGAAACAAAGATTGAAGTCTTAATTGGCCTGAATAGCAAGCGTCATGTCTGGAGGAAACCAGGCACCGCTCATCACCTGACCAATACCATCCAAGCAGTCAAGCATCATGCTGTGTGGATGTTTTTCAGCGGCAAGAACCAAAACTCCAACAAAATGGAGAAAAAAACCTTGGGAGAAACCAGGCTTAGACGGGGGGCCAGTTCTCCTCTGGTCAACAGTGAAAACTGGCCTGATACTCAGGCAGAGTTACAGGTCATAAGTCTGATTGGAGTCGCAACAGTCAAAATATTTAATCCAGTTCCATCTAGTTTAAGATCTTTTCAACCACACCGGTATGGGACGGTTTGGTGGAGATCTGTGCCACTGGCTGATGAGTCGGTAAGGCCCTCACAGGGATGAGCTAGTTCACACAGTCTCCACCGACACCCCAGGGCCACGCTGCTGCCGCGCACAGGCACAGGTTCCCCATTCGACCCGGACATGGCCTGGATCCAGTCAATCACGTTAATTGGTAAACCTCGAGATAAGTAGAGAGACAAAAATTAGCGTAGACGCCATTCTTCTTCTGATGTAACGTGTACATCTGGTGAGGAAGTGTTCCCGGATCCGGCTGACCTGATCTATGCAGCCTAACAATCCTTTAACGGACATGAAGACATAAATTGTTAATGTGTCATGTGTATGCCAGGTTAAATAGATGCGTTTTTAGTCTAGATTTAAACTGACAGAGTGTGTCACTCGTATGCGTATCACTGTATGAGTGTCACTCGCATACGCTCCACTATCACCCGCAGAAGGCAACGCAACACTACTAACCTGCGTCCTATTTACTCCTCTTCTAACCAACCTCTATCTGTTTCAGTAGGCCTATGGAATTGTCAGTCAGCTGTTAACAAAGCTGACTTCATTCCAGCCTTTGCCACTAACTCTTCTCTCAATATCTTAGGCTTGACTGAGACATGGATTCGTCCAGAGGACTCCTCAACCCCCACTGCTCTTTCTAACAACTTCACTTTTACTCATACCCCTCGTCAGTCAGGAAGAGGAGGGGGCACAGGTTTCCTCATTTCTAACAATTGGAAATACTTAACTCACCCTGCTCTATACAACAACTGTTCGTTTGAATCTCATGCCATTACAATTACATACCCTGTCAAAATTCATCTTGTACTCATCTATCGCCCCCCAGGTCAATTGGGTACCTTTGTTGAGGAATTGGACATGCTGCTGTCCTCATTCCCAGACGATGGTAGTCCACTTGTACTACTGGGCGATTTCAACATTCACCTTAATAAACCGTATGCTTCTGATTTCCTCTCTCTCCTAGCCTCATTTGATTTCAACCGACTCATCACCTCAAGCACCCACAAATCTGGCAACCAATTGGACCTGATCTACACACGTAACTGTATCACTGACAACATTCTGGTAACACCTCTGCACGTCTCTGACCATTTCTTTATCACTTTCAATCTGCAACTTATTTGTGCACCACCAACCACTTCACATGTTTCCTTCAGAAGAAACCTGCGCTCTCTTTCGCCTTCCCATCTCTCTTCTGTTGTGTCATCCTCCCTTCCCTCCCACACACAATTCTCATCTTTGGATGTAAATACTGCAACACACACATTATGCTCCACTTTATCTTCCTCCCTAGACAGTATCTGTCCTCTGTCATCCAGACCATCGTAAGCAACTCCTTCCAACCCCTGGATATCCGATGCGCTTCGTGAAGACCGGACCAAACTCAGGGCAGCAGAAAGGAAATGGCGCAAATCACAAGACCCATCTGACCTAGGTTCGTACCAAGATCTGCTATCATCCTTTTCTGATGGAGTCCTTGCAGCTAAGTCCTCATACTTCCACAACAAAATCAACGGCGCTACAAACCCACGCTCACTCTTCAAGACATTCAACACACTCCTCTGTCCCCCTCCACCTCCTCCCACCACATCTTTAACTGCTGATCGATTTGCCAAGTTCTTCACCGACAAGACATCTGCCATCAGCAGCCAGTTCTCTACACCACCCACACAGGAACTCAGCCCCTCCTCATCCACTAATCTTTTCCCTTCCTTTTCCCCTCTCACGGAGGCAGAAGTATCAAAACTTCTCCTCTCCACTCATCCCACCACCTGCCCTCTAGACCCCATCCCTTCACACCTTCTACAAGCCATCTCTCCCACTCTTTTACCAGCACTTACACACATCATTAACTCGTCTCTCCACACAGGCACTTTCCCTACCGCATTCAAGCAGGCTCGAGTAACCCCACTGCTTAAAAAACCCACGTTAGACACATCACTCGTGGACAACTACAGACCTGTCTCTCTCCTACCATTCATATCAAAAACACTTGAACGAGTTGTATTCAACCAGGTGTCATCCTTCCTCACACAGAACGACCATCTGGACGTCAACCAATCTGGTTTCAAGAGCGGCCATTCAACAGAGACTGCGCTACTGTCTGTCACGGAATCCCTGCGGATTGCTAAGGCTGGCTCCAAATCATCTGTTCTCATCCTACTGGATCTATCTGCTGCCTTCGACACCGTAAACCATCAAATTCTTCTGTCCACCCTCTCGTCACTGGGCATCTCAGGTACTGCGCTTCAGTGGTTTGAGTCCTATCTCACAGGTAGGTCTTTCAGAGTTGCCTGGGGAGGGGAGGTATCCAAACCTCATGAACTGATCACTGGGGTTCCTCAGGGTTCAGTTCTTGGTCCCCTCCTATTCTCCATTTATACTACGTCACTGGGTCCCATCATACAGGCACATGGTTTCTCCTACCACTGCTATGCTGATGACACACAACTCTACCTGTCCTTCCAACCAGATGATTCCACAGTAGCTGCACGAATCTCAAGCTGTCTGGCGGACATCTCGACGTGGATGGAAGAACACCACCTGCAGCTCAACCTGGCAAAGACTGAGCTTTTAGTCTTCCCTGCCACTCCTGCTCTTCAACATGACATCAACATACAGCTTG
This sequence comes from Zacco platypus, assembly GCA_038088235.1. Lineage (NCBI taxonomy): Eukaryota > Metazoa > Chordata > Actinopteri > Cypriniformes > Xenocyprididae > Zacco > Zacco platypus. The sequence goes on along the minus strand of CM076081.1, from coordinate 37,019,925 downwards.
GTACAACCACCATTACCCCATCAAAGTCGGCCAGAAATCTTGGAGTTATCTTCGATGACCAACTGACCTTCAGTGACCACATCTCAAAGACGGCGCGGTCGTGCAGATTTGCACTTTGCAACATCAGGAAAATCCGTCCCTTCCTGACTGAGCACGCAACACAACTGCTTGTCCAGGCCCTGGTCATTTCAAGGCTTGATTACTGCAATGCTCTTCTGGCTGGTCTGCCGTCAAGTGCAATCAAAGCTCTTCAAATGATCCAGAATGCTGCTGCACGTCTTGTCTGCAACGAGCCTAAGAGAGCCCACGTCACGCCCCTCTTCATCTCTTTGCACTGGCTACCCCTTGCTGCTCGCATCAAATTCAAGGCGCTGATGCTTGCTTACAGATCCACCACAGGCTCTGCACCTTCCTACCTCCACACACTGCTACAACGCTACGTCCCCACCAGAAGCCTGCGATCGCTAAAGGAACGAAGGCTTGTGGTACCATCACAGAGAGGCACAAAATCACTCTCCAGAATATTCTCCTTCACTGCTCCCTGCTGGTGGAATGATCTCCCTACTTTCATCAGGAACGCAGATTCCCTGGCAATATTCAAGAGACAGCTGAAAACTCACCTCTTCCGTGAACACTTAATCCCCTCATAAAAAAAAAAAAAAAAAAAACCCTATCCTTCCCCCTTTTTCCCTTCCTACTCTAGCTTATGGTACTGAGCAATGTATGAAACTTGTATTGTGAGCACTTCCTGTGTTATTTGCCAATTCATGAAGAAATGCTTGTTTGTTTTCCTCACTTGTAAGTCGCTTTGGATAAAAGCGTCTGCTAAATGACTAAATGTAAATGTAAATGTAAATGTGTGTCTGCTTCCCGAACAATGCTAGGAAGATCGTTCCAGAGTTTAGGTGCCAAATAGGAAAAGGATCTACTGCCTGTGGTTGATTTTGATATTCTTGGTATTAACAACTGGCCAGAATTCTGAGATCATAATAGACGCGAAGGACTATAATGCATTAAGAGCTCACCCAGATACTGGGGAGCTAAGCCATTTAGTGCTTTGTAAGTAATTAGCAAGATTTTAAAATCTATACTGTGTTTAATAGGGACCCAGTGCAGTTTTGACAGAACCGGGCTAATATGTTCATACTTCCTGGTTCTAGTACGGATTCTAGCAGCTGCGTTTTGGACCAGCTGTAATTTGTTTATCAAGCGAGTAGGGCAACCACCCAGTAGAGCGTTACAGTAATCTAGTCTTGAGGTCATGAACGCATGAACTAGCTGTTCCGCATTTGTCATTGAGAGCATATGTCGTAGTTTAAATATATTTTTAAGATGGAAGAATGCGGTTTTAGACAGTATTCTAGGTTATTTTGTGCAGAAGTTTTTGGTCCAATAATTAGAATCTCTGTAGAATCTCACTAGTCATCCGATTCTTTATATCAGCGACGCATTCTGTTAATTTTGAGAATTGGTAGGTTTCGTCAGGGCGCGAGGAAATATAGAGCTGAGTATCATCAGCGTAACAGTGAGAACTAATGCCATGCTTCCTAATCACATCTCCCAAGGGTAGCATGTACAGAGTGAAAAGCAACGGTCCTAGTACTGAGCCTTGAGGTACTCCATATTTAACTTGTGATCGAAATGACATCTCTTCGTTTACTACTACAAACTGATAACGGTCAGATAAGTATGATTTGAACCACGCCAATGCAATTCCACTAATGCCAACATAAATTGCTAGTCTATTCAAAAGAATAGTGGTCGATAGTGTCAAAAGCAGCACTGAGGTCTAGTAAGACTAATAGAGCGATACAACCACGATCTGATGATAAGAGCAAATCATTTGTAACTCTAATGAGAGTATACGTCAGTAAGTTTCTACAGTGTGAACGGGAGACTACAGCAGATATTATTTTTGTGTTTTCATTTGATAAAACAGCAAAACACAAAACTCACAATATCGTTTCCACGACTTTCCAAAAGAGGAAAAACATATGGAGAGAAAGATGTCAAATTCACCGTCAATCCCTCAGAAACCCCCTCACAGCAGTGTTTACTACGTTTTTTTTAATGTAATACGAAGGTAATATCACTCCAATAGTGTTATAAGCGTAGATAATTGTTTTGAGAGCAGCAGGAGGCACTTCACAGGTTTTTTTGTCTTGTTGGAGACGTTGCTTCACTAAAATGTTGAATGTTTTAGCCAATCCTTGTTACCATCACAGTTAAAACATGAACGTTGCTATTTAAGCTCATCATAATTTCAGAAGACATTGATCCAGGCCTCTACACTTCTCATTGTCTCCAGAAGAAAAGACACATCAAATTTTTCCCAAGACTAAACCTCACAGGTAAACAAATTCAATTTTTTTTAAAATGAACATTTACATTCACAGGATATTGTATGTTTCATTAACTCTGACTTATTTTGTTGTAGCAACACAAGCAAAAATGATAAGGGAAATTTACTGGGTTTTGATGGTTTTTCTCTTTTATTTTATCTGTACAAACATCAGTGTTTCTGGTTTGATCTGTCGGGAGGATAAACAGCATCTGCTGGATGTTTGTAGTTGATGTGCGTGTCAGTAGCTTGTGGTTGAAGTGTTTCTTCATTTTATTTCCTGCTTAATAAGAAGCTCACAATCTTCAACTCCACACAAAACATCTTTACACTGAAATAAAGTCAAATATGATCGACAGCTCACAGTTTACAGTGCGTCTGGAGAGTATTCACAGCGCTTCACTTTTTCCACATTTTGATGTTACAGCCTTATTCCTAGAGTAATTAAATTCATTATTTTCCTCAAAATTATACAAAAAATATCTCATAATGATAACGTGAAAGACGTTTGTTTGAAATATTTGCCAATTTATTAAAAATAAACAATGAAAGAAAAATCACAAGTATTCACAGTCTTTACCATGACACTCAAAACTGAGCTCAGGTTCATCCTGTTTCCACTGATCATCTTTGAGATGTTTCAACAACTTGATTGGAGTCCACCTGTGGTAAATTCAGTGGATTGGACATGATTGGGAAAGACACACCTGTCTATATAAGGTCCTACAGTTAACAGAGCATGTCAGAGCACAAACCAAGCCATGAAAACCAAGGAATTGTCTGTAGACCTCTGAGACAGGACTGTATCGAGGCACAGATCTGGAGAAGGGTACAGAAACATTTCTGCAGCATTGAAGGTTCCAATGACCACAGTGGTCTCCATCATCTGTAAATGGAAGAAGTTTGGGAACCACCAGGACTCTTCCTAGAGCGGGCCGCCCGGCCAAACCGAGCGATCAGGGGAGAAGAGCCTCAGTCAGGCAGGTGACCAAAAACCTGATGGTCACTCTGAGAGAGCTCCAGCATTTCTCTGTGGAGAGAGGAGAACCTTCCAGAAGAACAACCCTCTTCTGCAGCTCTCCACCTATCAGGGCTGTATGGCCAGACAGAAGCCACTCCTCAGTAAAAGGCACATGAACGCCCGTCTGGAGACCATGAGAAACAAAAATTGAAGTCTTAATTGGCCTGAATAGCAAGCGTCATGTCTGGAGGAAACCAGGCACCGCTCATCACCTGACCAATACCATCCCTACAGTGAAGCATCATACTGTGTGGATGTTTTTGAGCGGCAAGAACTGGGAGACTAGTCAGGATCGAGAGAAAGATGAATGCAGTAGTGTACAGGTTTTTTTCTCCATTTTGTTGGAGTTTTGGTTGTTGCTGCTGTTGCCTTTGGCTTGCTTAAGTTGGGGACACTTGCTTGATATTCAGCAGTGTTTTTGATATCCTGCATTGGCACCGTTGTATGTGAACTGAGCTGAGCCGGACGATTACGTCACTGTTTTCTCCAGTGCTGATATACATAAACTAACTAAACTAATAACTATTGATCTTTGCAACGGAATGAATCAATAATATATAGTATAAGCTGGACAATGACACCATTTTCTTTGGGAGCTGCTGTGCAGCCAAAATTATTTGCCAATTATTAATGTAAAGCAGCTTTGCCACAATTTGCATTGTAAAAAGCGCTATATAAGTAAAGGTGACTTGACTTGACTTGACTACAGAGACATCCTTGATGAAAACCTGCTCCAGAGCGCTTTGGAGCTCAGACTGGGGCGAAGGTTCATCCTCCAAAAGGACAATGACCCGAAGCACACAGCCAAGATTACAAAGGAGTGGTTACGGAACAACTCTGTGAATGTCCTTGAGTGGCCCAGCCAGAGCCAGACTTGAACATCTCTGGAGAGATCTGAAAATGGCTGTGCACCGACACTCCCCATCCAACCTGATGGAGCTTGAGAGGAAGAATGAGAGAAACTGCCCAAAAATAGTTGTGCCAAGCTTGTAGCTTCCTACTCAAAACACTTGAGGTGCCAAAGGTGCTTCATCAAAGTACTGAGCAAAGGCTGTGAATACATGTGTACATGTCATTTTTTTTTTTTCGTTATTTATTTTTATTACATTTTCAAAGATTTCAAACAAACTTCTTTCACGTTGTCATTTTGGGGTATTGTTTGTAGAATTTTGTATTTTGTAGAATATTGTTTGTAGCACCTTCACCACCTGATGAAGGGAAATAAACAGTTAGGAAAGAAATCACAGGAGACGCTGCTGTGTCTTCATCTGAAGTCATGTGTTGACTGACACCCCCCCCCCACTAACCGCTCACAGAAAAGACCAAAGCAATCAATCGATCACGTGATCTATAAGAGAGTCAAACTCAATCATCACAGACAAGATATAAAATAATATACACTATAACATATGTTCAAGAGCGATATATATTAAATTTAAAATATTTTACCCTTTTTAATTTATTTATAATTTTTTTTCTCTTTTATAACCACCACATTGTCACATGTGTTTCAGTTCTGTCATGTTTTAGTTACGTCATGTCTGCACCTGTCTTCATTTTCCCCTGATTAGTTAACTTCCTCCACCTGTGTTCATTAGTTCAGTCTGTGTATTTATACTTCCTGTTCTATCTTCCTTTGTCGGTTCTTGTTTGTGCAATGCACACTGTTGCGTGTTCCTGTCATTTAAATAAACCTGCATGTTATTTGTTACCCTCGTCTCCTGTCATCCCGAGCTTTACAGAAGAACCGACCTCTCAACGCGAGAAAATTCAAAGATGGACTCACCCGCTCTGCGTTACCTGCTGAGCCCGGAGGCTCGACCGCACCTGGACTATTGGGTCTGGATGTGCCGGAGGGATGAACGCTCCGCCTCAGCATGGCAGCCCGGGGTGCGCTCCGAGATCGGAGCCGAACTGGATGAATTCGGGACCCCGATGACAACACGAGTGAATGAGTCCATCTCAGAGCCAGGAGCAGCCCGCTGCCTTATAGACCTGTGGACCGCGGATCCTTTCCCCACCCAAATCCCCACTCAAATCCCCACCCTTCAACCTTCATCTGCTCTTCCGGTCCCGTCCGGAAGCCTTCCACCTGTTTCCCTGCCTGTTTTCCCGGTCCCGTCACTGGTTACGGCCAGTCCCCTGGATCCGTTGGTCCCCCTGCTGTCGGCAAGCTCCTCGGCTCTGCCCCCGTCGCACATTCCATGCGGCTCCTCTCCAGCACCTCGGGCTTCCCAGCCACCAGCCCAGCTTGAGGCGGAGTCCCCGGCTCCCCTTCAGGCCTCCAGGCCCGTGACTTCACCTCGTCCCGTCAGCCTGTCACCAGCGCCTGGGCCCACGCCTCCTTCACCAGCTCCTCGGCCCGTCTGCCCGGATGCTCAGCTGGGCTCCCTCGTCTCTCCAGGTCGGCCCTCGGGGGTCGTCGCCCAGCTGCCGCTTCGGACATCCGGGACTGCGGCTACGCCTCCACCCGTCACCCCTCTGGCGTCATCGGACTCCTCCCTCCTCACGACCTCCCCGTCATCCTCAGTCGCACCATCTTCGCCCCGGTCAGCCAGAACCTCGTCACCAGCTCAGTCCCGTGAGCCTGCAGCTCGGCGCTGAACTTCCGGTCCGGCGGTGTCGCCCAGGTCCGTCGGCCGGAAAGTTCCGCAGGGTCCTCCTACCTGCGCTATGGTTCCGCTGTCGGCGATCGGCCCCAGGGCATCATCCCGCCCCGCAACCTGGACTCCTCCCACCGTCAGCGCCATCATGGGGTCGAGACCCAATCACTCCAGGGTACTGCCCTCATCCAGCTCCACGCCCTCCTCCAAAGCCTCCGCTCTTCATTTGTTTTCATTTGTTTTCCATGGACTTCATCATGGCGCGAGGACGCGCCTTTTCCGGGGGGGCGTAATGTCACATGTGTTTCAGTTCTGTCATGTTTTAGTTACGTCATGTCTGCACCTGTCTTCATTTTCCCCTGATTAGTTATCTTCCTCCACCTGTGTTCATTAGTTCAGTCTGTGTATTTATACTTCCTGTTCTGTTCTTCCTTCGTCGGTTCTTGTTTGTGCAATGCACACTGTTGCGTGTTCCTGTCATTTAAATAAACCTGCATGATATTTGTTACCCTCGTCTCCTGTCATCCCAAGCGTTACACACATATTCAACCCAATAGTTCACTCTTCTGCTATTAGTTTTCATTCAGGGCCAGAATTCATTTGAAAATGTGAGATCAGCAGAAACTTGTTGATCTTCATGATGTTAAAGCAGATGGACGTGCTAGCGGAAACTGAGGTTGGAGGAGGATTCACACTTAACCAGATAAACATCACAGTTCAGCCGTGTTGATGTGACTGATTGTAGAGTTTCACAATACTTCAGCAGCTTCACATCAGCGCGTCTGTCATTTTATCACTGCAGCAGTTCTGAAGAGTTCGTCTTTTCATATTTGTGGACTGAAACCGCTGAAGATGTTTTGGACTGTTTTGTTCTGTTTGTGTTTCTGGCGTCTGGATGGTGAGTTTTAAATGTTTTTTCATGACTTCAGTTGCTTCTGTTCTGGTACCATGTAATAAATGACTGGTTAAATCAGAGAGGATTAATATTAACGGTTACAGGACAGAACTGATGCGGTGTTAAATTGTAAGGGAGCAAACGGAAACTGACAGAAACATCCAAACTCAGGAGGTGACAAACTTATTTATACTCAATGTTTATTCAAGAAAATCCCCAAACATGCAGAGTAATCCTGGAAACAATGACTATACAGCGCACAACAACACTTACAAAATCCACTGCAGACAGAAAAGAACCACAGCGGGAGCATACAGGTATATCCATATATAATAAAAGAAGTCAATCTTATAGTCAGTAGAGTTAAGAGCGTCGACATTTCACTGAATCGAACTTCTGCAGTACAAGTTCTTTCCACTCGTTTGTGCATTTTTTCTCAAGTCTTTCTCAAAAGCAAGTTTTATCAAGTGGTATTAACAGTGTGTTCATACACCTGTCAGGTCCACCAGTGGTTTTAGTTTGGTTCTGTCCAGAAAACACTCTTCAGCAGAGTCCAGGACTGCGAGAGCTTGCATGAGTTTATTGTTAGTCTCCAAACCGTGCAGCTATTTCTCCTCTCACAGACTCAACCATGCTGAAATAAAGATGAAGTGTCATCATTGAGTTCTTGTTGTCCTACTGTTTCCTCAGAGTAATTCTCCAAGTTCTCACTCATCATGCGTTTTCTTTTGTTGATTTTGGGACCAGATCACCGTCTGATTAACGGTTGGATGGTGAGATTCTCTTCACACTTCTCTAGATGGCAATAGGGTCTTCCCCATCCAGACCGCAGAATTTCAGAAAACGTACACACAGCTTTCACTCAACATAATTTGGATGGGTTTTGTTCTTCAATCTAAAGAAAAACACAATCAAAATGTGGGAATACCATCCGTTCCAGGCGAGGAAAAACCAAAGGAAATAATCCAATCATTTTACAAACACTTCAATAAAACATAAGGCTCATAGGATCAGCAGAAACAAAATCATTTTCCCATCACTGGCCTCATAAGGGATGAAAACAATGATCCATTTATAAATGTATTTCTCTTTTTATTCATCATCTTTTTTCTTTGTTCTGCTGCAGAATATTATTCACTTCACATTTAAATGATTAGAAGCATTTTAGTGAAGCTTCAGAAAACCAACATCAAGTGATTTTAAAGCTTTAATCTGTGAAAACTCTGTTCTTCAGGTGTGTTTGGTGATGAAGAGGAGTCAGTGTTAGTGTGGGAGGAAGATTCAGTCACTCTAAACTCTGATCTTACTGAAATAAAGGATGATGATGTGATTCAGTGGAGGTTTGAAAACACTTTAATAGCTGAAATCAATGTAACGGCCGACAAAATCACTGTATATGATGATGTTCTTGATGGGAGATTCAGAGACAGACTGAAACTGGACAATCAAACTGGATCTCTGACCATCACAAACACCAGAACTGAACATGATGGATCTTTTACACTAGAGATCAACAGTGTGAGAAAGAAAAAGGTCAATGTTCGTATCTATGGTGAGGTTAACAAAAATATTTCACCTGATTTTAATGACAAAATTTAAATTGATTCATGCATTTCTTTTGTAAATGTTTAATTTAGTAAAACATAAAGTGATTTCACAGTATTAATCTGTGATGAACCTGTTTTGTGTTTGTGTGTTTTTGGTTTTACAGAATGGATGTTACTGTCAGTGCTGGAGGGAATTTCTTTTACTCTAAACTCTGATCTTACTGAAATAAAGGATGATGATGTGATTCAGTGGATGTTTGGACCTGAAGACACTTTAATAGCTGAAATCAATAAACGGGTCGACAGAATCGCTGTATATGATGATGTTCTTGATGGGAGATTCAGAGACAGACTGAAACTGGACAATCAAACTGGATCTCTGACCATCACAGACATCACAGATGAACAGACTGGAGAATATAGACGAGAGATCAACAGTGTGAGAATGAAAAAGTTCAGTATCAATCTCCTTGGTGAGGTTAACAAAATAGTTTAACCTGTTTTTTAATGTCAAAATTTAAATGAATTCATTCATAGTTTTGTTTCTTTTGTTGTTTTATGATATTCTTTATTTCAAACTCGCATTTTAAACTATTTAATGCAGTGAAACATTGTGAAGTGATTTCACAGTATTAATCTGTGACAAACCCTGTTTGTGTTTCTGGTTTCAGTTCTAGTGACAGTGAAGGAGGAAGATTCAGTCACTCTAAACTCTGATCATCCTAGAAAATTTGATGATGTGATTCAGTGGATGTTTGGACCTGAAGACACTTTAATAGCTGAAATCAATGTAACGGCCGACAGAATCACTGTATATGATGATGTTCTTGATGGGAGATTCAGAGACAGACTGAAACTGGACAAACAAACTGGATCTCTGACCATCACAAACATCACAATGAAACACGCTGGACCTTATTTTCAAAATAACTTTTTCTCCACTAGATTCTTTCTCACTGTCTTTAGTGAGTGAAATATTTGTTTCACTGTTTTATGTTTTAATCACCAGATACAATTATTAATCCAAACACCATTTTTCTTCTTTTCTGTCTGTTTTATTTTATGATATTGTTTATTTGAAATTTAAATGTATAAAATTATTTACATTTCAAAGCAATCATGAAGTTATTGAAAATCTCTTTGCTACAAATTGTTTCTGTTTGTTCTTCATGTGTGTTTGTTGATGCAGATGAAATATCAGTGAAGGAGGAAGATTCAGTCACTCTGAACTCTGATCTTACTGAAATGAAGGACGATGATTGGATTCGGTGGAGATTTGGACCTGAAAACACTTTAATAGCTGAAATCAATAAACAGGACGACAGAATCGCTGTATATGATGATGTTCTTGATGGGAGATTCAGAGACAGACTGAAACTGGACAATCAAACTGGATCTCTGACCATCACAAACATCAGAACTGAACATGCTGGAGAATATAAAATACTGATGGAGAGTTCATACAGTTTCTCATTAAAAGCATACAGAGTTTCTGTCTCTGGTGAGTTGAGATCATTTGATATGTCTGTCAAATATTGTTGTTTTCACCAAGCGTGTCCATATTTATTATTGTTGAATAATTTTACAGTTTGAGATGATGATAATATTAACACTGACTCACAATATCAGTTGGTCAGCACTGATATTAGTGTTTATTGTCTGAGCTGATCTCAGTTTGATGTTTTTATTCCTCAGACTCTGTCCACTGTTGTGGTCCTACTGAAGCTGTGATCCGATTGGTCCTCTCTGCTCTGGTGGGCGTGGCTACTGTTCTTATTGTGGTTTATGACATCAGATCCGGAAGAGCTGAACGAGATTGAGCACATATTCACACATCAGAAACATAATGGTGTCTTTTCTCATATTAATATTTTTGTCATTTATTTGTAATGGCTTTATATGCTGCCATTTACTGTATGCTTATTTTTAGCTGGTTTATTTACACCCTTGAACAAAGTTTGAGGACAAACAGCTACAGATTTTTGCTCATTAACTCATTAGTGCTCAAAGTGTAAAATATGAGTATTTGTCGTTTTAAATACTGATTTTGTTTTTAACAATCTAGTCTTTCATATTTTATTAAGAACTTTAAATATTACTTCCAATCACACTTCAAGTCTCTCATGTCTTGTAGTTATTATTGTTCAGATCAGACGTCTCCAACACTGAAGCTCTTTTACTGACTAAACGACACATTTCTCTCAGATAAAACACACAGATCTCACTTTTCTACTGCTGTTCATTTGTCATTTGTATTTGCTTGACTTTAATAAAGTTTTTCACTCTGAACTTGAGAGTCTCTCCATGTTTTATTACATTATTAGCGCCCCCTGGAGGAATACTGACCCTGTGTATTTTAACAATTCTAGCACTGCACCACATTTAAATCTTCACATTATTTCAAACATTACTTATAAATGTTTACATTATTATTAAGGTAATTCTTCCTTTACCACTAAAATAATATTTACATTTTATTTTAGTTATTAAATAATTTTTGCACCTCTGCAAGATTTTTTGAAGCAAACCACATATTCATTATGTATTAATGTACTCAATAATGTACATTAAAGGGATAGTTCACCCGGTTCACCCCCACATGTGCATGTTTGCTGGGTTTTACTTTAAAAAACAGAAAATCCTCAGTATCATTTTTTACAGTAATCTCATGACTCACACCTTTATGACGACGACAACTATCTGATGGATTTTGTTTCTGGCTTCATTAGCAACAAATGATGCGTTTTGATAAACTACAAAGACCACAAACCAACATAAAAAACCAAGTCAAACGGCCGAACTAAAGGAAACACTGATCACCATAATAGTGACTAAACGTTTTCAACAAAACATAAACAGCTAAACCTGTTAATTCTCAAAAGAACTGTAGAAGAATGACAGAAATAAAGTCGGTCTGGTTTGTGATCAGAGAAATGTAATGTTTTTTTTAGCTGGTTTAAGGCTGGAAGTCAGCTGTAGTTCTGGTGTTTCTGTTTCCTTCAGTGATTCTGATCGTTATCATCAGATGATCTCTGACCATCACAAACACCAGAATCTCAGACTCTGGACTTCATGAAATGACCATCAGCAGAAGCACAGAGATCAGATACAGATTCAGTGTTACTGTCGAGTCACAATTACAGTGTCATTACTGATGCAATTTCTTTGACGTGTTGTTTTTAATTCAGTCATTTTTGTTTGTCCTCTGACAGCGTCTTCATGCTAAATGTGTATTTCTCTGTCATAATACTCACTGATTTATATCCCATCATACTCCATTGGCTCATTCGACTATTATAATGAAGCTGCATCATCAATTCTCATGATGAATTTAAGTCTTGTATTATTTTTCATAAATCAAGCATTTGTAACATTAAGTTTATTTTCTCCTTTTGTGTTTGTCTGACAGGAATCTGAGACGATGGCGTGACGTACACGTGTTTCAGCTCAGATCGATGTTTAAATGTGTCAGTGCGACTGATAATATGGTCTCAATTTCACGACAGTCACTTGTATTATGAAAAAGATTGACAACTCAGAAGAATTGAACCTTCGCAAAAGAGTTTGATTGACAGGCGATCTGACCAATCATGACCCTGAATCCACCATTTTGTCCGACAAAGCAGTCAGGGGAGTTGACTAGACAAACTGGTAATTTTCCACACATGGACAGACAGTCAGAAGCAGATCTCCTTCCATCATGATGCTGTCGATCGCACCCCGAACTTAGACACAGGATGTCCTGTTAAGTCAGGACAAGGCGTCTGCAGGTCTCAGAGTTCCAGTTGTCCACCAGTACCCATAATGCACCTGTACAGAACACTGAGCGCACATACAAAGACACATGATTCACAGCTTCTTCAAGGTTGAAGTTGATCTGAGCTCTGCTCTGAACAGGAAACTTTACCAAAACATAATGATAAGATGTACTGTTCTCTCCGTGAGAGGTACAGACAATATGCATCATTATTTTCCAGTGTTTCTAATGTTTTAATATAAGTTGAAGTTATTCAAATAATTTAATATTTAGAAAGATAAATGTTTATTAATAACTTCATGATAAATCACTCAAAATATATACATTGAAGCGGCAGTGGATTCCAGAATCCACCCCTTCAGTCTCCCTTAAAGGCCAATGTGGAGTCCTAAACACCACATCTGGTGTAACAATTGAGGCCGTATCTAAATTTTAGTAATTTTAGGTAATTTCTGACCCATGCTCCCCTGGCAGCTTACAATTTTGACAAAATAGACAATATGTTTTCCATTTAACGACTTAACTAGAACAGAATATTCTACAGAGCACATTATTGATCTTCAGACCTTACACATAGTTGTCTTTACATCAATCTTGGCAAATACGGATTATCATCAAATTCATTGATTACAAAACAAGTACACATTTATTCTCTGCAAACCAGTAAGAACTGTCACTGCATTCCTGGCATGGGCCAGACCCTCAGTCACCTCTCAGATCCTAAATACAGACACTGCTTGTAATCATAAATACCAGGATATACAGTATACACTGGTTTTTAGAGGAATATTATTTCCAATTCATCATATAATACAAGAAGAGAGATTATAAATCCACTCCTTCCACTATACCCCTTTTAGATCATGTTTAGGATTCACAACAAAATTGTGGTCTAACTCAAAATAAACAATGAAAATAAGTCACACCCAGGATAATTCATCTAAGTACTTTAAATTTCTAGGGAAATAGGTATAAGGTATAATGTCTTTTCAGCGCCCATGTGAAGTTCACTTAATTTTTAGAATTTAGTTTAAATTTTACTTTAGCTGCTCGCTTAATCTGACTTAATTAATTTAAAGAAGTTTAATCAATAAATAGCGTCTAGTGTGTGTTTAATGTGTGGTGACAGATCGCTGTAGCTCCTCGTGAACCGATCATCTCTTCATACTAGTTCATTTATAGCATCAAATAAACATGAATGAACATCAGAAGGAATGTTGTTTCAAGCGCGGAAAGACGTGATTCAAGTTCACCAACGATAATCTACTAACCCAATCAGAATCTTAGTAATGATGTAGATAGTGGATAGAGTATAATTGTTGTGGAAATGTGAATGTAAAGAGAGGGAGAGAGCGGCCTACGAACTCCTTGTGAGACTTGAAGCTGCTTCTGCTAATGAAACTCCAAACTTTCTTCAATTTATTTTTTTAAACTCTGACTCTGGGTCTTCATTTATCATATCTGGTCTTTTGGGTCTTTAACTGTAAAAATATCCTACAGTTAAACATGCGTTATACCTTCACCCAGACCATGAGAATCTGTCCTTGGGCTGACGGGTGGTCCATACATTATCAATAATTCAAATTCAAATAGTATTGTCATATTTCTAGCTCAATACTCTTTGCATAAACACTCACAGGATCTCATGACAAGATGAAACTGTTGCTTTAAGACACTTTAATCAGGTTACGGGTCAGTTTATTTCTGTTGAAAATGATGCCGTCGATCTACAGGAAGTTGAGGCCAACTGAAGCTCATAGTGACAAAGTTCAGTGTGTGGATTTTTAGAAAGGAAGAAAGAACACTTAAAGATTTGAAGTTTCACAACACATTACTACAGAGCAGTTTCACATCCGTGTCATTTTATCACTGAAGCAGTTCTGAAGAGTTCGTCTTTTCATATTTGTGGACTGAAACCGCTGAAGATGTTTTGGACTGTTTTGTTCTGTTTGTGTTTCTGGCGTCTGGATGGTGAGTTTTAAATGTTTTTCATGACTTCAGTTGCTTCTGTTCTGGTACCATGTAATAAATGACTGGTTAAATCAGAGAGGATTAACATCGACAACGTCGACATTTCACTGAATCGAACTTCTGCAGTACGTGTTCTTTCCACTCGTTTGTGCATTTTTTCTCAAGTCTTTCTCGAAAGCAAGTTTTATCAAGTGGTATTAACAGTGTGTTCATACACCTGTCAGGTCCACCAGTGGTTTTAGTTTGGTTCTGTCCAGAAAACACTCTTCAGCAGAGTCCAGGACTGCGAGAGCTTGCATGAGTTTATTGTTAGTCTCCAAACCGTGCAGCTATTTCTCCTCTCACAGACTCAACCATGCTGAAATAAAGATGAAGCCTCATCATTGAGTTCATGTTGTCCTACTGTTTCCTCAGAGTAATTCTCCAAGTTCTCACTCATCATGCGTTTTCTTTTGTTTGTTTGATTTCGGGACCAGATCACAGTCAATTCTCCCTCTGATTAACGGTTGGATGGTGAGATTCTCTTCACACTTCTCTAGATGGCAATAGGGTCTTCCCCATCCAGACCGCTGAATTTCAGAAACTCAGGTTTTAACTGAATGGAGCGAGAGTGGAGTTGGATGTGGGGTTGAATGTCTGACAGGTGTAGAAGTAACATCTCTCCACTGAAGACGATCCATAACTGCCTAAATCTCAAACTGCTCTCCTCCTTGAAGATCTGCCACTGCAAAAAATCAATATGAAAAAATAAGAAAATAAAAAACTCAAATCAAGCAAAATTATCTGCCAGTGGGGTGAGAAAATTTTACTTGATAAGACTTCTTGAAACAAGACAAAAAAACTTGTGCTAAAAATGTTCTTAAAATCTTAAAACAAGAAAGATTATTTTTACTAGATTCAAGCGATACAAATTTCTAAAAACCAATGAAAAAAATAAAAAATTTAGCATATTTTTCTTGTTTTATTTGTGGTTAGTTTTAAAAACTCTTGCTAAAAAATGTCTTGAAATGAGAACATATATACACATTTTAAGAGTGTCAGGCCTATTTTGAGGGAATGGTTTGGTTTAAAATAAGTATTTAAAGTCTTAAAATAAGACTAGCTAATATGGATGTCCCCTCTCAATCTAGACTGAAGTGCTCTGAAAAAGACATACAATAAATCAGGTACATCAAACATGCTCTTTATATTGATTTATTAACTCCAAACAATTATTTTCAATTAACAATTAAAAAACTTCTTTTCCAGTTGAATATGACTGCAACGCATCATAATAACAGAAATTGCTAAGCCTTTAAAAATGAAGCTTGGCCGGGGTTACACAGACATAACTGAGACAGTGAAATATACTGAAAAATAAAGGCAGCATTTTATTTTGTTTTAGAATTAAAGCAACTGCTGTCTACACAAAGTTAGTCTGACTTTTTCACTTCTCCCCAATGAACTTTTTCCACTCCGAAATAGCTTTTTTGTAGGAGGAAGTTGCATCACGACTATGGATTGCATCTGAAACGACTTCTGCACAGACAATAGAGTTGCAACACACTTTGGGTACACAAGATGAAGTGCATAATAGTAGGCCATTAGGTAGAGCACACCTTCATGAAGGTCTTCTTGTGGAAAAGTTGTAACAGGTGTGGTACCAACGGCTAACATGCAGTTGTCCTCTGACACGATCAGGACGGGACTGAAGAGTTGTCTGCCCTTGAGGAAGGAATCTGGGTTTTCTGTTGGCTACAAATACAAACACAAAAATAACTGAGCAGTAAATCTTTATATAAATGACCACTCTTCTATTTCTCTTGGTCTTGTAGAAATATAAAAAAGGTTATATCTTACCTGAAGGATGTGCAGGATTGCTTCGCTTGCATGTCCTGTCTTTTTTGGTGGGGGAACATCTCTGGAAGAGCCTTCATCAAGGCTATGGCGTGTTTCACTATTGAGGACAAACAGTCTTTTACAATTTAATGAAATTAGTGAGTTGAGCATGCATTCAAGGAGGGATAGTTCACTCAAAAATGAAAATTGTCATTTACTCACCCTCAAATTGTTCTAAACCTGAACTTGAGTTTTTTCTGTTGAACACAATGAAGACAATTTGAATGTTGGTAACCAAACAGTTGATGGACCCCATTGACTTCCACAGTATTAAAAAACAAACAAACAACAACAACATTGGTAACCAAAAAAACGGTTACCATCATTCTTTAAAACATCTTCTTTTGCGTTCATCAGACGAAAGAAACTCATACGGGTTTAGAACAACCTGAGGGTGAGTAACTGGTGACAGAATTATCATTTTTGGTTAAACTATGCTTTAAGATTAAACATCTTAAAGCTTTCTCTTTTTTTTATTTTAAAATGCAATTTATTCCTGTGATCAAAGCTGAATTCTCAGCATCATTTCTTCAGCCTTCACTGTCACATGCATATTAGAAACATTATTTATTAACATTTATTTTTAATTTCAGTGTCGCAAAAAGTTGTACCACTTTTTCAGGATTCTTTGATGAATAGAAAAGAAAGTTATTTAAAAGAACAGCATTTATTTCAATTAGAAAGCTTTTTAACATTATGAATGTCTATACTGTCACTTTTGATCTATTTAATGCATCCTTGCTGAATAAAAGTAATGATTTCTTAAATTTCTTATTGACCCTAAACTTTTGAATGGTGCTGTATAATGTTAAAGCTTTCTATTACAGATACACGCTGCTCTTTTAAACTTTCTATTCATCACAAATTCCTGTTTTCAACATTGATAATAATCAGAAATGTTTTTTGAGCAGCAAATCAGCATATTAGAATGATTTCTGAAGGATCATGTGACACTGAAGACTGGAGTAATGAAGCTGAAAATTCAGATTTGATCACAGGATATATATATATATTAGGGGTGGCACGGTTCACAAAACCCACGGTTCGGTTCGTATCACAGTTTTAAGGTCACGGTTTTCGGTTCTGTACGGTTCTTGTTGTTATTTTTTCTTTTAACCTTTAACACTCCAGAAATGTCCTTCAGCATATGATATATAGCTTATTAGCTTAATTATCCACCATTTAGGATACAGTATTAACATTTTTGTAATGTAATCGTGCACTAACTGAATTTGACTGACTTTCAGCACATTATTGGGAGCATCTCTGAGTAAAAGCTGGTGAGATTTTGATACAGCGAGAGAGAAACACTGATGATGACGTGCTTTTCGTTTGTTTGGCATTAAAAGGAGAATGTGTATTGTTATCTTTACACAACTTGTGTCTTTTTAGCACACAAAGATTGAAATTAACTTGCATTTATAAAACTGCCAACTTCAGTGAAGGTCTTACAAAAAAAAATATTTTAAAAGGCAAAGAGAGGAACTCTTAAAGCTCTGTCTTTAAACATAAATATATAATATAATGTAATAACATAAACATCCCCAATGCTTTAGTTTTCACTGAGAGGTTGTTCAGAAGTTGTTTCCTAACCGGCTCTCTCCTGTTTGTGCTCATCGTCTTCTCAAATGAACTTCATATTGGAAGTGTTTCATTCGCATATTGAACGCATTTTGCACAATTCTTGCACACAGTCGCAGTTCTATCTCCTGTTTTATTTCCGTTGTCATCGTAAGTAACATGAAATCCAAAATGTTCCCACACACCGGATTTGAACGACTCGGATGCATCCGCCAATTCCGGGCAGCCTTCATTACGGGCCGTTCACATGCGATTGCGTTGCTTCCATTTTGAGCGTGTTTGCCGCGCGCCTACATAGGAAATCATGAATATGCGTGCGCAAAAGACGCGATATGTGAACGGCCCCTTATTCCACTTTTACTGTCTATATGTATGTTCGCGCGAAACTGTTTCTACATTGCGCATGCGTCGAACCGTACGACGCACACACGAACCAAACAGAGACAAGCGAACCGAACGGTTCGAACGGTTTTTCATGTAACGTGCCACGCCGAACATATATATATAGGGGTGCCATATATATATATATATATATATTCACATAGAAACATTATTTTAAATTGTAATACAATTGCAATGTTACTGTTTAGCTGAATTTTTGACCAAAGAAATGAAGCTTTGGTGAGCAGAAGTGACTTCTTTTTAAAAACATTTACCTTTCTGAAACTTTACTACTCGACTTCAAATGTGAAAAATAAAACAATAGTTAAGGCAGGTAGTTTACCTCCATCTAGTGTCATTGGTGGTGTCATGATCTGGTCTTTGTTTGTCTGTTTTTCTGTTCCCCAGTCCCATCCGGAGTCACATGTTCCTTTGTTTTGCTTTCATCTGTTGTCATGTGATCTTTGTTTTCCCATGTGCTTGTCTAATCATTAGTTCATTTCAGTCAGCTGTGTCTCGTTTGTCATTATGTCCGTCACCTGTGCCTTGCTCGTTATCCCCTTGTGTCTCTCTGTATTTATTCCCTCTGTGTCAGTCCAGTCCTTGTCCGTTGTTAAAGTTTTGTGGATGGTGTATCCTGTGTCCTATTTGTATTCCAGTCCTTTAAAGATTAAACTGTTTGAAATTACGTTAGTCGTCGTGCCTGTTCCTGCACACCACTACACGTTACAGGTGGCTTCATAACCTTTTTGTAAACCCCATAGAATTGAGCTTTGCTGTAGAAGCTCTCCCAACGGGCCTTTAGTTTTGGGATAAATCTGGGGTTTCCTTTGTCAAGAATCCTTCCGAGTTCATCCATCACCTGGAATCATCACCAGGGGTAGGCTTGCAGTATCTTTGAAGGTCTGTCCTGATCCTTGAAACAGTCTGAGTTGATGAAGGCTCTCCGAGCATCAAACTCAAGGTCAAGTAGTTGTGCAACTGCTTCCTTGTTAGGCTTTGGTCTTTTATAGATCTTTTGGAGGGTGTGGTAATGTCTGGCCTGGCTTTGTTGACTCTCAGTGCCAGAATCTTCATCTCTTCTGTTGTCAGTCTGACTGAATGGTAAATCTTGTTCAGCTGTTCCTCCTTATTAAAAAAGAAAAAAGAAACCGGTAAAAACACAATATGCAATTTTCTGATTAAAAGGCATCCAATACATGTCCAAACACAGCTCTACCAGGCAAAATATGGGCTTTGAAAATGTAATAGATGTCTAAACCATAGCCCAAGAATAGACTAGTCATTTAGATAACATATCATTGTAATCACTGTTGACTTTGCTTACACGATGCAATACCGAACATCTCGCAAGTTATTTTAGCAAAAACGATATATAACCCAATTCAAAATTATTTTGGCCAGAAGTAGGTTACTCATAACCAGACTATATTGGATCAATAGTTAACGGAGATGGTGAAATGATGGCTATTGCTTGCTGGGAAACTTTTGGTCCACACACTTTTTTAGCATGTTCTGAACATATGGTATACTTACCAGCAAGTGGTTTTGTGCTCACTGATGGTGGTGTGCTGCTCTCTTCTGAGTCCAACATTACAGTTGAAGCATTGCTGCTTTCTGCTGAATCTAACGTGCAAGAGCTTGAATCACCATCATAGTCCTCAAAATCCAAACGCCTTTTCTTTCCTCGTTGTGGTGTTGGACCCTGTTTCTTCTTTGGGGTTCTTATGTTGTGGAGTCTCTTCATTAATTGCTTGAAGATGGAATCCTGTTTAAAGATGATGTTAAAGGTTGTACAACCAGATGTATTCAAATGAAAATATCAAATGGTTTAATTATCAATCCTTTCATTATCAGTTCTTATTAAGGACCTCCTAAATGTATACACAATGTATGAGTATGAAGTGCACTCAAATGTTATTTTTGAATCCCAAGCCCTTAAACACTTACCGAAGTATGTTTGCAGTTCAAAGAGTCATCTCGAAGCATGGGATAATAGTCTACCAGTCGCTTTGCCATTGCAAGGACATCATTTTTGGATGGATACATAAAGTCAGTGCTCGATGCTCTCTTGATAGACACCATGTTGGTCACAGTCGTAAAACCCTATCAGATGGTGTCCATGGGGAGGGTTCCACAGACCTCAGAGTGAGTTTTTAGAGATTATTTGTTGAGTATGACAAATAATCGTGTCTGATTTGTCTCAGTCGTTACACTGATACACAGTAAATGTGTCTGAACTATAATGACTCTGTGAGATACTCACTCCTGGTCTCGACAGGGTCAGTCAACATTTAGAAACGTTATGAGGAAATATCAACTAAAGAATGAGTAAACATGCAATACATTGACTAGCAGGAGCAAAAACACCAAATACAAAACTCCAGCAAGTACACACAGCTTTCACTCAACATAATTTGGATGGTTTTTGTTCTTCAATCTAAAGAAAAACACAATAAAAATATGGGAATACCATCCGTTGAGCTTTAGATACCATATAGTAAATCTCATAGTGAGAACAAACAAGTAACTTCTGTGGAAAGTTAATTGTGTTAAAGTATATAATCCACACGTTTAAAAAGTTCCAGGCGAGGAAAAACAAAACGAAATAATCCAATCATTTTACAAACACTTCAATAAAACATAAGCCTCAGAGGATCATCAGAAACAAAATCATTTTTCCATCACTGGCCTCATAAGGGATGAAAACAATGATCCATTTATAAATCTATTTCTCTTTTTATTCATCATCTTTTTTCTTTGTTCGGCTGCAGAATATTATTCACTTCACATTTAAATGATCAGAAGCATTTTAGTGAAGCTTCATCAAACCAACATCAAGTGATTTTAAAGCTTTAATCTGTGAAAACTCTGTTCTTCAGGTGTGTTTGGTGATGAAGAGGAGTCAGTGTCAGTGTGGAAGAGAGATTCAGTCACTCTAAACTCTGATCTTACTGAAATAAAGGATGATGATGTGATTCAGTGGAGGTTTGGACCTGAAAACACTTTAATAGCTGAAATCAATAAACGGGTCGACAGAATCGCTGTATATGATGATGTTCTTGATGGGAGATTCAGAGACAGACTGAAACTGGACAATCAAACTGGATCTCTGACCATCACAGACACCAGAACTGAACATGATGGATCTTTTACACTAGAGATCAACAGTGTGAGAAAGAAAAAGGTCAATGTTCGTATCCATGGTGAGGTTAACAAAAATATTTCACCTGATTTTAATGACAAAATTTAAATTGATTCACGCATTTCTTTTGTAAATATTTAATTTAGTAAAACAAAAAGTGATTTCACAGTATTAATCTGTGATGAACCTGTTTTGTGTTTGTGTGTTTTTGGTTTTACAGAATGGATGTTAGCATCAGTGCGGGAGGGAATTTCTTTTACTCTAGACTTGGATCTTACTGAAATAAAGGATGATGATGTGATTCAGTGGAGGTTTGGACCTGAAAACACTTTAATAGCTGAAATCAATAAACGGGTCGACAGAATCGCTGTATATGATGATGTTCTTGATGGGAGATTCAGAGACAGACTGAAACTGGACAATCAAACTGGATCTCTGACCATCACAGACATCACAGATGAACAGACTGGAGAATATAGACTAGAGATCAACAGTGTGAGAATGAAAAAGTTCAGAATCGATCTCCTTGGTGAGGTTCACAAAATAGTTTAACCTGTTTTTTAATGTCAAAATTTAAATGAATTCATTCATAGTTTTGTTTCTTTTGTTGTTTTATGATATTCTTTATTTCAAACTCGCATTTTAAACTATTTAATGTAGTGAAACATTGTGAAGTGATTTCACAGTATTAATCTGTGACAAACCCTGTTTGTGTTTCTGGTTTCAGGATCAATGAAGTCAGTGACAGTGAAGGAGGAAGATTCAGTCACTCTAAACTATCATCATCCTAGAATAATTGATGATGTGATTCGGTGGAGATTTGGACCTGAAAACACTTTAATTGCTGAAATCAATAAACGGGTCGACAGAATCGCTGTATATGATGATGTTCTTGATGGGAGATTCAGAGACAGACTGAAACTGGACAATCAAACTGGATCTCTGACCATCACAAACATCACAATGAAACATGCTGGACGTTATTTGCGAACGAACCTTTTGAACGCTGAATTCTTTCTCGCTGTCTTTAGTGAGTTTAATATTTGTTTCACCGTTTTATGTTTTAATCACCAGATACAATTATTAATCCAAACACCATTTTTCTTATTTTCTGTGTTTTATTTTATGATATTGTTTATTAGAAATTTAAATGTATAAAATTATTTACATTTGAAAGCAATCATGAAGTTATTGAAAATCTCTCTTTGCTACAAATTGTTTCTGTTTGTTCTTCATGTGTGTTTGTTGATGTAGATGAAATATCAGTGAAGGAGGAAGATTCAGTCACTCTGAACTCTGATCTTACTGAAATGAAGGACGATGATTGGATTCGGTGGAGATTTGGACCTGAAAACACTTTAATAGCTGAAATCAATAAAGAGTTTGACAGAATCACTGTATATGATGATGTTCTTGATGGGAGATTCAGAGACAGACTGAAACTGGACGATCAAACTGGATCTCTGACCATCACAAACATCACAATGAAACATGCTGGAGATTATAAAACACTGATGGAGAGTTCATACAGTTTCTCATCAAAAGCATACAGAGTTTCTGTCTCTGGTGAGTTGAGATCATTTGATATGTCTGTCAAAAATTGTTGTTTTCACCAAGCATGTCCATATTTATTATTGTTGAACAATTTTACAGTTTGAGATGATGATAATATTAACACTGACTCACAATATCAGTAACATAATGTGACTACTGCTCAAAACACACAGACTCCTTAGCACTTGGTCGCCACCTAATGGATAGGGGACATATTACTAATAACAACCTTAAACTGTTTTATATCACATCACCCTTCCCTATGAGTTACTTAACATATGAACATTGGACCATAAAATTACTGCAGTTTAGAAACAATTTGTTTTCTTTTCTCTAACAATGGTCCTTTTTTTCCACACAAAATCCTTGTATCTCCGGGGAGTTGTGACAATTCATCCAGACCTTGTTTTCACCCCTGTTGGTGAAATGATTGTTTTGTGACCGGAATCTGACTCAGATAGACCAGTTCCTGGTGGATCAACCTGCACTGGAATGTCTTGGGCGTTATCAGGCGTAGAAGCCGCAAGTTGATCCTGACCATGAGTTTCCTTTGGCCCCTGTGTCTGTTGAACTGAAGTAAATGCTGGTTCACTGTCACTGACTGTGGGCATTAGGTGTTGTGGATTACGTCTGAGTACTCCAGTTTCAGATTGGATAAGGTATGCCCGTGGTGTCTCACACTTTCTGAGAATAGTGCCGGATCTTATCCATCCTCTTTCAACATCCAGCTTGACTGCTACAGAAGTTCCAGGAGGGATCTCTGGAAATGATCTGACACTGTTTCTTTTGTTGTAATACTTTCTATAGCTCCTTTTGGCTTTTTGATCAGCCTTTCTCACTTGCCGAAGATCAGGCCATTCAGGTTTCAGGTGAGACTCTAACGTGGGAACTGTAGTTCTTATTTGTCTACCCATCATAAACTTATCCCTGTAGCTTGAAGGGGTGTGGCTCTGTAGCTCACCAAAGCTGTGAATGGGTCAGACTGTTTCAGAATCTTTTTAGCCGTTTGTACCGCTCTCTCAGCCTCTCCATTTGACTGGGCATAATAAGGGCTTGAAGTAATGTGCTGAAAATCATAATCTCTCGCAACGTCTTTGAAAGCACTTCCACTAAATTGTGGTCCATTGTCAGTAAAGAGAACGTTGGGACAGCCCCATTGTGCAAACATGTTCTTTAAGCAAGCATGTGTTGTTTCACCTGACAAGTCCTTGAAGATGAGCTATGTCAATATATCTTGAAACATAGTCCACGACTACCAAGTAACGCTGCTTATTCACTTCACAGATATCAGCACCGATTCTCTCCCATGGACGGTCGGGCAGTGGAGTGGTTAGAAGTGGCTCCTTGCTCTGGGTAGGTCTTAATTCCAGACAGTCCTTGCAGCTGTTAACTAACTGCTGGATTTCCTTACTTAAGCTGACCTTCAGAGACCACATCTCAAAGACGGTGCTGTCATGCAGATTTGCACTTCGCAACATCAGGAAAATCCGGCCCTTCCTGACTGAGTCAATTACAGACCGATTTCCAATCTACCTTTTCTGTCAAAAATACTAGAAAAGGCAGTATCATCTCAACTTAGTTCCTACTTGGAAAGAAATGGTATCTGTGAGGATTTCCAGTCAGGATTTAGACCGTACCATAGTACTGAGACTGCTCTCATTAGAGTTACAAATGATTTGCTCTTATCATCAGATCGTGGTTGTATCTCTCTATTAGTGTTACTAGACCTCAGTGCTGCTTTTGACACTATCGACCACAATATTCTTTTGAATAGACTAGAAAATTATGCTGGAATTAGTGGAAATGCATTGGCATGGTTCAAATCATACTTATCTGACCGTTATCAGTTTGTAGTAGTAAACGAAGAGATGTCATTTCGATCACAAGTTAAACATGGAGTACCACAAGGCTCAGTTCTAGGACCGTTGCTTTTCACTCTGTACATGCTACCCTTGGGAGATGTCATTAGGAAGCATGGCATTAGCTTTCACTGTTACGCTGATGATACTCAGCTCTATATTTCCTCGCGCCCTGACGAAACCGACCAATTCTCAAAATTAACAGAATGCGTAGCTGATATAAAAAATTGGATGACTAGTAATTTCCTACTACTAAATTCAGAAAAAACAGAGATTCTAATTATTGGACCAAAAACTTCTGCACATAATAACCTAGAATACTGTCTAACACTTGATGGCTGCTCTGTTAAGTCGTCTTCGTCAGTTAGGAACCTGGGTGTGCTCTTTGATACCAATCTTTCATTTGAATGCCACATTTCTAGCATATGTAAAACCGCATTCTTCCATCTTAAAAATATATCTAAATTGCGACATATGCTCTCAATGACAAATGCGGAACAGCTAGTTCATGCGTTTATGACCTCGAGACTAGATTACTGTAATGCTCTACTGGGTGGTTGCCCTGCTCGCGTGATAAACAAATTACAGCTGGTCCAAAACGCAGCTGCTAGAGTCCTTACTAGAACCAGGAAGTATGAACATATTAGTCCGGTTCTGTCAAAACTGCACTGGCTCCCTATTAAACATCGTATAGATTTTAAAATCTTGCTAATTACTTACAAAGCACTAAATGGCTTAGCTCCCCAGTACCTGAGTGAGCTTTTAATGTATTATAGTCCTTCGCGTCTATTACGATCTCAGAATTCTGGCCAGTTGTTAATACCTAGAATATCAAAATCAACCGCGGGCGGTAGATCCTTTTCCTATTTGGCACCTAAACTCTGGAACAATCTTCCTTGCATTGTTCGGGAAGCAGACACACTTTGTCAGTTTAAATCTAGACTAAAAACGCATCTATTTAACCTGGCATACACATGACGCACTATAAACTCTTGTCCTCATATCCGTTAAAGGATTGTTAGGCTGCATAGATCAGGTCAGCCGGAACCGGGAACACTTCCTATAACACCAGATGTACTCGTTACATCGGAAGAAGAATGGCGTCTACGCTAATTTTTTGTCTCTCTGCTTATCCCGAGGTTTACCAATTAACATGATTGGCTGGATCCGGGCTGTGTCCGGGTCGGACGGGGAACCAGTGCCTGTGTGCGGCAGCAGTGTGGCCCTGTGGTGTCGGCGGAGACCGTGTGAACGAGCTCATCCTTTGTGAAGACCTTACCGACTCATCAGCCAGCGGCACATATCCCAACAAACCGTCCCATATCGGCGTGATCAAAAAGATCTTAAATTAGATGGAACTAGATTAAATATTTTGACTGTTGCGATTCCAAATCAGTTTAATGACCTGTAACTCTGCCTGAGTATCGGACAAGTGTTCACTGTTGGCCAGAGGAGAACTGGCCCCCCAACTAAGCCTGGTTTCTCCCAAGGTTTTTTTCTCCATTTGTTGGAGTTTTGGTTCCTTGCCGCTGTTGCCTTTGGCTTGCTTAAGTTGGGGACACTTGCTTGATATTCAGCAGTGTTTTTGATATGCCTGCATTGGCGCCGTTGTATGCGAACTGATCTGAGCCGGACGATTACGTCACTGTTTTCTCCAGTGCTGCTATACCTAAATTACCTAGACTAATAACTATTGATCTTTGCAACGGAATGAATCAATAATATATAGAATAAGCTGCACAATGACACCATTTTCTTATTAATGTAAAGCTGCTTTGCCACAATTTGCATTGTAAAAAGCGCTATATAAATAAAGATGACTTGACTTGACTTGACTTGACTGAGCATGCAACACAACTTCTTGTCCAGGCCCTGGTCATTTCAAGGCTTGATTACTGCAATGCTCTTCTGGCTGGTCTGCCGTCAAGTGCAATCAAACCTCTTCAAATGATCCAGAATGCTGCTGCACGTCTTGTCTTCAACGAGCCTAAGGGAGCCCACGTCACGCCCCTCTTCATCTCTTTGCACTGGCTACCCCTTGCTGCTCGCATCAAGTTCAAGGCGCTGATGCTTGCTTACAGATCCACCACAGGCTCTGCACCTTCCTACCTCCACACACTGCTACAACGCTACGTCCCCACCAGAAGCCTGTGATCACTAAAGGAACGAAGGCTTGTGGTACCGTCATAGGGAGGCACAAAATCACTCTCCAGAACATTCTCGTTCACTGCTCCCTGCTGGTGGAATGATCTCCCTACTTTCATCCGGAACTCAGAATCCCTGGCAATATTGAAGAGACAGCTGAATACCTATCCTTCCCTTTTCCCTTCCTACTCTAGCTTATGGTACTGAGCAATGTATGAAACTTGTATTGTGAGCACTTCCTGTGTTATTTGTTTTTGTTTTCCTCACTTGTAAGTCGCTTTGGATAAAAGCGTCTGCTAAATGACTAAATGTAAATGTAAGCCTGGCCACCACACACTACATCTGGCTCTCTCTCTACATTTCACAATGCCTTGGTGACCACTGTGCAGTCTTTGTAGTATTTCAGACCTCATATTTTGGGGAATTATGATCCTGTCATCATAAAGCACAAGGTTCTGGAAAATTGACAAGTGATGGCGTGCACTGTAGTATGATTTCAAGGCTTGTGGGACATTAGCAGCATACTTGGGCCAGCCATCAGTCACATACTCCCTCACCATTTGTAGCTCAGAATCCATCTCTGTTTCTCTTTTCACAGATTCTAGCTTTGTGGGAGAGATTGGCCATGCACCACTGACTGCATCTTCATAATCTTCCACTTCTTGTGCCCCCCAGCCCGTAGCTGCTCGCATCAGCGCTGACGACTGTGGGCTTGGTGACATCATAGAATGCTAGTACGGGAGCTTCGGTGATTAGGCGCTTTACATTTTCAAATGCTTCCTCCTACACAAATCCCCAGTACCAAACTACATCTCGCTTCAACAGCTCGTTGAGAGGTCGAATAACCTCAGAGAGATGAGGAACATACCTGCCCAGGTAATGAATCATTCCTAGCATTCTCCTCAGGTCTGAGATGTTCTTTGGCTTTTCAAGCTGCGTGATGGCTTCGATTTTGGCAGTGTCTGGGCGAATTCCCTCCCAGTCTCTGACATGTCCCAGGTATCTGAGTTGACTCTGCCGTAACAAGCACTTTTCCTTGTTCAGCTTTAGACCTGCCAGGTCAATGGCTTACAGAGCCATCTGCAGTCGCTGCTCGTGTTCCTCGGGAATGTCGCTAAATACTAAGATATCGTCCATGAAAACTGCAACTCCTTCCAGGTCTTTGAGGATTGCCGTCATTTCCCGTTGGAAGATTTCGGGTGTGCTGGTGAACGGTAGCCTGCGAAAAAAGTATCTTCTGAAAGGAGTAATGAACGTCGTTAGTTTAGCACAGTCCGTATCCAGTGGCAGCTGCCAGAAGCCACTAGCTGCATCGAGAAGTGAAAAAACTTGGGCGTGTGCTAGTTTAGGAAGAATGTCATCAATTGTTGGAAGCACAAATTTCTCTCTTTTTACAGCTTTATTTAGTTGTTTTAGATCAACACAAATTCGAATTTGCCCTGTCTTCTTCGGAACGGCCACCATAAGGGCGCACCACTCAGTAGGCTCAGTGATCTTCTCAATGACCCCGCACTGTACCATTCTCTCTAGCTCCGCCTTGACCTTTGAAAGCAAGGGCACGGACACCCGTCTTGCAGTATGCACACTGTATGGTACAGCATCCTCTTTCAAGCAGATTTTAATGGGTTTTGTCTTTACTAGTCCCAGTTCAGAAAAAGAAATGGGTTGGAGCTCTTCCAGTATCTTAACTAAACCCATTGCACTTGCTACATCTCTACCAAGGAGAATATTTTCATGGGGACCAGTCACCACAAATGCTTTAAACCCAAACTGCTTATCTTTAAAGGTAGTCAAAGCTCTGAACTGCCCTCTGCAATGCAATGTACCCCCTGGACTCTCAAGTTTCACATTAACTTTGTTAAGCTGTGGCTTGTACTTCACAACAGAGAAGGTTTTTTCTGAAATGACGCTTATGTCCGCACCTGTATCAATTTTAAAGTCTATGTTTGTACCTTGGATTGGGAGTGTGACCATCCATGCGCCACTTTTGTCTTCAATGTGAGTTAACTCACCCAGGAAATGTGTTACGTTGCTGCCCTCTTGTGGCACTCGACTCTTTTTGCTGGACAAATTTCCACTTTTCCATGATGTCGTCCGCATCTTTTGCATCTCCTCTCAGTTACATGCTCCGTCTGATTTCGTTTCGAGCCTCTGTGCTGTCTACCTCTCTCGCTATGGTGGGATTTTCCCCTGGCGCTGGCCACCTCGCTGATTTGAGCACTAACACTGGCAGTCTGTTCGTTAACGTGTCCACGGACTTGTTCAGACTGCCTCACGAGCTCTACGGCGTTTCTGAGTGTCAAGTCGGGCATTAATTGAAGCTTTTCTGACAGCTTTCTGTCCAGAATCCCAATCACGAGTCTGTCTCGAATATTCTCGTCTTTGGCAGCACCGAAGTCACATGTGTTCGCTAGTTCATGGAGGCTACGGATATATTCCTCGGCCATTTCACCTGGCTTTTGAGCCCTCATATGGAATCGTGCACGCTCGTGAATAACGTTAACTTTCGGCACAAAGTAGTCATCGAGCTTCCTGATTACAGTATCATAGTCCTCTCTTTCTTCCTCCCCGAACGTAAATGTCTGATACACGTGTTCAGCTTCTTTCCCCATCGAATAAAGCAGGGTACAGACCTGTACTTCGGCCGCTTCTTTGTCCACTTTAGTGGCTATCCTGTAGCGGCGAAATCTCTGACGCCATTCGGGCCATCGTTCGGGGTAAGCGAAATCAAAACTGTCCGGGGGCTGAAACTTTGCCATGGTGTTAACAGCGCTCCACTTCTGACACCATGTGATGTTTCAATGAAGCGACTTGGTTTCTTTAACTGGTGTGCTTTATTCACATCAAAGCTTTTAGACTGAACACACGAACATAATGTGACTACTGCTCAAAACACACTGGCAGAATACTCCTTAGCACTTGGCCGCCACCTAATGGATAGGGGACATATTACTAATAACAACCTTAAACTGTTTTATATCACAACCAGAAACCGAAGTTAATGTGGATATGATGCTATTTACAGGTGACTCACTCACATGTCCCGGATATACTTGGCTAAAATTGTGATTTTCTCATGATTTACAAATAGTTAGAAACATTTGGGATATTGTAAGTACTCGACTGAAGAAAATATATAACACTGGCCTAGAGGTTTTTGGATATTTTACTGTGTTTTAGTGAAGCTTCATCAAATCAACAAGTGATTTTAAAGCTTTAATCTGTTTCAGGTGTGTTTGGTGTTACAGAACTAAAGTCAGTGTTAGTGAACGAGGAAGATTCAGTCACTCTGAACTCTGATCTTACTGAAATAAATGATGATGATGATGATGATGATGATGTGATTCAGTGGACGTTATAACCGCTGCTCTGTCATGCAAAAGCCTAGGCTACACATCTATATTAGGGAGGACTCGCTGTTTGTTCATATTAAACCAAAAAAAAAACCCGGGTCTCCTACCTTACTAGGTGTGAAAAATAACCAACCAACAAAAGTAGTTCAAAAATATGCAAAGTGTTATATTCATGCAAATTAATAATGAATGTCTTACATAAATAGTAGTGCAATAAATACCACAAAATATAAACAATTATGAACACCAGAAAAACAAAAATTTTGTAAAAATAATAAATAAAATAAAAAAAAAACATTAGTGAGAAGTCCATAGAGTTGCACAAGCAGAAAGTCAGACAGAAATCTCAATATCACAGCACACAAAACAAGGATAAAATAAATAAATCAAAAAGAAAGAGAGTGATTATTTGGGCTAGCACACTGGCAATCAGTTATCTCAGTCTCTACTAATCAAAAAAATACATGATCCAATGACCCACAAGAGTCATTGTCCAGCAGTCTCGATTAATACGGCAGTTACTGAAGTTTTACTCACAATATGACCGGGTAGCTATTTTAACTACCCAGTCCAGATGAATTCCAGCGTTGTGAATGGCGTTACTCTGCGTCACCGTTGTATTCACCGCACCTCGAATCACTCGCGCTCTCTGCACAGTCGTGAATGGCGTTACTCTGCGTCACCGTAGCTCTAGCACCAGCTGGACTGCTTCCGTCTTACCAGCACGTGACTAAACGTCTTCCAATAAGACCCCAAAACTCGTAGTTCTCACAGCGTGCTCTTAAAGGGCAACAGTCTCCACCCTTCTCTTAATTAGCCTATCAGGCTGGCATATGGAACAGTCTATCAAAAGAGTTTGTCAAAGGAAAGCAAAATATGGCAATACACAGACGCTGATAAATAAACCAAAACACATAAAATATGTACATCATAATAGATTCTTAAAAAATATTTCAATAATACTTTAATCCCTTCACACCCCCCCACAATAAAACATTAGCAGTCCCTGCTATTACCTCACCCCTTCATCGATACCTCAAGGGCTGCTGTCCTAAATTTGGACGTGCAGAACGCCTGACCTGGTTTTCTCCATTCCCATAGTCAGGCCCCAAGACGACCCACCTGCTATAAGGGAGGGATTCTGTGTGTGTACTGGTGCCCTCAGTAATTATCGGTTGCGGCTGTTCTACCTCAGATGAAAAACACAACTTGAGGGCATTTCGATGCAAAACTTTCTCTTGTCCCCCATGTTCTGGTCTCACTCGATACACAAGTCCAGTACTTCCCAGTGTACCAAGCACAACATAAGGCATAGGATCCCACCAACTACACAACTTCCCACGTCCCTGCCTATTCCGGTCACGAATCCAAACCCGCTGCCCAGGCAAAAATGGTATGGCCTTAGCTCGACCATCATAGGTCTGTTTAGATAGTTTTGCAACCTCGTCCATTGTTCTCTTTGCTAACGCATATGCCCAACTCAACTTTTGGTGGTGCTCTTGTACCCACCTCTGCAAATCCACTCTATTTTGTCCTGCCCTCACCCCAAGACTCATGTCTACTGGTGTACGTAAAGAACGGCCAAACATTAAATATGAAGGTATAAATCCTGTAGCCCCATGTATGGTGTTATTATATGCCTGCATTAACTCTGGGAGAAATTCTGGCCACCGATCCTGCTTATCTCTCTCCAATGTCCGCAACATCCCCAGTAAAGTCTTGTTCACCCTCTCTACTCTACCATTCCCTGCTGGGTGATAGGGGGTCGTCCGACTCTTAGCGGTACCATACAATTGGCAGAACTCCTTCATCAATGCAGATTCAAAATTTGGACCCATATCAGAGTGAAATCGCAAGGGACAACCAAAAGTCTGGACAACATGTTCCCACAAAGCCCTAACGGTCACTTTAGCAGTTTGATCTCTAGTTGGAATCGCCCATGCATAACGTGTGAACAAGTCAACTACAACCAAAATATTTTGGCATGAATCGGCTGGGCGCCCTAAGGTAAGAAAATCTAGGGCTATCACTTCTAAGGGAAATGATACCTCGATCGGATTGAGAGGGGCCTTATCATCCCTTCCTTTCTGCAGGCCACAAACGACACAGCCCAGATGGAACCCTTTCACCATCTCCTCCATCTTCGGCCAGTAAAAATGATGTCTGACTCTCGACAGTGTCCGTGCAACCCCTGCATGTGCAGATGCCTCATGTTATCTTTTCCATACTTCTTCCCGTCGTGAGGCTGGACAAATAATCTGTAGATGTAACTCATGGGTACCAGGATCAATCATTCTCTTATAAAGCACACCATCTTGAATCACAAGTTTAGAATTCTGTTGAAGTAATCGTTTGACTGTCATAGACATTGTAGTACGCTCCTTAACTGGTGGGCACACTACTTGACTCCACATACTTCCATACCTGCTGGAGTTCCTCATCTTCACTTTGACTCTTTCGCCACTCCTCTACGTCCAAGGAATCAGTCACTGACTGACAGACATCTTCTAATGCCTCAACCTGTCGCGTCTCGATGGGGGTCGTTCGGGCCACTGGAAACCTGGACAGACTATCCGCATTAGCATTATCACGCCCAGCCCGATACTTTACCGTGAAGTCGAAATTTGCTAGCTGGGCTACCCAGCGCTGTTCCACCGCTCCAAGTCTTGCTGTCTGTAGGTGGGCTACCGGATTATTATCTGTAACCACAGTACACTTAGCTCCAGTAAGAAAGTCTTTAAATTTCTCTGTAATGGCCCATTTTAAGGCCAGCAGCTCCAACTTGAAAGAGCTATAATTGGCGTCGTTCCGCTCTGCAGGATGGAGACTGCGGCTTGCATAGGCGATCACCCGCTCCTGCCCATCTTGAATCTGTGATAATACTGCACCCAATTCCTTATGGCTAGCATCAGTATAAAGGACAAAAGGCAAAGAAAAATCAGCATAGGCTAAAATGGGGGCTTGTGTAAGACATGTCTTTAATTTTACATACGCATCTTCACAATCATTTGTCCACTCAATCTTGCGACTGCTTGACTTCTTGTCGACTGGAACTCCTACTAGAAGAGCATTTAAAGGCTGTGCTATCCGGGCAAAATTTGCAATGAAACGTCTGTAGTAACCAGCCAGGCCCAAGAATGCTCTCACCTCTCGTACCGTAGACGGAACTGGCCACTCTTGTACAGCTGCTGTTTTACCTGGGTCTGGACTTATACCCGTCTTGTCCACTACATGCCCCAAAAATTTCACTTGTTGTTGCAGAAACTGACACTTATCCAGCCTCAACTTCAATCCATACTGTGACAGTCGCTGGAACACCTGCTCCAAGTGACGAAGATGGGTGGCAAAATCTGTAGAATACACAATGACATCATCCAAATAAACCAACAGAAAATCTACTATGTAGTCGCTCAAACAGTGCTGCATTAATCTCTGGAATGTAGCGGGTCCATTGCACAGGCCAAACGGCATACGCTGGAATTCAAATAACCCTAAGGGTGTTGTAAATGCAGTCTTTAGGCGATCAATAGCCACTGGCCAAATCCAATGTGCTAAACCACTCAGCTCGAGTTAAGGTAGTCAGGGTCTCTTCTATTCGAGGAAGTGGAAACGCATCCTTGTGCATAATTGCATTTAACTTCCTATAGTCAACACAAAAGCGCCAACTTCCATCTTTCTTCTTGACCATGACTACTGGGGCTGCCCATGGGCTGTTACTCTCAGAGATTACTCCTCTCGCCAGCATATCTGCCAATTAAACTTTCATCTCTTTATACATCATTGGGGGAAGAGGTCGAAAACGCTGCCGGACAGGAGGGACATCACCAGTGTATATCCGATGTTGGACAGTCTCAGTAAAGCCCATATCATCCTCATGCTTAGCAAACACTCCACCCCACTTCCTCAAAAGTGCATCAAACGCTTGACGTTGCTGGTCAGTTAAATCAGATCCGAGCATTATTGGGCTCACCCAATCAGCAATTACCTGCTCTTCGGAGCTTTCAGCTTTCACCACACGGATGTCGACAACTCCATCCGCGCTCAGAGTCAGATCAAGGTCCCTTTGGCCATAGATATCCGCATCAGGCATCTCGTACAGTCGCCCAAGCTTCTGGTACCGGCCAACAGACACTCTGTAAGGATGCAAATTACACAACCGGACGGGAATCTTACCATCCTTAACGATCGCCACAGTCCGGGCAGCAGGCACAGCATCTGACTCCAACAGGGGTTCTACCAATCCACAATAATGACGGTTCTGTAGGCCCATTCGAACCCACCCCCACACAATGACCTCGCTCTGGGGGGGAATCCATAACTTGTGTCGACTAGCTGGCCACACATAACCCAGGAACCCGTCTTCTTGAGTACGAGCAGTAATGCGTTGACATATAGCCATGGCCTTTTTCCACACCCGCTGTTCCACAGGGTTCTGAAAAGAGAATAACTGAGATGGATCCTGGAAAAGTGCACTCCAGCATGATGAGATAACATTCATTCCAATGATTAAAGGGCTAGTGGAAGATTCATCCTTCACAATAACAACACCTCTTCCTTTAAGTTGAACGCCTGCCACTTCAAAATCCAATACTGCGTAGCCAACATAGGGAATTTCCAGGCCATTTGCAGCTCTCAGAGTCAACAAGGGGGCATCCCCCAATTTATAGCTAGGAAAGTTCTCTTCTAGCATACTCTGCCGCATTAAGGTTACCTGTGACCCAGTATCTAACAGGCCTTTACACGGAACATTCTGAATCAACACATCTACGATGGGGCAATCAGCAATAAAGGAATGCACGGTCCCTTGATTATCAGTTGGAATGGATAACCCTGTCGTTTGGACCTCTACAACAGGGCATTCTCGTTTAAAGCTTGCCTGGCCTCTTTATTCTCTCTACAGTTACGGGCGACATGGCCAGGCCTCTGGCAGTGTCGACAAATAGGTCTACCCTCAGGGTCCCATCGATTTATTAGCTGGTAATCCCTTCTCCTGGGCACAGGAAGAGCCTGCTGTTGTGGGGGTGCATGGTTGACAGGGGCTGCAGGATTAAGAGGCCTCAACTCCCTCATCATTTCCTGAGTCAGTTCTCGAATCTGGCCCTTAACCTCCTCCAAGATCTCACACTTCAACTCAGCTCTCCAGTCGGGCCTAGGTGGGCGTAAATTAGATGCCTCACGTTGACTAACGGCAGCACATGCAGTCTCATACCTTGCTTGGCCATACTCCCCCTCCAGCAACAAAGCCTCCTGATGTAGCTCTGCAAAGGTTCCTGCTGGGTTGCGACGAGCATATGTCTTCAAGGCCCTCAACATCGGACCATCCTCCATACCTATCAATAGCTGTTCCTTTAGCTGGTCTTCCACCAGGGCTCCCTCTGAGCTGCGCCTCTGCAGCCTACGGAAGAGTTCTCTTAAACGTAAAACAAATGCTTTAAAAGACTGTTTGTATCAACTAAAGAATGAGTAAACATGCAATACATTGACTAGCAGGAGCAAAAACACCAAATACAAAACTCCAGCAAGTACACACAGCTTTCACTCAACATAATTTGGATGGTTTTTGTTCTTCAATCTAAAGAAAAACACAATAAAAATATGGGAATACCATCTGTTGAGCTTTAGATACCATATAGTAAATCTCATAGTGAGAACAAACAAGTAACTTCTGTGGAAAGTTAATAGTATATAAAGTATATAATCCACACGATTAAGAAGTTCCAGGCGAGGAAAAACCAAACGAAATAATCATTTTGCAAACATTTCAATAAAACATAAGGCTCAGAGGATCAGCAGAAACAAAATCATTTTCCCATCACTGGCCTCATAAGGGATGAAAACAATGATCCATTTATAAATCTATTTCTCTTTTTATTCATCATCTTTTTTCTTTGTTCGGCTGCAGAATATTATTCACTTCACATTTAAATGATTAGAAACATTTTAGAGAAACTTTAGCAAATGAACATTAAGTGATTTTAAAGCTTTAATCTGTGAAAACTCTGTTCTTCAGGTGTGTTTGGTGATGAAGAGGAGTCAGTGTCAGTGTGGAAGAGAGATTCAGTCACTCTAAACTCTGATCTTACTGAAATAAAGGATGATGATGTGATTCAGTGGAGGTTTGGACCTGAAAACACTTTAATAGCTGAAATCAATAAACGGGTCGACAGAATCACTGTATATGATGATGTTCTTGATGGGAGATTCAGAGACAGACTGAAACTGGACAATCAAACTGGATCTCTGACCATCACAGACACCAGAACTGAACATGATGGATCTTTTACACTAGAGATCAACAGTGTGAGAAAGAAAAAGGTCAATGTTCGTATCCATGGTGAGGTTAACAAAAATATTTCACCTGATTTTAATGACAAAATTTAAATTGATTCATGCATTTCTTTTGTAAATGTTTAATTTAGTAAAACAAAAAGTGATTTCACAGTATTAATCTGTGATGAACCTGTTTTGTGTTTGTGTGTTTTTGGTTTTACAGAATGGATGTTAGCGTCAGTGCGGGAGGGAATTTCTTTTACTCTAGACTTTGATCTTACTGAAATAAAGGATGATGATGTGATTCAGTGGAGATTTGGATCTGAAAACACTTTAATAGCTGAAATCAATAAACGGGTCGACAGAATCACTGTATATGATGATGTTCTTGATGGGAGATTCAGAGACAGACTGAAACTGGACAATCAAACTGGATCTCTGACCATCACAGACATCACAGATGAACAGACTGGAGAATATAGACTAGAGATCAACAGTGTGAGAATGAAAAAGTTCAGTATCAATCTCCTTGGTGAGGTTAACAAAATAGTTTAACCTGTTTTTTAATGTCAAAATTTAAATGAATTCATTCATAGTTTTGTTTCTTTTGTTGTTTTATGATATTCTTTATTTCAAACTCGCATTTTAAACTATTTAATGTAGTGAAACATTGTGAAGTGATTTCACAGTATTAATCTGTGACAAACCCTGTTTGTGTTTCTGGTTTCAGGATCAATGAAGTCAGTGACAGTGAAGGAGGAAGATTCAGTCACTCTAAACTATCATCATCCTAGAATAATTGATGATGTGATTCAGTGGAGATTTGGACCTGAAAACACTTTAATTGCTGAAATCAATAAACGGGTCGACAGAATCGCTGTATATGATGATGTTCTTGATGGGAGATTCAGAGACAGACTGAAACTGGACAAACAAACTGGATCTCTGACCATCACAAACATCACAATGAAACACGCTGGACGTTATTTGCGAACGAACCTTTTGAACGCTGAATTCTTTCTCGCTGTCTTTAGTGAGTTTAATATTTGTTTCACCGTTTTATGTTTTAATCACCAGATACAATTATTAATCCAAACACCATTTTTCTTCTTTTCTGTATGTTTTATTTTATGATATTGTTTATTAGAAATTTAAATGTATAAAATTATTTACATTTCAAAGCAATCTTGAAATTATTGAAAATCTCTCTTTGCTACAAATTTTTTCCGTTTGTTCTTCATGTGTGTTTGTTGATGCAGATGAAATATCAGTGAAGGAGGAAGATTCAGTCACTCTGAACTCTGATCTTACTGAAATGAAGGACGATGATTGGATTCGGTGGAGATTTGGACCTGAAAACACTTTAATAGCTGAAATCAATAAAGAGTTTGACAGAATCACTGTATATGATGATGTTCTTGATGGGAGATTCAGAGACAGACTGAAACTGGACGATCAAACTGGATCTCTGACCATCACAAACATCACAATGAAACATGCTGGAGATTATAAAACACTGATGGAGAGTTCATACAGTTTCTCATTTAAAGCATACAGAGTTTCTGTCTCTGGTGAGTTGAGATCATTTGATATGTCTGTCAAATATTGTTGTTTTCACCAAGCATGTCCATATTTATTATTGTTGAATAATTTTACAGTTTGAGATGATGATAATATTAACACTGACTCACAATATCAGTAACATAATGTGACTACAGCTCAAAACACACAGACTCCTTAGCACTTGGTCGCCACCTAATGGATAGGGGACATATTACTAATAACAACCTTAAACTGTTTTATATCACCCTTCCTTATGAGTTACTTAACATATGAACATTGGACCATAAAATTACTGCAGTTTAGAAACAATTTGTTTTCTTTTCTCTAACAATGGTCCTTTTTTTCCACACAAAATCCTTGTATCTCCGGGGAGTTGTGACAATTCGTCCAGACCTTGTTTTCACCCCTGTTGGTGAACTGATTGTTTTGTGACTGGAATCTGACTCAGATAGACCAGTTCCTGGTGGATCAACCTGCACTGGAATGTCTGGAGCGTTATCAGGCGTAGAAGCCGCAAGTTGATCCTGACCATGAGTTTCCTTTGGCCCCTGTGTCTGTTGAACTGAAGTAAATGCTGGTTCACTGTCACTGACTGTGGGCATTAGGTGTCGTCGATTACGTCTGAGTACTCCAGTTTCAGATTGGATAAGGTATGCCCGTGGTGTCTCACACTTTCTGAGAATAGTGCCGGATCTTATCCATCCTCTTTCAACATCCAGCTTGACTGCTACAGAAGTTCCAGGAGGGATCTCTGGAAATGATCTGACACTGTTTCTTTTGTTGTAATACTTTCTATAGCTCCTTTTGGCTTTTTGATCAGCCTTTCTCACTTGCCTAAGATCAGGCCATTCAAGTTTCAGGTGAGACTCTAACGTGGGAACTGTAGTTCTTATTTGTCTACCCATCATAAACTGTGCGGGACTTACCCCTGTAGCTTGAAGGGGTGTGGCTCTGTAGCTCATCAAAGCTGTGAATGGATCAGACTGTTTCAGAATCTTTTTAGCCGTTTGTACCGCTCTCTCAGCCTCTCCATTTGACTGGGCATAATAAGGGCTTGAAGTAATGTGCTGAAAATCATAATCTCTCGCAACGTCTTTGAAAGCACTTCCACTAAATTGTGGTCCATTGTCAGTAAAGAGAACGTTGGGACAGCCCCATCGTGCAAACATGTTCTTTAAGCAAGCATGTGTTGTTTCACCTGACAAGTCCTTGAAGATGAGCTATGTCAATATATCTTGAAAAATAGTCCACGACTACCAAGTAACGCTGCTTATTCACGTCACAGATATCAGCACCGATTCTCTCCCATGGACGGTCGGGCAGTGGAGTGGTTAGAAGTGGCTCCTTGCTCTGGATAGGTCTTAATTCCAGACAGTCCTTGCAGCTGTTAACTAGCTGCTGGATTTCTTTACTTAAGCTGACCTTCAGAGACCACATCTCAAAGACGGCGCGGTCATGCAGATTTGCACTTCGCAACATCAGGAAAATCCGTCCCTTCCTGACTGAGCACGCAACACAACTGCTTGTCCAGGCCCTGGTCATTTCAAGGCTTGATTACTGCAATGCTCTTCTGGCTGGTCTGCCGTCAAGTGCAATCAAACCTCTTCAAATGATCCAGTATGCTGCTGCACGTCTTGTCTTCAATGAGCCTAAGGGAGCCCACGTCACGCCCCTCTTCATCTCTTTGCACTGGCTACCCCTTGCTGCTCGCATCAAGTTCAAAGCGCTGATGCTTGCTTACAGATCCACCACAGGCTCTGCACCTTCCTACCTCCACACACTGCTACAACGCTACGTCCCCACCTGAAGCCTGTGATCACTAAAGGAACGAAGGCTTGTGGTACCGTCATAGAGAGGCACAAAATCACTCTCCAGAACATTCTCGTTCACTGCTCCCTGCTGGTGGAATGATCTCCCTACTTTCATCTGGAACTCAGAATCCCTGGCAATATTGAAGAGACAGCTGAATACCTATCCTTCCCTTTTCCCTTCCTACTCTAGCTTATGGTACTGAGCAATGTATGAAACTTGTATTGTGAGCACTTCCTGTGTTATTTACCAATTCATGAAGAATCGCTTGTTTGTTTTCCTCACTTGTAAGTCGCTTTGGATAAAAGCGTCTGCTAAATGACTAAATGTAAATGTAAATGTAAATGTAAGCCCGGCCACCACACACTACATCTGGCTCTCTCTCTACATTTCACAATGCCTTGGTGACCACTGTGCAGTCTTTGTAGTATTTCAGACCTCATATTTTGGGGAATTATGATCCTGTCATCATAAAGCACAAGGTTCTGGAAAATTGACAAGTGATGGCGTGCACTGTAGTATGATTTCAAGGCTTGTGGGACATTAGCAGCATACTTGGGCCAGCCATCAGTCACATACTCCCTCACCATTTGTAGCTCAGAATCCATCTCTGTTTCTCTTTTCACAGATTCTAGCTTTGTGGGAGAGATTGGCCATGCACCACTGACTGCATCTTCATAAGCTTCCACTTCTTGTGCCCCCCAGCCCGTAGCTGCTCGCATCAGCGCTGACGACTGTGGGCTTGGTGACATCATAGAATGCTAGTACGGGAGCTTCGGTGATTAGGAGCTTTACATTTTCAAATGCTTCCTCCTACACAAATCCCCAGTACCAAACTACATCTCGCTTCAACAGCTCGTTGAGAGGTCGAATAACCTCAGAGAGATGAGGAACATACCTGCCCAGGTAATGAATCATTCCTAGCATTCTCCTCAGGTCTGAGATGTTCTTTGGCTTTTCAAGCTGCGTGATGGCTTCGATTTTGGCAGTGTCTGGGCGAATTCCCTCCCAGTCTATGACATGTCCCAGGTATCTGAGTTGACTCTGCCGTAACAAGCACTTTTCCTTGTTCAGCTTTAGACCTGCCAGGTCAATGGCTTACAGAGCCCTCTGCAGTCGCTGCTCGTGTTCCTCGGGAATGTCGCTAAATACTAAGATATCGTCCATGAAAACTGCAACTCCTTCCAGGTCTTTGAGGATTGCCGTCATTTCCCGTTGGAAGATTTCGGGTGTGCTGGTGAACCGTAGCCTGCAAAAAAAGTATCTTCTGAAAGGAGTAATGAACGTCGTTAGTTTAGCACAGTCCGTATCCAGTGGTAGCTGCCAGAAGCCACTAGCTGCATCGAGAAGTGAAAAAACTTGGGCATGTGCTAGTTTAGGAAGAATGTCATCAATTGTTGGAAGCACAAATTTCTCTCTTTTTACAGCTTTATTTAGTTGTTTTAGATCAACACAAATTTGAATTTGCCCTGTCTTCTTCGGAACGGCCACCATAGGGGCGCACCACTCAGTAGGCTCAGTGATCTTCTCAATGACCCCGCACTGTACCATTCTCTCTAGCTCCGACTTGACCTTTGAAAGCAAGGACACGGACACCCGTCTTGCAGTATGCACACTGTATGGTACAGCATCCTCTTTCAAGCAGATTTTAATGGGTTTTGTCTTTACTAGTCCCAGTTCAGAAAAAAAAATGGGTTGGAGCTCTTCCAGTATCTTAACTAAACCCATTGCACTTGCTACATCTCTACCAAGGAGAATATTTTCATGGGGACCAGTCACCACAAATGCTTTAAACCCAAACTGCTTATCTTTAAAGGTAGTCAAAGCTCTGAACTGCCCTCTGCAATGCAATGTACCCCCTGGACTCTCAAGTTTCACATTAACTTTGTTAAGCTGTGGCTTGTACTTCACAACAGAGAAGGTTTTTTCTGAAATGACGCTTATGTCCGCACCTGTATCAATTTTAAAGTCTATGTTTGTACCTTGGATTGGGAGTGTGACCATCCATGCGCCACTTTTGTCTTCAATGTGAGTTAACTCACCCAGGAAATGTGTTACGTTGCTGCCCTCTTGTGGCACTCGACTCTTTTTGCTGGACAAATTTCCACTTTTCCATGATGTCGTCCGCATCTTTTGCATCTCCTCTCAGTTACATGCTCCGTCTGATTTCGTTTCGAGCCTCTGTGCTGTCTACCTCTCTCGCTATGGTGGGATTTTCCCCTGGCGCCGGCCACCTCGCTGATTTGAGCACTAACGCTGGCAGTCTGTTCGTTAACGTGTCCACGGACTTGTTCAGACTGCCTCACGAGCTCTACGGCGTTTCTGAGTGTCAAGTCGGGCATTAATTGAAGCTTTTCTGACAGCTTTCTGTCCAGAATCCCAATCACGAGTCTGTCTCGAATATTCTCGTCTTTGGCAGCACCGAAGTCACATGTGTTCGCTAGTTCATGGAGGCTACGGATATATTCCTCGGCCATTTCACCTGGCTTTTGAGCCCTCATATGGAATCGTGCACGCTCGTGAATAACGTTAACTTTCGGCACAAAGTAGTCATCGAGCTTCCTGATTACAGTATCATAGTCCTCTCTTTCTTCCTCCCCGAACGTAAATGTCTGATACACGTGTTCAGCTTCTTTCCCCATCGAATAAAGCAGGGTACAGACCTGTACTTCGGCCGCTTCTTTGTCCAGTTTAGTGGCTATCCTGTAGCGGCGAAATCTCTGACGCCATTCGGGCCATCGTTCGGGGTAAGCGAAATCAAAACTGTCCGGGGGCTGAAACTTTGCCATGGTGTTAACAGCGCTCCACTTCTGACACCATGTGATGTTTCAATGAAGCGACTTGGTTTCTTTAACTGGTGTGCTTTATTCACATCAAAGCTTTTAGACTGAACACACGAACATAATGTGACTACTGCTCAAAACACACTGGCAGAATACTCCTTAGCACTTGGCCGCCACCTAATGGATAGGGGACATATTACTAATAACAACCTTAAACTGTTTTATATCACAACCAGAAACCGAAGTTAATGTGGATATGATGCTATTTACAGGTGACTCACTCACATGTCCCGGATATCCTTGGCTAAAATTGTGATTTTCTCATGATTTACAAATAGTTAGAAACATTTGGGATATTGTAAGTACTCGACTGAAGAAAATATATAACACTGGCCTAGAGGTTTTTGGATATTTTACTGTGTTTTAGTGAAGCTTCATCAAATCAACAAGTGATTTTAAAGCTTTAATCTGTTTCAGGTGTGTTTGGTGTTACAGAACTAAAGTCAGTGTTAGTGAACGAGGAAGATTCAGTCACTCTGAACTCTGATCTTACTGAAATAAATGATGATGATGATGATGATGATGATGTGATTCAGTGGACGTTATAACCGCTGCTCTGTCATGCAAAAGCCTAGGCTACACATCTATATTAGGGAGGACTCGCTGTTTGTTCATATTAAACCAAAAAAAAAACCCGGGTCTCCTACCTTACTAGGTGTGAAAAATAACCAA
The DNA here is from genome assembly GCA_038088235.1 of Zacco platypus. NCBI lineage: Eukaryota > Metazoa > Chordata > Actinopteri > Cypriniformes > Xenocyprididae > Zacco > Zacco platypus. The sequence continues at coordinate 36,976,737 of CM076081.1, read as the reverse complement.
CCAACAAAAGTAGTTCAAAAATATGCAAAGTGTTATATTCATGCAAATTAATAATGAATGTCTTACATAAATAGTAGTGCAATAAATACCACAAAATATAAACAATTATGAACACCAGAAAAACAAAAATTTTGTACAAATAATAAATAAAATTAAAAAAAACATTAGTGAGAAGTCCATAGAGTTGCACAAGCAGAAAGTCAGACAGAAATCTCAATATCACAGCACACAAAAAAAGGATAAAATAAATAAATCAAAAAGAAAGAGTGATTATTTGGGCTAGCACACTGGCAATCAGTTATCTCAGTCTCTACTAATCAAAAAAATACATGATCCAATGACCCACAAGAGTCATTGTCCAGCAGTCTCGATTAATACGGCAGTTACTGAAGTTTTACTCACAATATGACCGGGTAGCTATTTTAACTACCCAGTCCAGATGAATTCCAGCGTTGTGAATGGCGTTACTCTGCGTCACCGTTGTATTCACCGCACCTCGAATCACTCGCGCTCTCTGCACAGTCGTGAATGGCGTTACTCTGCGTCACCGTAGCTCTAGCACCAGCTGGACTGCTTCCGTCTTACCAGCACGTGACTAAACGTCTTCCAATAAGACCCCAAAACTCGTAGTTCTCACAGCGTGCTCTTAAAGGGCAACAGTCTCCACCCTTCTCTTAATTAGCCTATCAGGCTGGCATATGGAACAGTCTATCAAAAGAGTTTGTCAAAGGAAAGCAAAATATGGCAATACACAGACGCTGATAAATAAACCAAAACACATAAAATATGTACATCATAATACATTCATAAAAAACATTTCAATAATACTTTAATCCCTTCACACACCCCCACAATAAAACATTAGCAGTCCCTGCTATTACCTCACCCCTTCATCGATACCTCAAGGGCTGCTGTCCTAAATTTGGACGTGCAGAACGCCTGACCTGGTTTTCTCCATTCCCATAGTCAGGCCCCAAGACGACCCACCTGCTATAAGGGAGGGATTCTGTGTGTGTACTGGTGCCCTCAGTAATTATCGGTTGCGGCTGTTCTACCTCAGATGAAAAACACAACTTGAGGGCATTTCGATGCAAAACTTTCTCTTGTCCCCCATGCCACTGGAAACCTGGACAGACTATCCGCATTAGCATTATCACGCCCAGCCCGATACTTTACCGTGAAGTCGAAATTTGCTAGCTGGGCTACCCAGCGCTGTTCCACCGCTCCAAGTCTTGCTGTCTGTAGGTGGGCTACCGGATTATTATCTGTAACCACAGTACACTTAGCTCCAGTAAGAAAGTCTTTAAATTTCTCTGTAATGGCCCATTTTAAGGCCAGCAGCTCCAACTTGAAAGAGCTATAATTGGCGTCGTTCCGCTCTGCAGGATGGAGACTGCGGCTTGCATAGGCGATCACCCGCTCCTGCCCATCTTGAATCTGTGATAATACTGCACCCAATCCCTTATGGCTAGCATCAGTATAAAGGACAAAAGGCAAAGAAAAATCAGCATAGGCTAAAATGGGGGCTTGTGTAAGACATGTCTTTAATTTTACATACGCATCTTGACAATCATTTGTCCACTCAATCTTGCGACTGCTTGACTTCTTGTCGACTGGAACTCCTACTAGAAGAGCATTTAAAGGCTGTGCTATCCGGGCAAAATTTGCAATGAAACGTCTGTAGTAACCAGCCAGGCCCAAGAATGCTCTCACCTCTCGTACCGTAGACGGAACTGGCCACTCTTGTACAGCTGCTGTTTTACCTGGGTCTGGACTTATACCCGTCTTGTCCACTACATGCCCCAAAAATTTCACTTGTTGTTGCAGAAACTGACACTTATCCAGCCTCAACTTCAATCCATACTGTGACAGTCGCTGGAACACCTGCTCCAAGTGACGAAGATGGGTGGCAAAATCTGTAGAATACACAATGACATCATCCAAATAAACCAACAGAAAATCTACTATGTAGTCGCTCAAACAGTGCTGCATTAATCTCTGGAATGTAGCGGGTCCATTGCACAGGCCAAACGGCATACGCTGGAATTCAAATAACCCTAAGGGTGTTGTAAATGCAGTCTTTAGGCGATCAATAGCCACTGGCCAAATCCAATGTGCTAAACCACTCAGCTCGAGTTAAGGTAGTCAGGGTCTCTTCTATTCGAGGAAGTGGAAACGCATCCTTGTGCGTAATTGCATTTAACTTCCTATAGTCAACACAAAAGCGCCAACTTCCATCTTTCTTCTTGACCATGACTACTGGGGCTGCCCATGGGCTGTTACTCTCAGAGATTACTCCTCTCGCCAGCATATCTGCCAATTAAACTTTCATCTCTTTATACATCATTGGGGGAAGAGGTCGAAAACGCTGCCGGACAGGAGGGACATCACCAGTGTATATCCGATGTTGGACAGTCTCAGTAAAGCCCATATCATCCTCATGCTTAGCAAACACTCCACCCCACTTCCTCAAAAGTGCATCAAACGCTTGACGTTGCTGGTCAGTTAAATCAGATCCGAGCATTATTGGACTCACCCAATCAGCAATTACCTGCTGTTCGGAGCTTTCAGCTTTCACCACACGGATGTCGACAACTCCATCCGCACTCAGAGTCAGATCAAGGTCCCTTTGGCCATAGATATCCGCATCAGGCATCTCGTACAGTCGCCCAAGCTTCTGGTACCGGCCAACAGACACTCTGTAAGGATGCAAATTACACAACCGGACGGGAATCTTACCATCCTTAACGATCGCCACAGTCCGGGCAGCAGGCACAGCATCTGACTCCAACAGGGGTTCTACCAATCCACAATAATGACGGTTCTGTAGGCCCATTCGAACCCGCCCCCACACAATGACCTCGCTCTGGGGGGGAATCCATAACTTGTGGCGACTAGCTGGCCACACATAACCCAGGAACCCGTCTTCTTGAGTACGAGCAGCAATGCGTTGACATATAGCCATGGCCTTTTTCCACACCCGCTGTTCCACAGGGCTCTGACAAGAGAATAACTGAGATGGATCCTGGAAAAGTGCACTCCAGCATGATGAGATAACATTCATTCCAATGATTAAAGGGCTAGTGGAAGATTCATCCTTCACAATAACAACACCTCTTCCTTTAAGTTGAACGCCTGCCACTTCAAAATCCAATACTGCGTAGCCAACATAGGGAATTTCCAGGCCATTTGCAGCTCTCAGAGTCAACAAGGGGGCATCCCCCAATTTATAGCTAGGAAAGTTCTCTTCTAGCATACTCTGCCGCATTAAGGTTACCTGTGACCCAGTATCTAACAGGCCTTTACACGGAACATTCTGAATCAACACATCTACGATGGGGCAATCAGCAATAAAGGAATGCACGGTCCCTTGATTATCAGTTGGAATGGATAACCCTGTCGTTTGGACCTCTACAACAGGGCATTCTCGTTTAAAGCTTGCCTGGCCTCTTTATTCTCTCTACAGTTACGGGCGACATGGCCAGGCCGCTGGCAGTGTCGACAAATAGGTCTACCCTCAGGGTCCCATCGATTTATTAGCTGGTAATCCCTTCTCCTGGGCACAGGAAGAGCCTGCTGTTGTGGGGGTGCATGGTTGACAGGGGCTGCAGGATTAAGAGGCCTCAACTCCCTCATCATTTCCTGAGTCAGTTCTCGAATCTGGCCCTTAACCTCCTCCAAGATCTCACACTTCAACTCAGCTCTCCAGTCGGGCCTGGGTGGGCGTAAATTAGATGCCTCACGTTGACTAACGGCAGCACATGCAGTCTCATACCTTGCTTGGCCATACTCCCCCTCCAGCAACAAAGCCTCCTGATGTAGCTCTGCAAAGGTTCCTGCTGGGTTGCGACGAGCATATGTCTTCAAGGCCCTCAACATCGGACCATCCTCCATACCTATCAATAGCTGTTCCTTTAGCTGGTCTTCCACCAGGGCTCCCTCTGAGCTGCGCCTCTGCAGCCTACGGAAGAGTTCTCTTAAACGTAAAACAAATGCTTTAAAAGACTGTTTGTATCAACTAAAGAATGAGTAAACATGCAATACATTGACTAGCAGGAGCAAAAACACCAAATACAAAACTCCAGCAAGTACACACAGCTTTCACTCAACATAATTTGGATGGTTTTTGTTCTTCAATCTAAAGAAAAACACAATAAAAATATGGGAATACCATCTGTTGAGCTTTAGATACCATATAGTAAATCTCATAGTGAGAACAAACAAGTAACTTCTGTGGAAAGTTAATAGTATATAAAGTATATAATCCACACGATTAAGAAGTTCCAGGCGAGGAAAAACCAAACGAAATAATCATTTTGCAAACATTTCAATAAAACATAAGGCTCAGAGGATCAGCAGAAACAAAATCATTTTCCCATCACTGGCCTCATAAGGGATGAAAACAATGATCCATTTATAAATCTATTTCTCTTTTTATTCATCATCTTTTTTCTTTGTTCGGCTGCAGAATATTATTCACTTCACATTTAAATGATTAGAAACATTTTAGAGAAACTTTAGCAAATGAACATTAAGTGATTTTAAAGCTTTAATCTGTGAAAACTCTGTTCTTCAGGTGTGTTTGGTGATGAAGAGGAGTCAGTGTCAGTGTGGAAGAGAGATTCAGTCACTCTAAACTCTGATCTTACTGAAATAAAGGATGATGATGTGATTCAGTGGAGGTTTGGACCTGAAAACACTTTAATAGCTGAAATCAATAAACGGGTCGACAGAATCACTGTATATGATGATGTTCTTGATGGGAGATTCAGAGACAGACTGAAACTGGACAATCAAACTGGATCTCTGACCATCACAGACACCAGAACTGAACATGATGGATCTTTTACACTAGAGATCAACAGTGTGAGAAAGAAAAAGGTCAATGTTCGTATCCATGGTGAGGTTAACAAAAATATTTCACCTGATTTTAATGACAAAATTTAAATTGATTCATGCATTTCTTTTGTAAATGTTTAATTTAGTAAAACAAAAAGTGATTTCACAGTATTAATCTGTGATGAACCTGTTTTGTGTTTGTGTGTTTTTGGTTTTACAGAATGGATGTTAGCATCAGTGCGGGAGGGAATTTCTTTTACTCTAGACTTTGATCTTACTGAAATAAAGGATGATGATGTGATTCAGTGGAGATTTGGATCTGAAAACACTTTAATAGCTGAAATCAATAAACGGGTCGACAGAATCGCTGTATATGATGATGTTCTTGATGGGAGATTCAGAGACAGACTGAAACTGGACAATCAAACTGGATCTCTGACCATCACAGACATCACAGATGAACAGACTGGAGAATATAGACTAGAGATCAACAGTGTGAGAATGAAAAAGTTCAGAATCGATCTCCTTGGTGAGGTTAACAAAATAGTTTAACCTGTTTTTTAATGTCAAAATTTAAATGAATTCATTCATAGTTTTGTTTCTTTTGTTGTTTTATGATATTCTTTATTTCAAACTCGCATTTTAAACTATTTAATGTAGTGAAACATTGTGAAGTGATTTCACAGTATTAATCTGTGACAAACCCTGTTTGTGTTTCTGGTTTCAGGATCAATGAAGTCAGTGACAGTGAAGGAGGAAGATTCAGTCACTCTAAACTATCATCATCCTAGAATAATTGATGATGTGATTCAGTGGAGATTTGGACCTGAAAACACTTTAATTGCTGAAATCAATAAACGGGTCGACAGAATCGCTGTATATGATGATGTTCTTGATGGGAGATTCAGAGACAGACTGAAACTGGACAAACAAACTGGATCTCTGACCATCACAAACATCACAATGAAACACACTGGACGTTATTTGCGAACGAACCTTTTGAACGCTGAATTCTTTCTCGCTGTCTTTAGTGAGTTTAATATTTGTTTCACCGTTTTATGTTTTAATCACCAGATACAATTATTAATCCAAACACCATTTTTCTTCTTTTCTGTATGTTTTATTTTATGATATTGTTTATTAGAAATTTAAATGTATAAAATTATTTACATTTCAAAGCAATCTTGAAATTATTGAAAATCTCTCTTTGCTACAAATTTTTTCCGTTTGTTCTTCATGTGTGTTTGTTGATGCAGATGAAATATCAGTGAAGGAGGAAGATTCAGTCACTCTGAACTCTGATCTTACTGAAATGAAGGACGATGATTGGATTCGGTGGAGATTTGGACCTGAAAACACTTTAATAGCTGAAATCAATAAAGAGTTTGACAGAATCACTGTATATGATGATGTTCTTGATGGGAGATTCAGAGACAGACTGAAACTGGACGATCAAACTGGATCTCTGACCATCACAAACATCACAATGAAACATGATGGAGAATATAAAACACTGATGGGGAGTTCACACAGATTCTCATTAAAAGCATACAGAGTTTCTGTCTCTGGTGAGTTGAGATCATTTGATATGTCTGTCAAATATTGTTGTTTTCACCAAGCATGTCCATATTTATTATTGTTGAATAATTTTACAGTTTGAGATGATGATAATATTAACACTGACTCACAATATCAGTAACATAATGTGACTACAGCTCAAAACACACAGACTCCTTAGCACTTGGTCGCCACCTAATGGATAGGGGACATATTACTAATAACAACCTTAAACTGTTTTATATCACCCTTCCTTATGAGTTACTTAACATATGAACATTGGACCATAAAATTACTGCAGTTTAGAAACAATTTGTTTTCTTTTCTCTAACAATGGTCCTTTTTTTCCACACAAAATCCTTGTATCTCCGGGGAGTTGTGACAATTCGTCCAGACTTTGTTTTCACCCCTGTTGGTGAACTGATTGTTTTGTGACTGGAATCTGACTCAGATAGACCAGTTCCTGGTGGATCAACCTGCACTGGAATGTCTGGAGCGTTATCAGGCGTAGAAGCCGCAAGTTGATCCTGACCATGAGTTTCCTTTGGCCCCTGTGTCTGTTGAACTGAAGTAAATGCTGGTTCACTGTCACTGACTGTGGGCATTAGGTGTCGTCGATTACGTCTGAGTACTCCAGTTTCAGATTGGATAAGGTATGCCCGTGGTGTCTCACACTTTCTGAGAATAGTGCCGGATCTTATCCATCCTCTTTCAACATCCAGCTTGACTGCTACAGAAGTTCCAGGAGGGATCTCTGGAAATGATCTGACACTGTTTCTTTTGTTGTAATACTTTCTATAGCTCCTTTTGGCTTTTTGATCAGCCTTTCTCACTTGCCTAAGATCAGGCCATTCAAGTTTCAGGTGAGACTCTAACGTGGGAACTGTAGTTCTTATTTGTCCACCCATCATAAACTGTGCGGGACTTACCCCTGTAGCTTGAAGGGGTGTGGCTCTGTAGCTCATCAAAGCTGTGAATGGATCAGACTGTTTCAGAATCTTTTTAGCCGTTTGTACCGCTCTCTCAGCCTCTCCATTTGACTGGGCATAATAAGGGCTTGAAGTAATGTGCTGAAAATCATAATCTCTCGCAACGTCTTTGAAAGCACTTCCACTAAATTGTGGTCCATTGTCAGTAAAGAGAACGTTGGGACAGCCCCATCGTGCAAACATGTTCTTTAAGCAAGCATGTGTTGTTTCACCTGACAAGTCCTTGAAGATGAGCTATGTCAATATATCTTGAAAAATAGTCCACGACTACCAAGTAACGCTGCTTATTCACGTGACAGATATCAGCACCGATTCTCTCCCATGGACGGTCGGGCAGTGGAGTGGTTAGAAGTGGCTCCTTGCTCTGGATAGGTCTTAATTCCAGACAGTCCTTGCAGCTGTTAACTAGCTGCTGGATTTCTTTACTTAAGCTGACCTTCAGAGACCACATCTCAAAGACGGCGCGGTCATGCAGATTTGCACTTCGCAACATCAGGAAAATCCGTCCCTTCCTGACTGAGCACGCAACACAACTGCTTGTCCAGGCCCTGGTCATTTCAAGGCTTGATTACTGCAATGCTCTTCTGGCTGGTCTGCCGTCAAGTGCAATCAAACCTCTTCAAATGATCCAGAATGCTGCTGCACGTCTTGTCTTCAACGAGCCTAAGGGAGCCCACGTCACGCCCCTCTTCATCTCTTTGCACTGGCTACCCCTTGCTGCTCGCATCAAGTTCAAAGCGCTGATGCTTGCTTACAGATCCACCACAGGCTCTGCACCTTCCTACCTCCACACACTGCTACAACGCTACGTCCCCACCAGAAGCCTGTGATCACTAAAGGAACGAAGGCTTGTGGTACCGTCATAGAGAGGCACAAAATCACTCTCCAGAACATTCTCGTTCACTGCTCCCTGCTGGTGGAATGATCTCCCTACTTTCATCCGGAACTCAGAATCCCTGGCAATATTGAAGAGACAGCTGAATACCTATCCTTCCCTTTTCCCTTCCTACTCTAGCTTATGGTACTGAGCAATGTATGAAACTTGTATTGTGAGCACTTCCTGTGTTATTTACCAATTCATGAAGAATCGCTTGTTTGTTTTCCTCACTTGTAAGTCGCTTTGGATAAAAGCGTCTGCTAAATGACTAAATGTAAATGTAAATGTAAATGTAAGCCCGGCCACCACACACTACATCTGGCTCTCTCTCTACATTTCACAATGCCTTGGTGACCACTGTGCAGTCTTTGTAGTATTTCAGACCTCATATTTTGGGGAATTATGATCCTGTCATCATAAAGCACAAGGTTCTGGAAAATTGACAAGTGATGGCGTGCACTGTAGTATGATTTCAAGGCTTGTGGGACATTGGCAGCATACTTGGGCCAGCCATCAGTCACATACTCCCTCACCATTTGTAGCTCAGAATCCATCTCTGTTTCTCTTTTCACAGATTCTAGCTTTGTGGGAGAGATTGGCCATGCACCACTGACTGCATCTTCATAAGCTTCCACTTCTTGTGCCCCCCAGCCCGTAGCTGCTCGCATCAGCGCTGACGACTGTGGGCTTGGTGACATCATAGAATGCTAGTACGGGAGCTTCGGTGATTAGGAGCTCTCTCTTTTTACAGCTTTATTTAGTTGTTTTAGATCAACACAAATTTGAATTTGCCCTGTCTTCTTCGGAACGGCCACCATAGGGGCGCACCACTCAGTAGGCTCAGTGATCTTCTCAATGACCCCGCACTGTACCATTCTCTCTAGCTCCGACTTGACCTTTGAAAGCAAGGACACGGACACCCGTCTTGCAGTATGCACACTGTATGGTACAGCATCCTCTTTCAAGCAGATTTTAATGGGTTTTGTCTTTACTAGTCCCAGTTCAGAAAAAAAAATGGGTTGGAGCTCTTCCAGTATCTTAACTAAACCCATTGCACTTGCTACATCTCTACCAAGGAGAATATTTTCATGGGGACCAGTCACCACAAATGCTTTAAACCCAAACTGCTTATCTTTAAAGGTAGTCAAAGCTCTGAACTGCCCTCTGCAATGCAATGTACCCCCTGGACTCTCAAGTTTCACATTAACTTTGTTAAGCTGTGGCTTGTACTTCACAACAGAGAAGGTTTTTTCTGAAATGACGCTTATGTCCGCACCTGTATCAATTTTAAAGTCTATGTTTGTACCTTGGATTGGGAGTGTGACCATCCATGCGCCACTTTTGTCTTCAATGTGACAAATCCTTGGTTAAAATTGCGATTTTCTCACGATTTACAAATAGTTAGAAACATTTGGGATATTGTAAGTACTCAACTGAACAAAATATATAACACTGGCCTAGTGGTTTTTTGCATATTTTACTGTGTTTTAGTGAAGCTTCATCAAAACAACAAGTGATTTTAAAGCTTTAATCTGTTTCAGGTGTGTTTGGTGTTACAGAACTAAAGTCAGTGTTAGTGAACGAGGAAGATTCAGTCACTCTGAACTCTGATCTTACTGAAATAAATGATGATGATGATGATGTGATTCAGTGGACGTTATAACCGCTGCTCTGTCATGCAAAAGCCTAGGCTACACATCTATATTAGGGAGGACTCGCTGTTTGTTCATGTCAAACCAAAAAAAATGGGTCTCCTACCTTACTAGGTGTGTAAAATAACCAACCAACAAAATAGTTCAAAAATATGTAAAGTGTTATATTCATGCAAATTAATAATTGAATGTCTTACATAAATAGTAGTGCAATAAATACCACAAAATATAAACAATTATGAACACCAGAAAAACAAAAATTTTGTAAAAATAATAAATAAAATAAAAAAAAACATTAGTGAGAAGTCCATAGAGTTGCACAAGCAGAAAGTCAGACAGAAATCTCAATATCACAGCACACAAAACAAGGATAAAATAAATAAATCAAAAAGAAAGAGAGTGATTATTTGGGCTAGCACACTGGCAATCAGTTATCTCAGTCTCTACTAATCAAAAAAATACATGATCCAATGACCCACAAGAGTCATTGTCCAGCAGTCTCGATTAATACGGCAGTTACTGAAGTTTTACTCACAATATGACCGGGTAGCTATTTTAACTACCCAGTCCAGATGAATTCCAGCATTGTGAATGGCGTTACTCTGCGTCACCGTTGTATTCACCGCACCTCGAATCACTCGCGCTCTCTGCACAGTGGTGAATGGCGTTACTCTGCGTCACCGTAGCTCTAGCACCAGCTGGACTGCTTCCGTCTTACCAGCACGTGACTAAACGTCTTCCAATAAGACCCCAAAACTCGTAGTTCTCACAGCGTGCTCTTAAAGGGCAACAGTCTCCACCCTTCTCTTAATTAGCCTATCAGGCTGGCATATGGAACAGTCTATCAAAAGAGTTTGTCAAAGGAAAGCAAAATATGGCAATACACAGACGCTGATAAATAAACCAAAACACATAAAATATGTACATCATAATACATTCATAAAAAACATTTCAATAATACTTTAATCCCTTCACACCCCCCCACAATAAAACATTAGCAGTCCCTGCTATTACCTCACCCCTCACAACTTGAGGGCATTTCGATGCAAAACTTTCTCTTGTCCCCCATGTTCTGGTCTCACTCGATACACAAGTCCAGTACTTCCCAGTGTACCAAGCACAACATAAGGCATAGGATCCCACCAACTACACAACTTCCCACGTCCCTGCCTATTCCGGTCACGAATCCAAACCCGCTGCCCAGGCAAAAATGGTATGGCCTTAGCTCGACCATCATAGGTCTGTTTAGATAGTTTTGCAACCTCGCCCATTGTTCTCTTTGCTAACGCATATGCCCAACTCAACTTTTGGTGGTGCTCTTGTACCCACCTCTGCAAATCCACTCTATTTTGTCCTGCCCTCACCCCAAGACTCATGTCTACTGGTGTACGTAAAGAACGGCCAAACATTAAATATGAAGGTATAAATCCTGTAGCCCCATGTATGGTGTTATTATATGCCTGCATTAACTCTGGGAGAAATTCTGGCCACCGATCCTGCTTATCTCTCTCCAATGTCCGCAACATCCCCAGTAAAGTCTTGTTCACCCTCTCTACTCTACCATTCCCTGCTGGGTGATAGGGGGTCGTCCGACTCTTAGCGGTACCATACAATTGGCAGAACTCCTTCATCAATGCAGATTCAAAATTTGGACCCATATCAGAGTGAAATCGCAAGGGACAACCAAAAGTCTGGACAACATGTTCCCACAAAGCCCTAACGGTCACTTTAGCAGTTTGATCTCTGGAATCGCCCATGCATCTGGAATCGCCCATGCATAACGTGTGAACAAGTCAACTACAACCAAAATATTTTGGCATGAATCGGCTGGGCGCCCTAAGGTAAGAAAATCTAGGGCTATCACTTCTAAGGGAAATGATACCTCGATCGGATTGAGAGGGGCCTTATCATCCCTTCCTTTCTGCAGGCCACAAACGACACAGCCCAGATGGAACCCTTTCACCATCTCCTCCATCTTCGGCCAGTAAAAATGATGTCTGACTCTCGACAGTGTCCGTGCAACCCCTGCATGTGCAGATGCCTCATGTTATCTTTTCCATACTTCTTCCCGTCGTGAGGCTGGACAAATAATCTGTAGATGTAACTCATGGGTACCAGGATCAATCATTCTCTTATAAAGCACACCATCTTGAATCACAAGTTTAGAATTCTGTTGAAGTAATCGTTTGACTGTCATAGACATTGTAGTACGCTCCTTAACGGTGGGCACACTACTTGACTCCACATACTTCCATACCTGCTGGAGTTCCTCATCTTCACTTTGACTCTTTCGCCACTCCTCTACGTCCAAGGAATCAGTCACTGACTGACAGACATCTTCTAATGCCTCAACCTGTCGCGCCTCGATGGGGGTCGTTCGGGCCACTGGAAACCTGGACAGACTATCCGCATTAGCATTATCACGCCCAGCCCGATACTTTACCGTGAAGTCGAAATTTGCTAGCTGGGCTACCCAGCGCTGTTCCACCGCTCCAAGTCTTGCTGTCTGTAGGTGGGCTACCGGATTATTATCTGTAACCACAGTACACTTAGCTCCAGTAAGAAAGTCTTTAAATTTCTCTGTAATGGCCCATTTTAAGGCCAGCAGCTCCAACTTGAAAGAGCTATAATTGGCGTCGTTCCGCTCTGCAGGATGGAGACTGCGGCTTGCATAGGCGATCACCCGCTCCTGCCCATCTTGAATCTGTGATAATACTGCACCCAATTCCTTATGGCTAGCATCAGTATAAAGGACAAAAGGCAAAGAAAAATCAGCAAAGGCTAAAATGGGGGCTTGTGTAAGACATGTCTTTAATTTTACATACGCATCTTCACAATCATTTGTCCACTCAATCTTGCGACTGCTTGACTTCTTGTCGACTGGAACTCCTACTAGAAGAGCATTTAAAGGCTGTGCTATCCGGGCAAAATTTGCAATGAAACGTCTGTAGTAACCAGCCAGGCCCAAGAATGCTCTCACCTCTCGTACCGTAGACGGAACTGGCCACTCTTGTACAGCTGCTGTTTTACCTGGGTCTGGACTTATACCCGTCTTGTCCACTACATGCCCCAAAAATTTCACTTGTTGTTGCAGAAACTGACACTTATCCAGCCTCAACTTCAATCCATACTGTGACAGTCGCTGGAACACCTGCTCCAAGTGACGAAGATGGGTGGCAAAATCTGTAGAATACACAATGACATCATCCAAATAAACCAACAGAAAATCTACTATGTAGTCGCTCAAACAGTGCTGCATTAATCTCTGGAATGTAGCGGGTCCATTGCACAGGCCAAACGGCATACGCTGGAATTCAAATAACCCTAAGGGTGTTGTAAATGCAGTCTTTAGGCGATCAATAGCCACTGGCCAAATCCAATGTGCTAAACCACTCAGCTCGAGTTAAGGTAGTCAGGGTCTCTTCTATTCGAGGAAGTGGAAACGCATCCTTGTGCGTAATTGCATTTAACTTCCTATAGTCAACACAAAAGCGCCAACTTCCATCTTTCTTCTTGACCATGACTACTGGGGCTGCCCATGGGCTGTTACTCTCAGAGATTACTCCTCTCGCCAGCATATCTGCCAATTAAACTTTCATCTCTTTATACATCATTGGGGGAAGAGGTCGAAAACGCTGCCGGACAGGAGGGACATCACCAGTGTATATCCGATGTTGGACAGTCTCAGTAAAGCCCATATCATCCTCATGCTTAGCAAACACTCCACCCCACTTCCTCAAAAGTGCATCAAACGCTTGACGTTGCTGGTCAGTTAAATCAGATCCGAGCATTATTGGACTCACCCAATCAGCAATTACCTGCTCTTCGGAGCTTTCAGCTTTCACCACACGGATGTCGACAACTCCATCCGCACTCTGAGTCAGATCAAGGTCCCTTTGGCCATAGATATCCGCATCAGGCATCTCGTACAGTCGCCCAAGCTTCTGGTACCGGCCAACAGACACTCTGTAAGGATGCAAATTACATAACCGGACGGGAATCTTACCATCCTTAACGATCGCCACAGTCCGGGCAGCAGGCACAGCATCTGACTCCAACAGGGGTTCTACCAATCCACAATAATGACGGTTCTGTAGGCCCATTCGAACCCGCCCCCACACAATGACCTCGCTCTGGGGGGGAATCCATAACTTGTGGCGACTAGCTGGCCACACATAACCCAGGAACCCGTCTTCTTGAGTACGAGCAGCAATGCGTTGACATATAGCCATGGCCTTTTTCCACACCCGCTGTTCCACAGGGCTCTGACAAGAGAATAACTGAGATGGATCCTGGAAAAGTGCACTCCAGCATGATGAGATAACATTCATTCCAATGATTAAAGGGCTAGTGGAAGATTCATCCTTCACAATAACAACACCTCTTCCTTTAAGTTGAACGCCTGCCACTTCAAAATCCAATACTGCGTAGCCAACATAGGGAATTTCCAGGCCATTTGCAGCTCTCAGAGTCAACAAGGGGGCATCCCCCAATTTATAGCTAGGAAAGTTCTCTTCTAGCATACTCTGCCGCATTAAGGTTACCTGTGACCCAGTATCTAACAGGCCTTTACACGGAACATTCTGAATCAACACATCTACGATGGGGCAATCAGCAATAAAGGAATGCACGGTCCCTTGATTATCAGTTGGAATGGATAACCCTGTCGTTTGGACCTCTACAACAGGGCATTCTCGTTTAAAGCTTGCCTGGCCTCTTTATTCTCTCTACAGTTACGGGCGACATGGCCAGGCCGCTGGCAGTGTCGACAAATAGGTCTACCCTCAGGGTCCCATCGATTTATTAGCTGGTAATCCCTTCTCCTGGGCACAGGAAGAGCCTGCTGTTGTGGGGGTGCATGGTTGACAGGGGCTGCAGGATTAAGAGGCCTCAACTCCCTCATCATTTCCTGAGTCAGTTCTCGAATCTGGCCCTTAACCTCCTCCAAGATCTCACACTTCAACTCAGCTCTCCAGTCGGGCCTAGGTGGGCGTAAATTAGATGCCTCACGTTGACTAACGGCAGCACATGCAGTCTCATACCTTGCTTGGCCATACTCCCCCTCCAGCAACAAAGCCTCCTGATGTAGCTCTGCAAAGGTTCCTGCTGGGTTGCGACGAGCATATGTCTTCAAGGCCCTCAACATCGGACCATCCTCCATACCTATCAATAGCTGTTCCTTTAGCTGGTCTTCCACCAGGGCTCCCTCTGAGCTGCGCCTCTGCAGCCTACGGAAGAGTTCTCTTAAACGTAAAACAAATGCTTTAAAAGACTGTTTGTATCAACTAAAGAATGAGTAAACATGCAATACATTGACTAGCAGGAGCAAAAACACCAAATACAAAACTCCTGCAAGTACACACAGCTTTCACTCAACATAATTTGGATGGTTTTTGTTCTTCAATCTAAAGAAAAACACAATAAAAATATGGGAATACCATCTGTTGAGATTTAGATACCATATAGTAAATCTCATAGTGAGAACAAACAAGTAACTTCTGTGGAAAGTTAATAGTATATAAAGTATATAATCCACACGATTAAGAAGTTCCAGGCGAGGAAAAACCAAACGAAATAATCATTTTGCAAACATTTCAATAAAACATAAGGCTCAGAGGATCAGCAGAAACAAAATCATTTTCCCATCACTGGCCTCATAAGGGATGAAAACAATGATCCATTTATAAATCTATTTCTCTTTTTATTCATCATCTTTTTTCTTTGTTCGGCTGCAGAATATTATTCACTTCACATTTAAATGATTAGAAACATTTTAGAGAAACTTTAGCAAATGAACATTAAGTGATTTTAAAGCTTTAATCTGTGAAAACTCTGTTCTTCAGGTGTGTTTGGTGATGAAGAGGAGTCAGTGTCAGTGTGGAAGAGAGATTCAGTCACTCTAAACTCTGATCTTACTGAAATAAAGGATGATGATGTGATTCAGTGGAGGTTTGGACCTGAAAACACTTTAATAGCTGAAATCAATAAACGGGTCGACAGAATCACTGTATATGATGATGTTCTTGATGGGAGATTCAGAGACAGACTGAAACTGGACAATCAAACTGGATCTCTGACCATCACAGACACCAGAACTGAACATGATGGATCTTTTACACTAGAGATCAACAGTGTGAGAAAGAAAAAGGTCAATGTTCGTATCCATGGTGAGGTTAACAAAAATATTTCACCTGATTTTAATGACAAAATTTAAATTGATTCATGCATTTCTTTTGTAAATGTTTAATTTAGTAAAACAAAAAGTGATTTCACAGTATTAATCTGTGATGAACCTGTTTTGTGTTTGTGTGTTTTTGGTTTTACAGAATGGATGTTAGCGTCAGTGCGGGAGGGAATTTCTTTTACTCTAGACTTTGATCTTACTGAAATAAAGGATGATGATGTGATTCAGTGGAGGTTTGGATCTGAAAACACTTTAATAGCTGAAATCAATAAACGGGTCGACAGAATCGCTGTATATGATGATGTTTTTGATGGGAGATTCAGAGACAGACTGAAACTGGACAATCAAACTGGATCTCTGACCATCACAGACATCACAGATGAACAGACTGGAGAATATAGACTAGAGATCAACAGTGTGAGAATGAAAAAGTTCAGAATCGATCTCCTTGGTGAGGTTAACAAAATAGTTTAACCTGTTTTTTAATGTCAAAATTTAAATGAATTAATTCATAGTTTTGTTTCTTTTGTTGTTTTATGATATTCTTTATTTCAAACTCGCATTTTAAACTATTTAATGTAGTGAAAAATTGTGAAGTGATTTCACAGTATTAATCTGTGACAAACCCTGTTTGTGTTTCTGGTTTCAGGATCAATGAAGTCAGTGACAGTGAAGGAGGAAGATTCAGTCACTCTAAACTATCATCATCCTAGAATAATTGATGATGTGATTCAGTGGAGGTTTGGACCTGAAAACACTTTAATAGCTGAAATCAATGTAACGGTCGACAGAATCGCTGTATATGATGATGTTCTTGATGGGAGATTCAGAGACAGACTGAAACTGGACAATCAAACTGGATCTCTGACCATCACAAACATCACAATGAAACATGCTGGACGTTATTTGCGAACGAACCTTTTGAACGCTGAATTCTTTCTCGCCGTCTTTAGTGAGTGAAATATTTGTTTCAAGGTTTCATGTTTTAATCACCAGATACAATTATTAATCCAAACACCATTTTTCTTCTTTTCTGTCTGTTTTATTTTATGATATTGTTTATTAGAATTTTAAATGTATAAAATTATTTACATTTCAAAGCAATCATGAAATTATTGAAAATCTCTCTTTGCTACAAATTGTTTCTGATTGTTCTTCATGCGTGTTTGTTGATGCAGATGAAATATCAGTGAAGGAGGAAGATTCAGTCACTCTGAACTCTGATCTTACTGAAATGAAGGAGTATGATTGGATTCGGTGGAGATTTGGACCTGAAAACACTTTAATAGCTGAAATCAATAAAGAGTTTGACAGAATCACTGTATATGATGATGTTCTTGATGGGAGATTCAGAGACAGACTGAAACTGGACGATCAAACTGGATCTCTGACCATCACAAACATCACAATGAAACATGATGGAGAATATAAAACACTGATGGAGAGTTCATACAGTTTCTCATCAAAAGCATACAGAGTTTCTGTCTCTGGTGAGTTGAGATCATTTGATATGTCTGTCAAATATTGTTGTTTTCACCAAGCATGTCCATATTTATTATTGTTGAATAATTTTACAGTTTGAGATGATAATATTAACACTGACTCACAATATCAGTTGGTCAGCACTGATATTAGTGTTTATTGTCTGAGCTGATCTCAGTTTGATGTTTTTATTCCTCAGACTCTGTCCACTGTTGTGGTCCTACTGAGGCTGTGATCCGATTGGTCCTCTCTGCTCTGGTGGGCGTGGCTCTTCATCCTCACAAACTAATTTTACATATATAATTTGTGAGATTTACTTATTTGTGGCTTTATGTGTTCATCTTTTTCAGGAAGTATTGAAATCTAAAGCAGAACACTGAACTTCAAAGATTCTTCAAGTGTGTTTTTTGTTCTTCTAGTGCTTTTTCACCGTAAATACTGATGATTGTTTAAGCTTGAACTCTCTTTCAGCGGTATATTTTTAAAAATGCCATTCAAAAGGCTTTATTGTTTATATTTGCTTGTCTTTATCAATAAATGTTTCTCACTCTGACGTTCAAGAGTCTCTCCATGTTTTATTTCATTTATTATGTTGAGCGCCCCCTGCTAACCATTTTTATTAAACTGTAAAGAAAGCAGCACTTACTATCCATTTTAAGTATCAGTCATGTTGCTCACTTTCTTCATTCCAGTTGCCTCATGTTGTTATGAAAATATCTGCCATTGGAATGACCAGATTAAGATGACGTAAAAACCCACTTTGCTCTTGTGTATTTAATCCACATATTCCAGATGTGGGCCGGATCTGGGCCACACTATGTTGCTGTCTGGGGCAGCACTGATATTAGCGTTTATAGACTGAGCTGATCTCAGTTTAATGAGTTTAACTCAAGTGCGCCTAATTTAACTCGGCACTGAGCGGCATTGCCTCAGAATCTTTCTCCTTCAAATGATGCACACAGAAGCCTCTCAGTTGCCATCAAGTCTTTGAGAAAAGTAGACTACGCCAGGATAAGCTTCAAGCTTTGTATCACCTGCCCAGGATCCATAGAGTCTCCAGATGACCACGATACGTGTGTTGTTTTCCTGGGTCGTATGCACACAGAAACGGCCACTGACGACCCCAACTTCTCTCATTGTGACTCTATGAGGACTCTCCGGAGACAGATAGCCCTCAGTCGGCCTCTGGCCAGCCAACTCTTCCTCCGCTGCTTCAATAGATGAGCTAACACCGGCTCAATGGTAGAGTTCCTCGTGCTCCCCTGACAGGCCCTCTCCAGTGGCCTTTGCTTAGTCAGGTTTAGAAAGGTTTTCTCCCCATCATGGGCTCGAGACTTTGTCTCATTCGGGGCCAGAAAGAGAAGACAATGTCATGTCAGCAGTGGTGACACTTCCACAAATTAGAAAGGTATGAAACCTTTTCAATTGATGTTTTGATTATTATTTGTTTGTTTGTGGTTTTGGTTATGGTGGTGTGAACTATTAGTATGTAAACCATTTTCTGTGGGGTAGGGGATTGGTTACATGCAATTGGACTCTTATGAGTAAGCAGGAGGAAGGGCGGCCATTTTGGAAAAAAGGTCATCTGCACAATAGATGCTGGGAAATGGCGGGTTCCCGCTGTTGAATCTGATGTTTTGGGGCCTGTTGCCTGTGGAGTATCACATTTCCTCCTTTTCCTCCTTTTGTGGATTATATTTCCTATTCCTGGACATTGCCTTAGGAATCCAGAAATCCCAGAGGAGTTGGGTGAGATCGTGGTGTTTTTTGGACTCTTCTCTTTTTTGCCGGGATTATCATATTTTTTTGGACTACTTTTTGTTTTGGACTCAGACTGTTGATTCATGGACTCAAGTCATTTTTATTCCTTGAGTTATGAGGGTTGTATGTGGTTTGAGTGATGTTGCAGACATATGCTTGCATGTTTGCTAATATAAGCATTAATCAATGAGACTATATGCTTGGTTCCTGCTTTACTAAAGCGATTTACAGAGAGGTGCACAAACCCAAACTATCCTAAAAGAACCCCGTGTTAACAATGACACTTAGAGAAAGAAAAGTTACATTTGTTATAACGGAATCTAAGGATTGGTTGGTCAGCCATCTTGAGGACTCCGCTTTCTATCGTAGTGAAATTGGCAATTCCTGTGGACACATTGACAACAAGCTTCAGTGCAAACATTCTTCCAAAGCAGCCAAGAAGTTCAACTTGGAGGTCTCCTCCTGCTGAGTGAGTTCAGGAGGCTCGATGAATGGTTTCTCCAACATGGTTTGGGGTTTGTCAAGAAGCCCCTGATGTGGAGACCTCAGATGAGGCTAATGTTAATGTAACATTTAGCGTTTAGCGTCACAACATGGCCTCTTTACTAACATCAGGAAAAGAATAGCTGTGTTCGTATGTCACAAAATGATTCCGATTGAAAGCATCAGCACATGTAAACACCAGATTGATTTAGATAACATCCCATGTAAACATTCAACCAGAATTTATCAATTGTAAGAAGCTCAATCAGAATGGCAAAAAAAAGTGTGCACGTAAACTAAACAAGGCTATTTTCTCTTTTCTACAAGAGCGTCTGGATGTACACCAGTATGCATATGCTCATCAAGCATTTATATTGAACACAACAGACAGTTTAGACCAGGGATGTCCAAACTGGAGTTTTGCGGCAACTTGCCTTAAAGGGGACCTATAATGCCCCTTTTACAATAATATAAGTCTCTGGTGTCCCCAGAATTTTAGCTCACAGAACCTGTCATTTTTGTGTGTCCCTTTAAATGTAAGTTTAAATGTGAGTTGCTGCTCCCTGCCCCCTTTCCAGAAGAGCGCGGAGCTTTAACAGTTCATGCTTCGGTTGCTCAACAACAACAAAGATGGAGAATCTCACGCAGCCAAAATGAGGATTGTGTTCAGCCTTACATTGTTCAAACCGGAGTCGACACTGATGGAGAGACTCAGGAAGAAGTTACAACTTTTAGACGTTTTTGAACGTTTTATGCATAAATTCATGTAGTTGCTGTGGAGTTGATCAACTCATCACTAGCATGTGTCGTCATGTTCATCTTTTTTCCTTGACCCTCGTTTGTGAACCAGTCCGGCGTAAAATGACGGCATAAACAACACTCGACTACAACAACTCTTCCTCTTCTCTAAAGAAGCCCAACATGGCCCCGCCCCCTTTGTTGTGTGTTCTTAGGGGCGGGGGTTATGTAAATTTTAGGGTTTGTGATGTCATCAAACCAGGAAGAAGCTCATTATAGTTCCTACCAGCCGTTTGTTGTAGTCCTTAAACAGAATTCTTGACAAGAAAATATCTCCCTTTACATTGAACTTTGAGCATCGTAACTTTGCAGACGTTTATACTCAAACAGCAAACACACAAATGTTGACGTTTATACTCAAACACACTAACTAAAGTTAAAAAAGTGAAGTCATAATCAACTACCCCTTTAACACCGCTGCTTGGGAGTTTCAAGCAGGCCTAGTAACACCATGCTTAGGTTTAGGTGTGTTTAATTGGCACTGGAGCTAAACTCTGCAGGACAGTGGACCTCCAGGAGCGGGATTGGACATGCCTGGTTTTGAGTCTCTGCTCCGGGAGCCACACCAAAGGCCTGACTATATCGAAGCAGAGGCTTATACTTAGTTCACTTCGCAGTAGCACAGCAGGAATTTATACGTTCCCCATAGGGTCAGCTAAAGCTGTATACAACGTCAAGAGTAGGGTAGTTATGGCCTAATGGTGAGAGAGTCGGGCTTGTAACCTGAAGGTTGCTGGTTCGATTCCCATGCCAGCAGGAATTGAAAGTGGGGATTGTGAATGAACAGCACTCTCTCCACCTTCGATACCATGACTAAGGTGCCCTTGAGCAAGACACCTAACCCCTAATTGCTCCCCTTGTAAGTCGCTTTGGATAAAAGTGTCTGCTAAATGAATAAATGTAAATGTAAATGTAAATGCAAGAGACCCTCTCGAAAGGTAATGTTTCTGGTTACTGATGTAACCTCAGTTCCCTGAGAAGGTAGAAACGTTGTGTTCATGGCGTGGTCTTGCTAGTTTAACTTAGAAATTACTAGTAAATTTCACAACAAATCACAAAGAAACCGCAAGTAACACACTATTATTACACACTAGTATTTTCATGTCAATCGTACTCCAATAATCCGTTTTATTTACAACTTAGAAAACAGATTTTTTTTTACAGTGTTGCTGATGAAATGAGACTATAAGAGTAAACCAAAACAGTAAAGTTTCAATCCATGATCTCTTACCTGAACACAGGTAAAACACGGCAAATAACGAACACAGGCATGCTGTCAAACAAGCACGATTC
Source organism: Zacco platypus (assembly GCA_038088235.1). Lineage (NCBI taxonomy): Eukaryota > Metazoa > Chordata > Actinopteri > Cypriniformes > Xenocyprididae > Zacco > Zacco platypus. The sequence continues at coordinate 36,954,822 of CM076081.1, read as the reverse complement.
AGCTGAGTGGCCTGAAAACAGACAGTGTACAGTTCATTAAACTTAACATCTTCAGTCATGTTGCTTCTTCAGTAACTTTTTCTTGATTTTTGCTGGAAATCAAGACAAAGGCTGCGGAAGAACATGATTTATTTGCAGGCCAGGATGGTGTCGTAGATCTTGCCGGTGGTGTGGATCTGGATGCGTGCGAATCCGGCAGCCGTGAGCAAGCGTCTGTAGTCCGAAGCCTTGCGCTCGCGTCCTTCCGTCTGCACCAGCATGTTGAGCGAGTAAAGCTGTGCTGTCAGCGGACCGCTGTTATCTTCATGAAGAAGAGACTCGACCAGCAACACGCCTCCACCTGCACACACAGCACACAATCCTCTGAAGAACATGTCAGTTTTCATGTCACCATGTCAACAGCTGAACACGTGTATAACGGAACAACAGTAAACAGACACTTTCCGAGAAGCCTTTGCTCCTGTTCGTTTCCTCCACAGACGTTCCATCAGCATATTTAGTTCTGATGTGTGAACTAAACCAACCAGCTATAGATGAATCACAAAGTGACATCTGATTTGAAGCTACAAAAAGAAAATAAACAAACATACAAGACTGTCCTTCACATCTTTAATGAGGCAATGAACAACTTGCCCCATAATGCATTGCAAACGCTGAACTATTGACTAAGTCAGTAAGTATATAGTGTGCAGATTATCCACAAATACTGAATAAAAACACAGATACTTTACTATTTAAAAGTACGAGGTCAGCAAGATTTTATTTTAAATTTTGTCGGGAAATTTTTTTGAATAATTTTTAAATAAAAAAAATTAACACTTTTATTCAGCCAGGATGCAATAAATGGATCAAAAATGAAAGATTTTTTTAATTTATTTAAATCCATTTTCTCTGTTCACACACATACACACATATAATTATATACACTCCCCTAAAGGATTATTAGGAACACCATATTAATACTGTGTTTGACCCCCTTTCGGCTTCAGAATTGCCTTAATTCTATGTGGCATTGATTCAACAATGTGCTGAAAGCATTCTTTAGAAATGTTGGCCCATATTGATAGGATAGCATCTTGCAGTTGATGGAGATTTGTGGGATGCACATCCAGGGCACGAAGCTCCCGTTCCACCACATCCCAAAGATGCTCTATTGGGTTGAGATCTGGTGACTGTGGGGGCATTTTAGTACAGTGAACTCATTGCCATGTTCAAGAAACCAATTTGAAATGATTCGAGCTTTGTGACATGGTGCATTATCCTACTAGAAGTGTCCATCAGAGGATGGGTACATGGTGGTCATGAAGGGATGGACATGGTCAGAAACAATGCTCAGGTAGGCCGTGGCATTTAAACAATGCCCAATTGGCACTAAGGGGCCTAAAGTGTGCCAAAATACCCCCACACCATTACACCACCACCACCACCAGCCTGCACAGTGGTAACAAGGCATGATGGATCCATGTTCTCATTCTGTTTATGCCAAATTCTGACTCTACTATCTCCATCAACAGAAATCGAGACTCATCAGACCAGGCAACATATTTCCAGTCTTCAACTGTCCAATTTAGGTGAGCTTGTGCAAATTGTAGCCTCTTTTTCCTATTTGTAGTGGAGAGGAGTGGTACCCGGTGGGGTCTTCTGCTGTTGTAGCCCATCCGCCTCAAGGTTGTGCGTGTTGTGGCTTCACAAATGCTTTGCTGCATACCTTGGTTGTAACGAGTGGTTATTTCAGTCAAAGTTGCTCTTCTATCAGCTTGAATCAGTCGGCCCATTCTCATCTGACCTCTAGCATCAACAAGGCATTTTCGCCCACAGGACTGCCGCATACTGGATGTTTTTCCCTTTTCACACCATTCTATGTAAACACTAGAAATGGTTGTGCATGAAAATTCCAGTAACTGAGCAGATTGTGAAATACTCAGACCGGCCCGTCTGGCACCAACAACCATGCCACGCTCAAAATTGCTTAAATCACCTTTCTTTCCCATTCTGACATTCAGTTTGGAGTTCAGGAGATTGTCTTGACCAGGACCACACCCCTAAATGCATTGAAGCAACTGCCATGTGATTGGTTGATTAGATAATTGCATTAATGAGAAATAATCCTAATAATCCTTTAGGTGAGTGTATTTATAGTAATGTAGAAAATTCAGCTTTGATCACAGAAATAAATGACACTTTACTATATATCCAAATAGAAAACTGCTATTTTACATCGTAATATTATTTCATAATTTTTAACAAATTTTTTTATCAAATAAATGCAGCCTTGGTTGAGCAAAAGAGACTCTTTCAAAAACATTTTAAAAATCAGAGCTCACGTGGGGCGGTTTTCAGAGGTCTAGACTTGAAGGGGATTTTCACTTCTCTCTACTGTGTGTGAGTCGGTGTGTTTGTACCTGGTCTACATGACTGGTAAATCTTGACCAGCAGCTCCACACTCCGCTGGTCAGTCCAGTCATGCAGAATCCGGGCCAGGATGTAGAGATCCGCCTGTGGGAGAGCGTCTTTGAAGAAGTCACCTGTCAGAGACACACATAATATATCAGATAGTTTGTTCCCGCAGCTCTATCAACTAATGCAACTAACTAATAACCTGACAATCACTGACAATAGCTAAAGAGGTTTACGCATTTCATTTAAATAAAGTCCCTCGAACTTGCATATGCACATTTTGACGTAATGTTTTCCAGTACAAATATCTAAACATTCCTAAATCAAGATACATTTACTGGAGAAGTAAAATGACTGATTATATTAAGTCTTGTTTTATGAAAAAATTATCAAAATGAAATGAGTTTATGCTTAAAACAAGAACCATGGGCTTGTTTTCTGACTCCATTGGCAGATATTTGTTGTTGTTTTAAGGATAAACTCACTTAATTTTGATTTTTCAGAAAATGAGAATGACATTAACCTCACAGAGAGCAGCCAATGCTTCACACACACACCTTCACAGAAGGAGATCCGCTCGTCTTGATCTGACACAAAGTGCTGCCGGGATGTTTTCACAACCTTCGGAAGGTCAAAGATGGTCACGGTTGATTCGGGGTAGGCCGACACACACTGTTTGGCCAGTGCGCCGCTACAGCCTGATGGGAAGAGAGCGAGGAACAAACGTTACGGAGGTTCAACACCTCATGCCACACATAGTTCCCTGAAGGAGAGAACGGAGACGTTGGTTGACCGACAAATTGGGAATCTCGCCAAACAGACCAATCTACTTCGAGTGTTAACTAAGTGAGCCAATGCACATTAGCATGCGATATTTGCATTTGACTGCCACGTCCTGCAGCGAGAGTATAAATAGGCAGCAGGTGACAGGACGTGATGTGACACCAACAGGGAACAAGGGTTACATAAGCAACAGAGACATTCCCTTTAATTGTTCATGTTCGCCGTCACGTCAGTGACCGACAAAGTGGGAATCCCTACCAAAGTGGTCCCTACGTAAGCCTCCTGATCCCTCCATGCCTTTGGCCAGAAGATGGGACAGCTCACAGGGAAGGCCAATCACTGCTGCTCCTGCCTAACCCTCTCAGTGAGACTTGGATAGCACTGAGAAAGAGTACCCTTTCTATATGAAAAGGAACGTTGCGGAAGCCACATCCTACCACAGAGATGTTCTAAGTGGAGTTTACACATATGGATTAACCCCATAGGGCCGTACAGCATATGGAAGTATCTGGGGTGGCTCTTGCCCAGTTAGGGAGGAGGCTACACCTAGCAGAGACGGCAGAACGGACTCTGCCAAGGGAAAAGCACTGTCTTCCTATTAGGAGCTATAGCATGGAAGAATACACATATGGGATCCCCTCAAGGTCACTACATATGGGCACCCAGCCTAACACTGGTCTTCAAGAATACAGCAAGTGAAGGCCTGGTACTGGAAACTTCGCCACGTCCGGCTGCTGAGGGTGATGGAGGAACTCAAAAGGGTTTGCCCAATCAGGGAACTCTCTGGATAGGGCTGGGTCTGCCTCCTCTGGTGGCAGCGATTGCAGGTTCACCACCTGGTCCCAGAAGGGAGTGGTAGGAACCTTAGGCACATAGCCAGGCCAGGGTCTCAGGATTACACTGGAGGCAGCCGGCCTGAACTCTAGGCACCGAAAATGGCTGCATGTCTCCTACCCTCTTGATGGAGGCCAATGCAACCAGTAGCAGCGTCTTCATAGACAGAATCTTTAGATCTACTGACTGCAAAGGTTTGAAAGGGACATTTTGAAGTGCTCCAAGCACAAGAGCCAAATCCCAAGAGGGTATGGAGAGAGGTCGAGGAGGATTTAACCTTCTCACTCCCCTAAGGAACCTGACGACCAGGTCGTGCTTCCCTACTGACTTGCCTCCGATGGGGTCATGTTTAGCAGAAATTGCAGTAGCAATATACACTTAGAGGGTGGAGGGAGACAGCCTTCGCTGCAACCCCTGCTGCAGGAAGGAAAGCTCGGCTCTGACTGAGCACTTTCGAGGGTCTGCTTGGTGAGAAGAACGCCACTCAACGAACAGATTCCACTTCAAAGCGTAAGCGTTTCTCGTAGAAGATGCTTGTGCCAAAGTGATAGTGTACGCTACCTCCTGGGTAGGTCACCTAGAACCTCCGCCTCCTGTCCAGGGACCAGACATGGAGTTTCCAGATGTGTGGAAGCAGATGCCATAGAGTGCCTCTGTCTCTGTGAAAGTAGATCCTTCCTCAGAGGAATCCTCCCGCTCCACATATACCCCAAACGGTAATGTGTTTAATACTAATACTGTATGGTGCATTTCTGTTGTTTGTGCATTCTGTGCAATTGTAGTCCATAGTAATTAACTATGGCAGTAATAAATTGCAATATTTGACTTTAAGAATATATTTGTTGACATGTTTGTTATGCTTCTCAATGTCGAATGGGAAATCAGAATCTGACACTCACACAGAATCAGCTCAACAGCTCCATCTTGTGGATTCATGCCTATTTTTATCCTCAAAATTGTCTGCAAGCACCTGTGATTCAGATCCCTGGTGTTACAGCGTCATCTCTTTGGTTGAGATTTACTAAAATGTTTGCATGTATAAAAAATTTTTTTTGTATTAACAACCTTTCCAAGTGATTTGTGTACTCCGAAAGAACAGATTATTTTGCAAGCAACATATAAATGTTTATTTTATTGTCTCCAGATCATCAGTGAGGCAGTCTCATGTGAAAAGCGTCTTACCGCCGAGATCACAGATGCATTTGAAGGGTGACAGATCGAAAGCGGTGACGACATCTCGGCCGCAGATGTTCCAGATAGAGTTCATCAGCTGCATGAACTTCACCATCTCCTCATCAGACCTGAAACACACACATCAGCTGAAGAACAGAGTCTCGTTCACGGAAGACCTTTGAGAACGTTTTCTCACTGGATTTGATTGTTCGGATCCTTTCGACACTCGCATTAATTAATAACGTCAATATCGATGGCTCAGTCGGCGCCTTCGTATAAACATGACAAGCCACTTAATATTAAGTTATACTTTTCTATTTGACTGCACTGATATTATCAGATGAGAACAAAACTTGAACTGAATTGAGCTGAGTAATGACACAATTCAGTCTTCTGAATTTGAATTCATCTCATATTTGATGAAGTTTGCATCATTGATTCTGTTATTTTCCTATGCTAAAACATGCTAATCAGGCTAGCAGTCTAGTAAATCATGTAACATGTTAAAACATGCTATTCATGTGCTAAATTATGCCAGAAACATGTTAGCAATGTGGCAAATCATGTTAAAAACATGTTACCAGCATGCTAAAATATGCTAGAAACAAGCTAAAACATGCTGGTGATGTTAAATGATGATAGCAGCACGTTAATTCATGCTAACAACATGTTAAATCATGTTAACAAAATGCTAACAATGCGTTAAATCATGCTAGCTACATGTTAGCAATGTGATAACCATGCTAGCAACAAGCTAAAACATAATGGCAATGTTAAATCATGCTAGCAGCACGTTAATTCATGCTAACGACATGTTAAATCATATTAACAAAATGCTAACAATGTGTTAAATCATGCTAGCTACATGTTAGCAATGTGATAACCATGCTGGCAATTTTAAATCATGCTAGCAGCACGTTAATTCATGCTAACAACATGTTAAATCATGTTAACAAAATGCTAACAATGTGTTAAATCATGCTAGCTACATGTTAGCATTGTGATAACCATGCTAGCAACAAGCTAAAACATGGTGGCAATGTTAAATCATGCTAGCAGCACGTTAATTCATGCTAACAACATGCGAACAACATGCTAATTCATGTTAGCAATGTACTTTTAAGTAACTTCACATTTTAAGACAAGGCTTTGTCAAGCCCACGTGAAAGTTCACAAACTTTACTAATAGTTAATATTAAAATAACACTGTTCCAGTGGACTCATGTGTGGTTCAGTGATGTGCAGCTGCTCTCACACTTACCAAATAAACCAAACCAACAGCGCTAGTGTGAAATCACCTTTAATTGACTCAGTGATTTAAGAGGACATCAGGGGCAGAAGGAGAGCGAGAGCGTGTGGGTAAATGAACGACCTCCAGCCCTCGTCTTACAGCTTTGTTCTGACGTTCAAGAGCCACGACGAGTTTGATCCAGTTCACGATGTCGCATTCAAGGACCCAAATGTCAAGCAAAAATGTCACACTCACACACACACACACACACACACAGCTCTCACCTGTACAGGGCTTCAAACAGGTCTTTGGAGTTTATCCCAAAAGCCTTCTCATACTGGTTCTTCCCATCTCTGAGGTGGAAACGTCACAACAAAGAAGAAGGAGGTTGTCAAACGGATCCAGGTGTTTGTGCACAGATTCAGTTTCTCACTTCACTGATGCTCAAAGTCACATCAACACTGATTCTACAGAGTCTCTAATTTCAGCTGATGTCGTCAATTCCTCCATCAACCACCTCCATTTCACCTTCATCTAGATTTAGGGTGACCACCTGGCTATTGATCTGTTGCAGGACAGTAAATGTGACAATGCGGGACATGTGTGAGAAACAAATTTACTACTATTAAGCTATTTAAATATTGATATATAATCGTTGTAAAACTTGACCTAGCGAGCCGATTAATGTTTCTGGGTCTGCACACCCTATAATGTTGATCTTCTGGCAACATTAAATCCTGGAGAGAAGAGAATTCTAGAAGTGCACATGCAATAGGAGAACGCGCAAGTAGCCTATAATACCTGAGCGAGAGAGAGAGCATACGTCCAGTTTTGATGCACTTTTGACATTTGTCATTATAATAGCACAATAGAAACCGCCTAAATGAACCGTTAGCGTGAAAAGAAAGTAATGTCTGATATTTGCCATCAATATTTTATTGGTTAAAATGAATGGAGAATATTTTGTGTTTTTCCGTAGGTTTTGCGACCATTTCCGTGAGTGGCGCCAAGCAAATATTTGCCATCAGGATGGATGGTTAAATGCGTTAAATCATCAATTTGGGCAGCTTTGAACAGCTTATCCAGTATATGAGAAGAAATCCTTGGTTTAGCTGTGTTTACCGACTATGATCAGGCCCACACTTATTCCTTCACGCTGTCCACTCCGTTGTCTTCAGCGGGAGAACGTATCTCTACGATATTGCATTGGTTGGTTATTTTCAGAGCTAGAACATGCACATGTAACCCCTCCACCCGGGTCCTACTCGACCCGCTCCAAGCAGGAATCGAACCCAGGGCTTCCGGCATGGGAGTCTAACAAGGAGGCTAAAGGCTGCAACCCCTAGCATCTGTCACTAGAGCATCTCTTGAGGTCAGAGGAGTGAGGTGTACTCGCACAGTGAGGTTTACTCCCATCCGGGTCACGGCACCAATGTAACCCCTCCACCCGGGTCCTACTCGACCCGCTCCAAGCAGGAATCGAACCCAGGGATTCCGGCATGGGAGTCTAACAAGGAGGCTAAAGGCTGCAAACCCTAGCATCTGTCGCTAGAGCATCTCTTGAGGTCAGAGGAGTGAGGTTTACTCACACAGTGAGGTTTACTCCTGTTCGGGTCACGGCACCAATGTGACCCCTCCACCCGGGTCCTACTCGACTCGCTCCAAGCAGGAATCAAACCCAGGGCTTCCGGCATGGGAGTCTAACAAGGAGGCTAAAGGCTGCAACCCCTAGCATCTGTCGCTAGAGCATCTCTTGAGGTCAGAGGAGTGAGGTTTACTCCTGTTCGGGTCACGGCACCAATGTGACCCCTCCACCCGGGTCCTACTCGACTCGCTCCAAGCAGGAATCAAACCCAGGGCTTCCGGCATGGGAGTCTAACAAGGAGGCTAAAGGCTGCAACCCCTAGCATCTGTCTCTAGAGCATCTCTTGAGGTCAGATTAGTGAGGTTTACTCCCATCCGGGTCACGGCACCAATGTAACCCCTCCACCCGGGTCCTACTCGATCTGCTCTGAGCGGGCTTCGAACCCAGGTCTTCCGGCATAGGAGTCGGACGCTCTAACAAGGAGGCTAAAGGCTGCAAACCCTAGCATCTGTCGCTAGAGCATCTCTTGAGGTCAGAGGAGTGAGGTTTACTCCCATCCGGGTCACGGCACCAATATCAATATAACCCCTCCATCCAGGACCTACTCGACCCGCTCCGAGCGGGCCTTGAACCCAGGTCTTCTGGCATGGGAGTCGGTTTAAACTACTAACTGGCCTCCATTACACACATATTGATTTTTAAATGCCAGTTACAGTTTTTATTATATACTGTGGTATTGTAATTTCAGGGATGAAAAATAATAATAATACAGACATAAATGAAATGCGGGACACAACTTGCGTCTTGCAGGATGCAGGACAAAGCTCCAAATTTCGGGACTGTCCTGCAAAATGCAGCATGGGTGGTCACCCGATCTAGATTGTGCGCAACATGTTCTTCAACAGAGTTATGATCATTTAGAGGCCTTAGAAATGTGCTGCAAATATAATACAGTAGACATTTCTCACCGGACGGCGTCGGCCAGGTAATGCCAGCACAGGTAGATGGTTCTGGAGCTGTACTCAATCGAGTGATACAGAGACTTCGGGCTGGACTTGGTCAGAAACACACTGGACATTTCTGTGTTACTGTAGAGAACTAGTAAAGATGTTGAAAAAAGAAAATTACTCACAATGAATTTGTGTTCAGATGTAAAATTTTGAAGCACTGAGGTGAAGATTTAAGATGTTTTGTACTTGTACTTTCATCACATTTAATTCAGAACAGAACCACTTTGACAGATTCTCTGTCTCCTACAAGGATTTTTAAGTAAAAGAAATGAGTGTCACTGTACAAAGAGGTTCAACTTGCTAACATTACTTTATTATGCATTAGGCATCATTTTTCACACTGCAAAAAATTATGTTCTTCCTTAGTATTTTTGTCTGGTTTTCCAGTACAAATATCTAAACATTCTTAAATCAAGAACTGCATATTGAAATATAATAATATGATCATTTTAAATATGAAACTAAAACCACCAGTAGCTGGCGGCAAATCACTGAATGAGTGAGTCATTGAATCATTTACTCAACTGATTCATTCAAAGCAGAAGATTAATTTAGTAACGAAACACAACTAGTTCTGCTATTGATTTGTTTGCAACTATTTCTGTTGCTGAAAGATCTTGTTTCTAAAGTGCAAGTCATTTAATATTAACTTATTTATTGAATGTTCAATCAATATTGTGTTTAAAATCATGCTTATATCGTGAAAATAGCTCACTTTCTCTTGTGATATTGCTTATACCTGTTATTTTATAAATGTATATTATTGTAACATATACTTATACCAATACATTTTTAATCATAACTTGAATTTCTTAAGCATTTGTATAAAAAAATATATATATCTGCCAATAGAAATGTATCTTGATTTAAGAATGTTTAGATATTTGTGCTGGAAAACAAGAAAAAAAATATCATTTTTTGCAGTGCATAATGGAAATGCTAATTCAGACATTAGAAATGTAATTAATTTTCAGATTTTATATGATGATCTTCAAACTTCAAGATTTTCAAGCAGTCCAAAGTGTCTGTAACTGCAGATTCAGCCAGGGCTGGGTAGGTTACTAAAAATGTATTTCACTACAGATTACAAAATGCATGCTTTAAAAAGTAATTTGTAACGTATTTCGTTACATTACTCAACTTTAGTAACTTAATCTAAATACTTTAGAATACTGTGGAATACTAATAATTATGTAACACATACAAATAAGGTAATTGTGAGTTTTTTCTCAGAATTGCATGATATAAAGTTGCAATTGTTATACAGTTATAAAGTCAAAATCATGAGATATAAACTTGCAATATTGAGAAAAGTCAGAATGATGAGATATATAAGAAATTGCAGAATTGCACGCAAAGAAGTTGAGATATAAACTCGCAATTGCAAGAAAAAAAGTCAGTGTTGCAAGTTTTTATCATGTAATTCTGACTTTATAACTTGCAATTATGAATTTAAATCTCCCAATTCTGATTTTATAAAACGCAGTTGTGAGTTTAAATCTTGGATTTTTGAGAAAAAATTCAGAATTGTGAGATTCAAACTCGCAATTGCCAGGTAAAAAGTTGAATTGTGAGATAAAAAGTTGCAATTACCTTTTTTTTTTACAATTACAAGGGACTCAAACAACCGTCGCAAAACATGAAAACAGTCGTGGATCATCCAGTAATGTTTACATCGCTGTTTAAATGACATTAAAACTCAAAGTAATCACTTTGGTAATCTAAAACACTTTTCAGATGTAACTGTAATCTGATTACCACCCATTTAAAATGTAACTGTAATGAAATACAGTGACTCACATTTTGTACTTTAAATACGTAACTAAGTTACTTGTATTTCGTTACTCCCCAACCCTGGATTCAGCTACTATGATACAGTGTTGATCAGTGAACGGTGTGTTTGCGGCACCTGGTCCGTCAGGATTTGTGTGTGCGTTCAGAAGCTCCAGGCCGACGCACGCAGACAGCAGGCGTTCAGTGCCGTCCTCGCTGGTGTTCAGAGCCTCAGCCAGCTGTGACGCGGACATCCACGACACATTCAGCAGCTCAAACACTCCCAGCTCACACGCAGCGAACAGAGTCTGACAGCAAAAATCATGTTCTTGTTTTCCAGCACAAACATCTAAACGTACATTTTACTGGAGAAGAGAAATGACTGAAGATATTAAGTCTTGTTTATTGAGTTTACGCTTAAAACAAGAACAAACATCTGCCAGTGGCGTCAGAAAATAATCTTCTTTTCCTTTTGAATTAAGTTTATTTTTCTGACCCCATTTGTTCTCCGTACTGCAGAATCGCCGAACTCTCATAAACCTGCTTTAAATATCATTTTCCAATTGTATAATAACAGTAGATACAGGAGTTGACATATTCATTTTATTTAAATTAATAAATTCACATCACACCATTTAAAAAAAAAAAAAAAATTCTAAAATAGACAAAAAGAGAATAAAAAGAGTGGAAAATTAGTGTTTAATCTAAACTCTTGATGTTGAATGAAGTTGTTAATTTTACCAAGGTACACAAGCAGTCAAAAGTTTGGAATAATTAAGATAATAATCATAAATGTTTCATCAAATCATCATATCAGAACAATTTCTGAAGGATCATGTGACACTGAAGACTGGAGTAATGATGCTGAAAATTCAGGAATATATTATATTTGACTATATATTCATGTAGAAAACAGCTGTTTTAAACTGTAAAAATATTTCACAATTTTTACAATATTTTCGATCATGTAAACGCTGAGCAGAAGAGACTCTTTCAAAAACATTTTAGCACTGTTCTACTAAAATGACATGTTCCCATCACAATGCATCTGCTAAATGCATGAATGTTCACGTCAGCCTTTACCTTTGACACCAGGAATCCCTCCATGTACTCCAGGATCTTCCTCGGGTACAGCTCTTCGTCTGCCGTGGCCATGTTCAGCAGCGTTTGCTCCGTTCTGTGTGTGAAACTCTGAGCGCAGGGCTTTACAGAGAGACGTAATCAGATTATACAGATTACACACGTCCAGATTGAATGGACACAGAGACGTGCTTTTAATTCAGACCCCAACTTTTATTACTCTGAAAGACAGAAGCTGCTTATTCATTGGTTTCAGCAGATGGAGATCCAACAAAAACAACAGGATCATCCAGAACTCAGACAGATAAAACTGACGTCCGTTTCTAACATGGAAATCAAAACATTTAGGATAACACGGCAAAAAATGATGTCTTTCCTTAAATCGAGACACATTTACGGGAGAAGAGAAATGACTGAAGATATTAAGTCTTGTTTTCTGAAAAATGTATAAAAATGAAGCGAGTTTGTGCTTAAAACAAGAATAAATATCTGCTAATGTGGTCAGAAAAATCACCTCAACTCAAGAGGAAAACAAGATTATTTTTCTGACCCCATTGGTAGATATTTGTTCTTGTTTTAAGCATAAACTCATGTGATTTTGGTTTTTCTTCTTCAGTAAATGTATCTTGATTTAAAAATGTTTAGATATTTGTGCTGGAAAACAAGACAGAAACATTTTACTCTTCAAATTAATATTAAAATTGTGCCACTTTGCAGTCAATATAATAATTTTCTATAAAATAATAAAAATAAGTTAATTTTTGCATGTACTTTGCATGCATTTGAAGATTTGTAAAATGCAGAGATAGTTGTTGCGTTTCTTGACAACCATAAAAAAGAACTGCATTAATATTAATAAGCCATTTCATAATCTTGTGACCATACTTAACATCATTCATCTAGTCTTTTTTTTCTTTATAATGTATTTAATATAAACTCTGTGAACTGAATAAACTCATTTTAGCAAACGTACATGAAGAAACAGGATGCTGTAGTGTTCAATTAAATGTTTTATACAAAAATAAAACACAAACACTTACTAAAAAAAAAAGAATATTATAATTAGCATTTGTTTACCTGCATATCACATCAAAGAACCATGAACATGTGATTGTGTTTATAAATTACTGAATAACCTAAAATCTCAAGGGAACCTAAAGTAAATATTACTTCAGACCCGGTGAGTTCCAGTCATCACACGTCACCTAACGTTCACACATGTTGCATGCCTGTTTTTTTCTTCTAAATTATGGCAAAAACAGAACAAAAATGACATCAAATCGCTTTGAAAACAAAGGTATCATTACATAAACTTAACATCTGTTAATTTTTACCCAAGACTAGACGGTTCACTCTGCAACGCCTTCTAAGTTAAAGAGCCAATCTGGGAAGGAGGCGGGAACCGGCGAACGTTCAACTTAACTTTTAATAATAAAATAAACAAACAATAAAACAAAAGTAAAATGGTGGCAGTTCCTCGCCCACACAAACATAATAAAAACACAACATAAAGTCCAGGCCTGGTCCTCTCTCGTCCTTCACTGTTGTCGCTCCTCTTTTATGCTTCCGGAGCTCCTCCGTGAGAGACACGAGACCGGTGTAGCGCGCAGCTGACGCTCATTATCACTCGCATCACCGGCCTCGCGCTGTTCCCTCACGGCTCTCGCCCGCCCTGCTCGTCACAATCACTATTTGACATTAACATTTATGTGACCGTTCACGTCATGTTTTGATGCTGATTTAAATATGTTGTTTATTTTTGAGTTCGCCAAGCAGTTTTTGAGATTTCAGGATTCCCCCATTCAATTAGATAGGATTTGGTCTTGGATGCACGGCATAGCCGTTGCAAATATGGCCGCCGAGTCTCAATCAGCTCCCTAGTTCAGAAGTCAGCCACATTCATTTACACGATATACTGATTCACGACCTAAGCTGACTTGCAGACACCTTACGTCAATAAATGACGGGTTTTGCTGAGGAAGGGGTTGATCGATGTACCCCGAGTTCTCAAGCCGAATGTCCGACTTTGAGTGGCGTTCCAGACATTGATGGAGTTGAGGAAAACCCAAATTTCCGATCTGTCTGGCAGCAAAAAGCCCTGGGTATACTTCGAGGTTTTTTCGTTTGTTCGTTTTTTTACACACAGGCTGGCAAAGTACTTCACTTGACTCGTAAGAATAAGCAGGCGTTTGACGCATGCGCAGTTTTGAGCAATCACTTGCCACAAGTTACAACCCATGTAAATATATTTTCATGCTGGAGCTGAGGGTACTTTCTAACCTCTTCGCATTCTGTTGCCTATATAGTCCTCCATCATCACTTTAGCTTGTGGTCTGGTTTGTTTGTGCAAGTTTTCTTTGACTACCTTGTGAATCGACGCCCCCAGGGCACGGTGGCCACCTCATGGATAAACTAAAAAAAAATTAAATGTGCACTTGTGTGTCTTGCATGTACAAAGTAATAAAAATCTACTGGTCCGTGAATAGTACACACATACTCTTCTGATGACGAAATTCGCCTCGCGCACTGTACGCTGACCCTCACCGAGAAGTAAAAAGTAATAAAAGTCTGCCGGCCCGCGTATAGTACACGTATACTCTTCTGATGACGAAATTCACGTTGCACGTTGTCACACCGTCCACTTCACCGGCACGACCAGCTCCACCCACACGATTACAATCACCCGAGTTCTAACTATCTGCACCTGTCTTCACTCACGTTCACGCCCTATAAAGGACTCGCACTGCCTCAGTCAGTTGTCTGATCTCGTCTTTAATGGACTACAGACTCACCCGTGTTACTCACCTGCCTTCTTCGGATCCATCGGATGTTCCTTCGTCAACTTCGACTCATCATCAGGCGTGTGCGCGAACCGCTGGACAGTACTCTCACGATCTGCAACACAAAGAAAGAAACCTCACTCTGCAAGCTAAGTCACCTGTTGTTTCACGGACTTGTAAACTCACCATACCCAACCGTATACCTGTTTACTGTTTCCTTCTGTTCAATAAAACCATTGACTTAACTTTACCCTCTGTGTCTGTGTCTGACAGAAGATCAGACCCACCGAAAACATCATGCAGACGACAGCGCAGACCAGCACAACAAACGCATTCGCCGAGTCTGTCCCAGCCGTTCGCGCCACACTTCCTGCAACAGACCCGGTGTCTTCTTCGCTGCACACAGCTGCCTCTGCATGTCCCGTGGCCTGACCAGCGCCATACTAAGGCGAGGCGGAGTGCTCATGCAATGCTCTCTGTTCTTTGAGATCCAGTCACATCTGTTTGTCACGGAGAAAGCACAAGTAATCTACTCACCGGCAAAGCGCTGCGCTGCGCTGGGCTCAGGCTCTTTGGCAATCCAATGCTGCCATCCTGTCCTCTCTTGCTGCTTTCCCCAATCACTTTAAAGAAGTCTTCAGACAAACTACCTCATCTCTATCTGTGTCAGAACAACTCTTCCACCTCTGCCAAGGCTCAGCGTCTGTGGGCGATTACATGCTACTGTTTTGGACCCTGGCTTCCAATAGCGGTTGGAATGAAACTGCCCTCCTGACTGCTTACCGCCAAGGTCTCGATCCCGAGATACGCCAGCTTATGGTGGTCTATGATGACACTATGGGGTTAGAGGCCTTCCTTCAGAAGACTGTCCGTGTCTCCCAGCGTTTCACGGCTTGTGAACGTCATCAACCCGTCATGCAGTCCCCGTCCGCCAGCTTGCCAGCCGCTCTTCCAGCACCTGAACTGACGAACGTCGACAATTATCACCTCACACCATCAGAACGACAACGTAGAATCTCACTCCATCTACGTCTCTATTGTGGTGGTGAAGGTCATCAGTTGCTCAACTGTCCCGTTTGACCCCCTCGACCCTCGGTGAGTAAAATCCAGGTACACCCAAAGGTTTCACATTTAAACTGAACCACTGTATACTTCCTAATTGGTCATTCCTATGTTGCAGCGCAAGCTCTTGTTGACTCGGGGTCTGCAGGGAACTTCATCTCCCGCCAGTTCCTCCGGACGCTAAACCTGAAACGCAAGTGCAGTAACTATCCCATGAAGATACACACCATCTTAGGAAAACTGTTGGGTCGAGGGGTTATAAGCCATCATTCTCCCACACTTACGCTCCACATTGGATGTCTCCATCAGGAGAAAATCTCGTTCATGGTGCTGGACGGTTCTACAACAGACATCATCCTGGGGCGCCCGTGGCTGGCCGATCACAACCCTGTCTGCAATTGGAACACTGGCGAAATCCTCAAGTGGAGTCAGCACTGTATACAAACCTGTCTCATTCCTGATAAGAAAATTCCGAACTCATCTTCTGCCAGAGCCTCCATCTGTCCTGCTCTCCATCTTAACTCCACCTCGGTGGAGAGTCGTGAGACTACCCAGAAACTTACCATCCCTGTCGAATATCGGGCGTTCCAGGATGTATTCAGCAAGCGGCTGGCAACGCAGTTACCACCACATCGGCCATGGGACTGTGCTATTGACCTGCTACCTGGGTCCATACTTCCTAAGGGTAATGTCGCGTTCACTATGTCACGGGTGATCGTAATGTAACGCAGGACAATAGGTGGGAGGTTTCACTTACCTGATTGAAGCACAGACCAGTCAAATCCCAAACAGGTGTGTTAAATCCAGTAATGAATGAGCGCGGGCTATAAGCGGGAGTGAGTATTCATTTTGGCATGTTGTCTCGTCAGGAGAGATGCGCCACCGGTAAGCTGCTGTTTTTATCCATTGAGTTTGTTGTCTGTTGCGTTACTGCTGTGCTGCCGTTATATGTGCGCGGTTTGTATGATTGATAAACTTTTACTTTGGTCACGCTGATAAAAGCTTGTGTACGGTCTGATGTTTAATGTTGTCGGCTTGATAGTATCCGTGGCTAAAAAAGCAAATGTTTGAAATTGGAGCGTTTCACTGTCACACGAGTTACTTCCTGTTTGCGGTGCTGGATGGGTAATGTAGTTAATCACTTTACATTTGTAATGGATTACTATGCTCAGCGATGCCACTTAGAACTACAATCATTGTTTTTCACCTTAAGCCACCAGACTGAGAACGCTTTTGGCTATTGGTTTAATGTGTAACATTGAAATTGTATATTTGGTGTGTGTGAAGTTGTTGCATTTCTGTGTTAATATGCATGTGCTTTGTGTAGTCATTTAGTTTAAACACTAAGTATATTATGATATTTATAAGATTAAATACTGACTATATTGAAATTTATATTTTACTTATATTTGTTTATATTATAATATGTAATATATATTTATATTCAGATTTATGGTATATTATGTATGTGGCTATCAATATTGTTGTTTACATTGTAATCTCTCCATTTCTCCAGGTTTATAACCTGCTGATGTGTGTGGACTAATCAACTGTAATGAAAAATAAATCAGAGTAAATAAAAACCACAACGAGTTGTAACAACGTGTCCTCTCCTGACGCCCCGTTCGGTGGGGATATTCTTATAGAACCGAACAGTTATAAACCGGTGCCCACTGCACTGGATTGAATGCAGCTAAAAGCAGCCACGGACTGCTTCATTAAGGAAGCTCAATCAACCCAGGATCAGCTGACCTCTCACTTCTGTGACAGACCCCAAGTTTATCATTAATCAAACTGCCCGTTGATCAAGGATAAAGGAGCGCGTGTGCACATTGGCATTGACGTCTCTCCAGTCAACACAAAGGGAGTAACAATGGCAGACTTGGAAAAGCTTAAAAGTGTGCGATCAAGAGCACAGGCTTCATTCACCAAAAGGGCTCATACTCTCACCAAACCGGGACTCTTGGAACCGACTGAAGTTCTCAGCGAATGGAAGATTTTCAGGATAGACTTTTCTAAAGTCATAGATACGGGACATGAGTATGCTGAAGCCCTGAGAGAGTCAACGGATAAAGAGGTCATAGAATCTGCAAACCAAATTGATGTAAAGACAGCGGAGTGTGAGAACAGGTTCCTTGAGGTAAAGAATGTCACCCAGGAAACCTTTTGGACCAGCTACGCAGAGAAGGTGTTTTTTAAGCAGGCCAAATCAGCTGAGTCGGCCATCACTCAGGCAGAAGAAGAGGAAGTTAACCCTCGGAATTCAGTCAAGGACCGTAGGCTAAGAAATAGAGGTCTTGAGAGAGAGGTCGCCGAACTCAGAGAAATGCTGGTAGAGTGGAAGGAGTTGGTTCCTGGTTCGAGGGCATTAGATCTGAGGACACGCCACAAGACACTAAAGAAGAGGGTCCTGGCGTTGTCTGACAAACTGGAGGAGGACGAAGCAGACCAAGAAAAGGGTAGAGAAAGAAACCTAGGAGATGATAGCAGCGCGGTATGTGATCCGATAAGAGATGCTCCTTTCCCCTCTCTCCCTGACATGTCTGCCGATCTCCAGCTGAAGCCCAAAACGTATACGGGGGCATTGAACATGAACACACGGCCCCTCTTACAGCAAAGAAGCCCGGAAAGGACCAAAGGAAACTTTAACCTCAAGCCTCAAATCAGCCTTGAAAGAGCACGGCTACCGACTTTCTCTGGTGACATGAGGGACTATTACCGCTGGAAGACTGAGTGGGAGGACCTACAAGAATTGGGTAACCCACAAGGTGTGGAATGTATAAAAAAGTTCCACTTATTAAATAGTCTCCAAGAAAAGGTCAAGAAGGATCTCGTTCTATCTAGCTGTGGATCCGCCGACGATATGTTCAGGCTGCTGGACAGCAAATACGGGAACAAAGCGAAAATAGTCCTTATGATCACCAACGAGGTCCAGTCTCTTCCCCCCGTCAAAGGAAACAATCCAAGAAGAACCATTGAATTGATCCAGGCTGTTGAAAGGGCACTGTGCAACCTCCAGATTCTTGGTGAAGAGGACGCCGTGAAGAACCGTGTTGTTGCTCAATCTCTTGAAAGCAAGCTTCCCAGTTCACTCAAGAAGGAGTGGATTATGCACAAAACTGACCCAGCAAACAGGTTCTCTCCACTGTATCATTTTGATTGCCTCCTAGGATTCTTGAAAAGGCAAGAGGAGATTCTTGAGGAGTTGGATCAGTTGGAGCCAAGCCCTGTGGACAAAGGCCCTGTGGAAAAGGGTGCTGCAGACTACACAGATAAGAGAGGGAGGAAGGCTTTCACTAAATCCACAGCAGGTCAGAAGGACGACTATCCCAGCTGTACTGTCTGTGAAGATGACTCTCATGCCGGCAAGCTATTTGCGTGCAAGATCTTCAGGGAGCAAGATCTCTTAAGAAAAAGGGCCCATGTGAAGAAGCTAGGGTTGTGCTCCAAGTGTTTGAGGCCCCACCCCAAGGATGGTAAAGGATGCACACCCAGATACCTCTGCCCAAAAGTAGACTGTCGGAAAGGAGGGGTGTCGGACCACAATTACCTTCTGTGTCCTAAGCCACCGACTCCAAGAAAGTACAACAGCAGTGAGGAGCAGAGTACCATAAAAATTGGAGGAAAGAAACTTGGCCTAACTAACAAACAAGAGGAGTTTCTGGCAGAACTTACTCCAGAACAAAGAGAGAAATACAAGAATGCATTCTCAAACAAAATATCATCAACTGTATGTGCCAAGGCTGGAGATGGACTGCAAGAACATCCAGTGGTGATGATGCTGATGGAAGTGACGACAAACTCAGGATGCCTTATTGGCTCCCTAATCGACCTCGCATCTGATACCAATTACATCACCAATGAAACTGCCGATC
The DNA here is from genome assembly GCA_038088235.1 of Zacco platypus. Lineage (NCBI taxonomy): Eukaryota > Metazoa > Chordata > Actinopteri > Cypriniformes > Xenocyprididae > Zacco > Zacco platypus. The sequence continues at coordinate 36,935,239 of CM076081.1, read as the reverse complement.
GCCTTGGACTGTGTGGTGAGAACATCAGGCTTATAGTCCATGGAGTCGGGGGGATGAAGAAGACTGTCCTGACCAAACGATATTCCCTGCGGCTGAAGGTGAAGACATCCAAGGGAAAAGTGGCAGAACATAGAATTCTCTGCTATGGCCTGGAAAGCATCGCCGAGGTGACTCAATCAGTCACTGCCGAGCAACTGCAGAAGTTTTTCCCAAATGTACCCAGAGACGAATTGGTCCGTCCCACAAAGATTGACCTTCTTATCAGTCATCGGGAAGGTCGTCTTGTTCCCCAGCCAATCAGGATTGTGGAAGACCTCGTTCTCTGGGACGGTCCGCTAGGAAAGACCGTTGGGGGAACCCATCCCGATCTCATTGAGACAGTCGACATGGCCGTGTACTGCTCCGAAACTCACCTTGCAAGAACCATGAGATCAGCCTCGATGGCGTATAAAGAGACCATCATACCTCGAGAAGAGGAAGAAAATGTGCTTGTCCGGAGCACAGCAACCGCCAACAAAGAGGTCTTCGAGTGGTTCAGGTGGGACAGCATCGGAGCTGCTTGCAGTCCTCAATGTGGTGGCTGCAAGTGTGGTAGGTGCCCCCCTGGAGGAAAAGAAATGACCCTTAAGGAAGAGCGGGACCTGGAAAAGATAAAAGAATGCCTAACATACGTGCTGGCGGACAAACACAGCAACTCTCCCCACTGGGACGCAGCTTATCCCTGGAAGACAGACCTCACAGCACTGCCAAACAATCGGCAGGCAGTGGAGGCGACCTTTAGAAACACTGAGAAGCGTCTGGAGAAAGAACCTGTGTGGAAGGCTGCATACAAAGAACAAATACATGAAATGGTTTCAAGAGGGGCTGCTGCAAAACTCACAAGGGAGGAAATTAACAACTGGGAAGGACCTAAATGGTACATTAGCCACCTGGTTGCACCGAACCCTCACTCCTCCTCAACGCCTGTGAGAATTGTGTGGAATAGTAGCCAAGAGTTCCGAGGCATAAGCCTAAATGATCTCCTTCACAAGGGTCCTGATGTACTCAATCCCATCAGAGGTGTCCTTCTGAGGTTCAGGAGTGGACTCCATGCCGCACTGGGTGATGTAAAAAAGATGTATAACTCAGTGTGGCTGAAAGATGATGAAGTTCACCTCCACCGCTTTCTCTGGAGAGACAACCCTGAGGACAACATTGAGGAGTTTGCAGTCGTCAGAGTAAATATCGGCGATAAACCCGCAGGATGTATTGCCCAAGTTGCAATGAAAGAGACAGCCAACCTTCCTCAGTTTGTTGATATGATTGAAGAACGGCGAGCTCTGACTGAGGACAGCTATGTGGATGACATCCTGACCTCACACGATGACCTCAAGACACTGGAGAGGATCACCAAAGGGGTGGAGGAGATTCTAAGAGCGGGAGGCTTCTTCCTGAAACCATGGGTTCTGTCACGCCAAAGTGGGAGGAGTGAAGCCCATTCTGAAACAACTGTACCCACGACTCTGGTGCTGCCCAACCAAATGCATGATGGGGAGAACAAAGCACTTGGGGTCGGTTACGAACCTGAGACAGACAAGCTTCGGTTGCTGACTTCTATCAACTTCTCTAAGAAAAGAGGGAAAATGAGGACAGGATTTAATCTGAGCATGGAGGATGTCAGGGAAGGAACACCAAATCCCCTTACCCGACGCATACTTCTTAGCCAGATTGCCGCATTATACGACCCGGTTGGTCTTGCCTCACCAGCCAAACAGAAGGGAGTGATGTTGGTACGAGAATCCTTCCAGCAAGCTGGCAAGGACAACCCATCTAAAGACACATGGGATGCCCCTCTCTCACTAAAACTTAGAGAAGCCGCAATAACGCTCTTTGAAGAATTTGTGAGACTTGGCCAGGTAAGGTTTGAGAGAAGCCTCACGCCTCCTGGAGCCATAGGCCCACCGACAGGGATCACGTTCTCAGATGGAAGCGAATCCTCCTATGGAGCCGTACTCTACCTGCGGTGGAAAATCCGAGACAAGGTTGTAATGAAGTTGGTGGAATCCAAGGCTAAACTCACCCCTCTCGATCAAAAGGGAGACGTGATCAAAGCAGAACTCTGTGGCGCGGTCTTCGCTACCCGCCTAAAAAAGTATTTTGAGAAGCACTGCCACATTAAAGTTAAGCAATGGATTCACTTTGTGGACAGCCAAACAATCCTGGCAGCCATCCAAAAGGACAGCTACGGCTTCCAGACCTTTTTCGCAAATCGAATCGGTGAGATTCAGAAAGCCGGACATGTGGAAGACTGGAGGTGGATTGAAGGCAGACGAAACATTGCTGACATACTCACCAGAGGTGCAACTCCTGAGGAACTTAATGAAGGGTCAGAATGGCAGCAAGGCCCTGAGTTCCTGAAATGGCCTAAGGCCGACTGGCCTATGAAGATGGCCAGTGAGATTACACCCTCTGCTGCTGAAGATGTGGGAAAACTTCAGCGGAAAGCCTTCTCAGCAGTGATTACCAGGGCCCAGTCAAAAGAAAAAACTGACCTTAACGGACCTGACATCAAGGCGGACCTCAGACATGGAGTCAACGGTAGATCGACATCACCAGCAGTCCCGGGTGCAACATCAGCAGCAGACAGACAGAGAAGGCCCTGGGCGATTGGTCTGGTAGGCCTTGTGGAACCTCAACGCTTCAGTTCTCTGTCTAAGCTGTGTGGTTCCATAGCCTGGACTCGAAGGGCTGTAGAAACCTGGCTGAAAAAATGCCAGGCACCAGACTCATCAAAGTGGGAGGCAAACTGCTCTATCCTGTCTACTGAGGAGAGAGCGCAAGCTTTCCGAGACCTGGTCCTCGCAGCCCAAGATGGCAGTCAGTTCCTGGACTCAACGCTGAACCGCTTGGTGGTCCACAAAGACGAGAGCACAGGAATCCTTCTCTGTGGAGGACGAATCCAGTCCTGGAAAGAAGATGGAACAGCTGTTCCTTTAATTCCATTTCGTTCATGGCTCGCAACACTACTGTCAAGAGAAGCTCATGACGAGAACCATGAAGGTGTTGCTGCCACGCTTCTGCGCACCAGGAGGAAGGCATGGATTGTGCAAGGTCGGAGGATAGTAAAGAAAGTTGCAAACAACTGTATTACATGTCGCAAACTGAAAGGGAAGATGTGCCAGCAGATGATGAGTGATCTGCCGCCAGAACGCTCCCAGCGTGCTAACCCATTTGAGTATACCACACTAGACCTCTTTGGCCCCTTTGAAATCAAGGATGCTGTCAAGAAAAGAACAGGAAAAAAAGTTTGGGGCATAGTATTCTGTTGCATGGCATCTAGGGCAGTCCATGTGGACCTCGTTGACGACCAATCATCTGAAAGCTTCCTCCAAACTTACTCTCGCTTTGTAGCATTGAGAGGCAGTCCCAGAAAATTGTGGTCAGATAGGGGAACCAATTTCATTGGAGCTAAACCTGCCCTACAAGACTTGCATAGGTACTTGGCTACCTTACGGGAAGCATCCATAGAGGACAAAGCCGCCAAGAATGGGACAGTGTGGGCATGGAACTTTCATCCGGCTGACGCACCTCATCGCAACGGGTCTGCGGAAGCTGCAGTTAAGCTCATAAAAAGGGCTCTCACTAGCCTCGGAGGGACAACAAGGTCACTCACCTGGGGTGAGCTCCAAACCCTCTTCTACCAGGCAGCTAACCTCACAAATGAAAGGCCGATTGACGCCAGGGCACAAGAACAAGAAGACTCTATAGAGTATTTGACCCCCAATACTCTGCTTCTCGGGAGGACCAGGCAAGGGGGAGATACAGGAGGAATTGACTTGTGCACCCATCCCTGGCGCCGTCTCAGATCCATCCAGATTGGTGTGGATATGTTCTGGAAGAAGTGGAGTGAACTGGCCGGACCTAACTTATTCATTCGGCCAAAGTGGCACCAGACCCAAAGAAATGTAGCGATAGGTGACATTGTTTGGATTGCTGATCAAAATGCACTGCGAGGGCAATTCCGGCTCGGACGGATCCAGGCTGTGTACCCTGACAAGAAAGGACTTGTGAGAGACGCAGACGTTAAGACATGTGCAGGGCCCCCTGCCTCCCTATTAGTTGGGCAACTGAAGAGGAATACTCAGCAGCTGACCTCAGTCATCCTACGGCGAGACGTGAGGAGACTGGTAGTCCTCATCCCTGTGGAAGACCAGTGACTCCTAGACCTCGTCTCTTCGGCCACCAGTTCTCCAGGCGCTGCCTAAACACCCAAACCCCCAATTCTGAAGGCATTACCTCAGGATACCTCTTTCTCTCTCTCTCTCTTTTTCTCTCTTCTACTCTCTCACTGGTTGGTATGCTTCTATGCTGCCTTCACCACCACTTGCACCACCATTCACGAAGAATGAAAAGTACATACCCCATATACCAAACCTGGCAGAACACCACACATCTGTCAGGGGAGGTGCCTGAACAATGACAATGGTGTCCTATTCTTCATGAAGAAAAAAAAAAAAAAAAAAAAAAAAAAAAAAATTGTATATATTGTGTGGTGTAATGTTTGCCTGTGACCGCCTTAAATCACATGATCAGTCGGTCAAGTGGGAGGTGTCGCGTTCACTATGTCACGGGTGATCGTAATGTAACGCAGGACAATAGGTGGGAGGTTTCACTTACCTGATTGAAGCACAGACCAGTCAAATCCCAAACAGGTGTGTTAAATCCAGTAATGAATGAGCGCGGGCTATAAGCGGGAGTGAGTATTCATTTTGGCATGTTGTCTCGTCAGGAGAGATGCGCCACCGGTAAGCTGCTGTTTTTATCCATTGAGTTTGTTGTCTGTTGCGTTACTGCTGTGCTGCCGTTATATGTGCGCGGTTTGTATGATTGATAAACTTTTACTTTGGTCACGCTGATAAAAGCTTGTGTACGGTCTGATGTTTAATGTTGTCGGCTTGATAGTATCCGTGGCTAAAAAAGCAAATGTTTGAAATTGGAGTTTCACTGTCACACGAGTTACTTCCTGTTTGCGGTGCTGGATGGGTAATGTAGTTAATCACTTTACATTTGTAATGGATTACTATGCTCAGCGATGCCACTTAGAACTACAATCATTGTTTTTCACCTTAAGCCACCAGACTGAGAACGCTTTTGGCTATTGGTTTAATGTGTAACATTGAAATTGTATATTTGGTGTGTGTGAAGTTGTTGCATTTCTGTGTTAATATGCATGTGCTTTGTGTAGTCATTTAGTTTAAACACTAAGTATATTATGATATTTATAAGATTAAATACTGACTATATTGAAATTTATATTTTACTTATATTTGTTTATATTATAATATGTAATATATATTTATATTCAGATTTATGGTATATTATGTATGTGGCTATCAATATTGTTGTTTACATTGTAATCTCTCCATTTCTCCAGGTTTATAACCTGCTGATGTGTGTGGACTAATCAACTGTAATGAAAAATAAATCAGAGTAAATAAAAACCACAACGAGTTGTAACAACGTGTCCTCTCCTGACGCCCCGTTCGGTGGGGATATTCTTATAGAACCGAACAGGTAAGGTATACCCTTTGTCCATCCCGGAGCAGAAGGCCATGGATGAATACATCTCCGAGGCTCTCCAGCAAGGATTCATCCGTCCTTCTACGTCCCCTGCCGCTTCAAGCTTCTTCTTCGTCGCCAAGAAGGACAGAGGCTTGAGGCCCTGTATTGATTACCGGAAACTCAACACCCAGACTGTGAAGTTTCGATATCCCCTTCCTCTGGTTCCTGCTGCGCTTGAACAACTCCGCGGAGCCAGTCTCTTCACTAAACTGGATCTCCGAAGTGCCTACAACTTGATCCGTATACGCTCTGGGGATGAGTGGAAGACCGCCTTCATTACTCCATCTGGGCACTACGAATATCTGGTAATGCCGTATGGCCTGGCGAACTCACCTTCGATATTCCAAAACTATATGAACGAGATCTTCAGAGATCTCCTCCATAAATTTGTGGTCGTTTATATCGACGACATACTAATCTACTCCCGATCCCTTCAGGAACACATTCGCCAGGTCCTCCAAAGGCTAAGAGCTCACCGTCTCTAACTAAAACTCGAGAAATGCGAGTTCCACATCCCCGAAGTGCAGTTCCTCGGCTATAACATCAACCAGCACGGGGTGAAGATGGACCAGAGGAAGGTGGAAGCCATCCGGAAGTGGCCTGAACCTCAAACAGTTAAGGAACTTCAGAGGTTCTTGGGGTTCGCCAACTTCTATTGAAAGTTCATCCGTAACTTCAGTCTGCTGAGCTCACCTCTGACAACCTTGCTCAAGAAGGGGCCCAAGTCTCTGTCCTGGAACCCTCAGGCGAGCCAAGCCTTCCAAACCCTCAAGAACGCCTTTAGTACGGCACCGGTCCTCCGTCATCCAGATCCTGACCTGCCATTCCTCATCGAGGTGGACGCCTCTCAGACAGGAGTCGGTGCCATAGTTTCCCAGCGGTAGGGTGACCCCGCTCGCCTTCATCCATGTGCCTTCTACTCTCACAAACTTTCCCCGGCGGAGCAGAACTACGACGTTGGGAACCGAGAGCTTCTCGCCATCAAGCTTGCTCTCAAGGAGCGGAGACACTGGCTGGAGGGAGCCAAACACCCGTTTGACATCATAACTGACCATCGAAATCTGGAGTATCTCAGGGATGCCAAACGTTTGAACACTCGCCAAGCTCGCTGGGCACTCTTCTTCACGAGATTCAACTTCATAGTCACTTACAGGCGTGGTGAGAAGAACATCCAAGCCAATGCCCTTTCCCATAAAACCATTGACTTAACTTTACCCTCTGTGTCTGTGTCTGACACACGTATTCTTCCGATGACGAAATTCGTGTCGCGCGTACTCTTCCGATGACGAAATTCATCAGAAGAATACACAGAAGTTTTTCAGATTGTCCGTCGCGGCGTCTCCATATTTATGATTCTTTGCAGTCTGCAGCTGCTTCCTACACGAACTGGATCCTTCTGGAAACCGAAAGTAACTCGCTCGCGCTAAACGTACTTTGAATTCTTGCACCTGGGAAGTCGACACCATTACGACTAAAAGTTTGCTAAGAAGTATTTCCAACTAAAACCAAGCGGTATTTGACTAAGCGAATCCATAGCAGACTGTGGTGGGCGTGGCCTTGCACTGCAACAGCCCAGTGCATTATGGGTGCTGAAATTTTACCTGTTAGACCAGTGCTTCCCAAACTGTGGGCCGTGGCCCCCCGGTGGGCCGTAGCGGTATTGCAAGGGAGGCCGTAGCTAGTCCAAATCAATATACTAAAATAATTAAAATATTCCAATTATTCTAAAATTAGATTTTTTTGAAACTATGTAAGGTTAGTGTTATGGATTTAAATATATTTGTAAAGAATTTTTACATCATAGTTCTCATAATTCACGTGAAATTCTTACAAACTTGTTAATAAATGTATTTGTAGGTAAATGTCGGTATATATTTTTTAACAGCGGGGTCGTGGAGCTTGTGCAATGATTTTGGTGGGCCTTACCCCTCTTAAGTTTGGGAAGCTCTGTGTTAGACAAAAGGGAAGACAACATCACTTAAAAAAAAGCCCATTTTGCCTGTGGTAAAGTACCCTTTAATGTTTTGTATAACAATAAAATGTAAAATGAATCAAGATACTCCGTAGGATCCAAAGCACTGCTTTATTGAGACCTGCCGGGAAGGTAACTTGAGTTAATACGAATTACAAACATGTCCTTCAGTGGCGCTTCTGCCATAAAACAGTCTTTACATGTGCGTCTTCAACCTAAATCAAGTACTGTGCTTGTGCCGAGGAAAATGACGGCTGTCCATCCAACTTCTACAAAGTTTGAGAGTCCAATATTGAAATGTTTGAAATAAACAGATAATAAACTCTTTCAACAAAGTCAAATTCAAGTCATAAACCAAGGACTGTAGTCTATGGAGAATAATAACGCTGAACGAAACAATCCTAAAGAAATCTGTGGCACAGACTACAACAATCAAAGCTTTCAGTCTTCGTAAGGCAAACTTAAACAAGAAAACGTGATACTGATGGGAAAAATACAGTCACATGAGGTCATGATACTGTAGCGTTTAATTCAAGCAGTGATTCTTACAAACTGGTCAAGAACATGTCCGGGTCATAATTCACCTCAAAAATCGAGAGAGATAGAGAGAGAATAGAAAGAAATAAAGAAAGAATGAGAAAAAGAAAGAAAGAAATTTTCTGTTTGAAGAAAATGAGGCCTATATAATTAGAGACAATATTCAGGGATTGTTTTTCCGAATCACAAACAAGTTCAAAAGCAAAATGTATGGATGCATTAAAGATATTATGCTGAGAAATGGAGGGAAAATGTGCTCAATTACCATAAATAACCTGAAATAATAATAAAAAAAAACTCCTAAAAAAAAAAAAATTAATTTGCTAAAAAAAGTAAAAAGTCTTATTGATCCTAAAACTAATTTTCTTTATGAAAAATATAATTTGCTGTAAAACTTAAAAGAAAAAAAAAACGAATGAAGAAAAATATAAATTAAAAAATTTATATATAAAAATAAAAATTATTGTTTTTTATGGAGGAATAAAAAATACAATCCCAAAACAGGCCTAATTGTCATTATGAAAAATTTAATTTGCAAGGGGAAAAAAATAATGAAAAAATTAAAATAAAACCTTAATGATCCTAAAACAGGCTTCATGTTTTCTTATGGAGAAAAAAAATCAAGGAAAAATAAAAAAATTCAATTTTAAAACAGGCCTAATTTTCATAATAAAAATTGTAATGGTGAAAAAAAAAAAAAAAAAAATTATATATATATATATATATATATATATATATATATATATATAAAAATAAAATAAAAAATTATGAAAATTTTTTTCAAATTATGGGAAAATTATGAGGAAAATTAAAATAAAATCTAAATGATCCTAAAACAGGCTTCATGTTCTTTATGAGCAAAACAATTTGCTGGGAAAAATAAAAATAAAATCTTATTGATCCTAAAGCAGGCTTCATGTTTTCTTATAGAGAAAAAAAATCTAGGAAAAATGAAAAATTCAATTTTAAAACAGGCCTAATTTTCATAATAAAAATTGTAATGGGGAAAAATAAATATATATAAAAAAATAAAGCCTAAAACAGACCTTCGTGTCATTATGAAAAAATGAATTTGCTGGGGAAAATTATGAGAAAATTAAAATAAAATCTAAATGATCCTAAAACAGGCTTCATGTTCTTTATGAAAAAGACAATTTGCTGGGAAAAATAAAATCTTACTGATCCTAAAGCAGGCCTCATTTTCTTCATGCAAACGATCGTTTCTTAATTTCCTTTGTATTTTTGTGGTGAATGTGACCAGGACGTGTTTCTCACACTGTAGGTTTCTCTTCTTCTCTCTCTCTCTCTCTCAGTACCGTCTGGACCGGTGGTGCGCGTGTCGCCCGCGTCCTCGACTGGACGAGCGACTCCTGCTGCTGCTTCCTCTGCGGCTGCGGCTGCTGCTGCGGCTCTTGCTGCTGCTCGAGCCGTGACTGTGCTTCCTGCGGCGCTCCGGACTCGCTCCGTGACGCCTGTGTCGCGTCGTCCGGCTCCTGCTCCTCCTGTAACTGGCGCTGCGCTCGCGGCCGCGCCTCCGTCCGTTCCGACTGTGACTGCGCCTCCCGCCGCTGCGGCGCCGCGCGTGATTGCCGCGCTCGCGTCTGTCGCCGTCAGCTGCCACTTTCTGCTCCTCGGCGTTCTCCTGTTTCTTCGGTTTGCCGTCCTGCTCGTCCGGCTTCGCCGGGGTCGCCGGCTTTATCTCGTCCGCTTTGGGCGGCACGCCGTTCACCTGCGTCGGCGCGTCGCAGATCTGAAGGTCCAGGTCGATAACGGTGTTGTCGCAGGTGAGGGCGCTCTCGTCCTGGCCGTCTGTGTTCGTGCTCTTCTTCAGCAGATTTCCCAGCAGTCTGTCGCGCAGCTCGCGCTCTTTCCTCTGGAGCTCCAGCGCGCGCGCTTTCTCCGCCTCCACGCGCCGCAGCTCCTCCTCCTGCTGCCGTCTGCGCTCCTCCAGCTGCTGCAGCCGCGCCAGCTCCGCCTTCTGCTGCTCCTGCTGCTGCTGCTTCAGGCTCTGACGAGACAAACACGCTGCCTTCAATCAATCAAATCGCTTTTATTTTGTTCCAAATTCAGTTTTCTGGACTCAGTTTTAATGCTTAAATTAAATTTTAGTAATCAAAAAAGAATGTCTAATCAAATAAACTCAATAGGTTATAGTTAAATTGTATAAGAAATATTACATTTTTAGGGCCCTTTGGAAATCCATTTTATTTTTGTCCAAATTCGTTTTTTTTTCTCTCCTTTTTACATTTTTAGCATTCCGGGTTTTTTTCCCCGTTTTAATGTTTCTGGACTCACTTTTAATGATTCATTTAAATTTTAGTAATCAAAAAGCATGACTAATTAATTAAAATCATGAAACGTATACAATTTAACAAACAAAAAATATTGAATTTTAAGGCCCTATGAAATGAATTTTCCTAAATTCCACTTTATTTTTTCCCCCCAAATTACATTTTTATTTTATTTTTTTTGCATTCCGTTTTAATGGTTTTATTACATTTTAATAATCAAAATTGAAACAATGAAACATATACAATTTAACAACAATTTGTTAAAAGTTTAATAAATATTATGTTTTTAGGACCCAATGAAATCCTTTTATTTTTGTCCAAATTCCTTTTATTTTTTCTCCTTTTTACATTTTCAGTATTCCATTTTAATGTTTCTGGACTCACTTTTAATGATTCATTTAAATTTTAGTAATCAAAAAGCATGACTAATTAATTAAAATCATGAAACGTATACAATTTAACAAAAAACATTTTTGAATTTAAGAAAAATTACATTTTAAGGCTCTATGAAATGAATTTTCCTAAATTCCACTTTATTTTTTCCCCCCAAATTACATTTTTATGTTATTTTTTTTTGCATTCCGTTTTAATGGTTTTATTACATTTTAATAATCAAAATTGAAACAATGAAACATATACAATTTAAGTTTAATAAATATTATGTTTTTAGGACCCAATGAAATCCTTTTATTTTTGTCCAAAGTTTTTTTTTCCTTTTTAAGTTCTCTTCATCCCAAAGTGTTTTGGTTTTACAATTTTCTGCTCTCCATTTTAATGATTAAATTAAGTTTTTGTAATTAGAAAAACATGACTAATTAACTGAAATTATGAAACTTACACACTTAAATAAAAATGTATTAGAAGTTTAAGAAAAAATTGGTTTCATGACCCTATGAGATCCCTTTAATTTTCCCCAAAATTAAAATGATGGATGAAAAATTGTGTGATTATTCCTTAAAAAAAAAAAAAAGTTTCATTAATTTTATTATTATTATTATTAATTATTTTTATTATTATTATTCCTACTCCTTTGAGAAGTCCAGTAATATATTACAGTCATAATTTCTTCAAGTTAAACTGAACTTTTATTTTGGCGGTTTATTTTGTTACTGTAATATCAGGTGTCAATGAATAAGGTCATGTGACTGACCTTTGCTCGGCTCAGTAACTCCGCGATGAGCCGGATGGACTCCAGGTTCCTCTGAGCCAGCAGCAGTTTCCTCTCCTCCATGGCGATCTTCAGGTGAAGCTTCTTCTGTTCTTCCTCCTGCTGCTTCTTCATCTTCTTCTGGTTCTTCTTCTCCTCTTTCTCCTTGATCTTCTGCTCTCGTTTGCGCAGTTTCTCCTCTCTCCTCCTCTCCTTCTCCTGCTCCTCCTGCTCCCGCTGTTTTCTGAGACAGGATGAACACAGCGAGGTTAACAACATCATGAAGGTCATAATGATATTCCTCTGATAATAATCAGAACATTATGAAGATGTATTGCTGCATATAGATGAAGATGATTTAAAGTGACTTGTTGGTTCACATGACAATGAAAACCATGTTTAAGGTAAAGAGTGTGAAATAGTTTAGAGAGAGAGAGTTTAAAAACAGAGTTTTATGTTTGAAGCAGCTTTAAAAGCCTGAAGTTTCAAGGACTTGAATTCAAAGTCGTTTTCAAGTTTGAATCTGCTGATAATGTTCAAAGTTTGAAGGTGTAAGTCTCTCAGATAAACAGATTGTCATGCGGTTGCTAGGGTGTTGCTATGTGGTTGCTAGCTAGGTCACTCAGGGTGGTTGCTAGAGAGTTGCTATCCAGTTGCTAGGATTTTGCTATGCAGTTGTAGAGTACTCTGGCTGGTTGCTAGGGTGTTGCTATGGGGTTGCTAGCCTATTTGGGGTGGTTACTAGGGTCTTGTTTTATGGTTTCTAGGGTACTCAGGGTGGCTGCTAAGGTTTTTCTATGTGGTTACTAGCTAGGGCACTGCTATGCAGTTGTTAATGTATTTTGGGTGGTTACTAGGGTGTTGCTATACGGTTGCTAGAGTACTCTGGCTGGTTGCTAGGGTGTTGCCATGTGGTTTCTAGGGTATTCTGGGTGGTTGCTAAGTTCTTGCTATACGGTTGTTAGGGTATTCAGAGTGGTTGGCAAGGTGGTTCTATGTGTTTGCTAGCTAGGGCACTCAGGGTGGTTGCTAGGGTATTGTTATGTCGTTGTTAGTGTATTCTGGCTTGTTGCTAGGATGTTGCTATGCAGTTGCTAGGGTGCTCGGGTGGTTGCTAGGGTGTTGCTGTATGGTTGCGAGGCTATTCAGGGTGGTTGCTAGGGTCTTGCTATACGGCTGCTAGAGTACTCAGGGTGGTTGCTAAGGCGTTTCTATGTGGTTGCTAGCTAGGGCACTCAGGGTGGTTGCTATGTGGTTGTTAGTGTATTCTGGGTGGTTGCTAGAGTGTTCCTATGCAGTTGCTAGGGTACTCATGGTGCAGGGCTCCAGACTAACTTTTCCACTGGTTGCACTGGTGCTACCTACTTTCTCAGTTGGTCGCACCAGCACATGATTTGGTCGCACATTTTTTTTTGTTTGTTTGTTTTACAACAATTTTAATCAATGTATGCATGATGAATGGTCGTCTTAATGGTAAATATATTAAATCACAGTGGCTGATGGCTGATATAAATCTGATATATGTATAATTTATATTTATTTTAATTCATAATTAATAAATTAGAAATATGAAAAGTATGAAAATTAAATGAATATATATAAAGCCATAATATATATATTATAATATAATATATATATTTATATTATATTTATTTATATAATATATATATTTATATATATATATATATATATATTTATATTTCGATCGCGTTTCCAGTGAAGCTGAACTGAAGTCCGAATTAATTTCACACGGACAGACTGTGTTGAAGGTAAATGAGAAAATATTAGCCATTAGTTTGCCTTTCTGTAACTAATAATATAAAAGCAAACACAATACTTTCCCACATACAGTTTACTTTCTTTCTTTGTTGTGGTTGGTCAGACAAAATAAACCCAAAATTTTCAGTCCATCCACATTTGAGTCATCTATTTTGCTATTTTGTCAGTTTTTGAGTCGCTGACAGACTAACTGTGCGTCCACTGGTGCGGAGCGCGAGCGTTTTCAACACACCAGCGGTTACACAACGTAAGCAATGATGCTGCGTTTGAATTTTCGCGACAGAGACGTGCTTATATACATTATCTAGACAACACTTTTTGACATTTGCGCAGGCCAAACATTTTTCTCTCGTGGCCTATTGAGGAACTCTGGTCTGAGCCATTGCTGTTGAAGTAACTTAATGCCTTTCTACCTGTGCGCTCATCATCAGCTGTGTCTGTATGCATGGCTCGTCCTTTCCACCAGAACCCTTGACCTCCAATCTTTGTTTTAAAGTATTCAGCTATTGACCTTTTCATTTTTATATGGCTTAATTCCTAAATTTGCTGATTTCCTAATTGGCGCGTTTCATCATCATTGAGCAATGCCCGTATACGTTCGCTCTCTAGGGTTAATAAATAGAACTGCATGTGTCTTGCGGAAGAACATTGTAGCCGGAACTACTTCTCTCTGTTTGTCTATGACGAGTCACGCAGGTACTGTGATGCTCCGCAGCGCAGCCGAACCTGGTCTGAAATAGTCCGAATATAAACACTTATTATAGGCGCACCGTAGTGATTCAGGACAAGACACAAGCACGGTTTGGAAAATGGATTCATGATGTACTTGTTCATTTTGAAAACAAAACGGTTACGGACAGCAGCAGCTGCTGATGCGTTGTTCAGTTACACACGCGCGAATAACATGATCATGCACTCGCACAAATGCGACCACATAAAATTTTAACTGGCACATTGCCAAAAAAAGGTCGCATATGCGACTATTTTACTCGCAGTCTGGAACCCTGTGGTGGTTACTAGGGTGTTGCTATGCAGTTGCTAGATTACTCTGGCTGGTTGCTAGGGTATTCGGGGTGGTTGCTATGGTGTTTCTATGTGGTTGCTAGCTAGGGCACTCAGGGTGGTTGCTATGTGGTTGTTAGTGTATTCTGGGTGGTTGCTAGAGTGTTCCTATGCAGTTGCTAGGGTACTCATGGTGGTTACTAGGGTGTTGCTATGCAGTTGCTAGATTACTCTGGCTGGTTGCTAGGGTATTCGGGGTGATTGCTATGGTGTTTCTATTTTGTTACTAGCTAGGGCATTCAGGGTGGTTGCTAGGGTATTGCTATGTGGTTGCTAGGGTAAACTAGATGGTTGCTAGAGTGTTGCTATAAAATACATACAGCTTAAATAAGCTGAATTAAGTGTAAAGGGCTCATACCTCTCTTCCTCCTTCCTCCGCTCCTCTTCCTCTTTCTCTCGGCGTTTCTGCTCCTCTCGTTGTTTCTCCAGCTCCTGGAGTTTCAGTCGCTCCTGCTGTCGTTTCTTCAGGGAGGAGTCACTCAGGTGTTTCGTCGTGTCAAAGGTCACCTGAGAGGATGAATGGTTCAGGTTATGCTTATAATGTTATTTTTTCTTTTTAAATAAGTAAGTATGTATTAACAGGCAGAGACACAAACACTACCATGATGTACAAACGCTTTAGTATTTAAATTAGAAATATAATTTTAATATTTAATGTTTGTTTTTTTTACAAATAAAATGTGCTCAATGCAAAAAAAAAAAAATAGGCTTCATTTTAATTTAGCAAAATATAATTTCATGTTCTTTCGTTTGTTAAACGGTTTTGAGTTCTTGATGTCAGCACACTTTATCTTCAGTTTTCACCAATGCTTTGGCTGAAGTTGACGGTCGTGATGAAGTGAGGGACAGCGCTCGATTAGCTGAACTCCGTCTCCTCCAGTGTCTCTGCTGAATAATCCTTGAAATCATAAGACAGCCCAGCGGCGGCTCGTTTAATTAAAGGCCCTTGAGGTGCGGGTGTTATTCAAGAGCTCCAGCTCATTAACACAATCCTCTTGTACTAGAGCTTCACATTATACGCCTGAAGAACTGCCCGAGTAATTAAAAAAGAAATCTGCTCGACGGCAGAACGCAGCCGCGGCGTGTTCGAGTCGAGCGGCGACAAAATAAGCTTCTGACAAACAACCGTCAGGAACTGCAGCCAGAACACTCTGAGCTCTGTGTTAACTACAAATAAAACCACTCTCACTACATCAAATAAAACAACGTTAACTGAAATAAAATATAAAAAAACATGAACTTTTTCGTTTAGTTTAAGTACTAAAATAACTCAAATAAAAATGAAAATTAAATCTAAATTTATCTAATAATCTCTAAAATTAAAGTGAAAACAACATGTAAATTCAGAACAAACTCTAATAGTATATGAGCGATACTAGAAAACACTGTTACACACTTGCATGAAATTTCCTACAGAAACTGTGCATGATTATGTTAAAATATAATATAAATGATCATATATGATTTTATATAAATCCATTGGTCTGAAACCTGGAAATCAATTTTGAAGGAATAAAACTTTATGATGTAAAATGGAAAAAAGTCTAATTGTAATAAACAGTGATGAAGAAATGAATTTATTAATTAAGTATTAAATTAGAAAATACAACAAATAGAAGCCTTCTGATAGACTCATATATATATATAATTAAATATTGTTATTAAATATTAATTATATATCACTGTGATAACTATAGTATATATATATAAAATTAAATATTACTATTAAATATTAATTATATATCACTGTGATAACTATAGTATATATATATGTATAATTAAATATGATTATTAAATATTAATATATATCACTGATAACTATAGTATATATATATATATATAAAAAATTAAATATTACTATTAAATATTAATTATATATCACTGTGATAACTATAGTATATATATATATATATATATAAAAAATTAAATATTATTAAATATTAATTATATATCACTGTGATAACTATAGTATATATATATATAAAAAATTAAATATTATTAAATATTAATTATATATCACTGTGATAACTATAGTATATATATATATAAAAAATTAAATATTATTAAATATTAATAATATATCACTGTGATAACTATAGTATATGTATATATATATATACATATACTATAGTTATGTACAATTAAATATTATAATTAAATATTAATTATATAGCACTGTGATAACTATAGTATATATATATATATATATAATTAAATATTACTATTACATATTAATCATATATCACTGTGATAACTATAGTGTATATGTATGTATAATTAAATATTAATTATATATCACTGTGATAACTATAGTATATATAATATATATATATATATAATGCATTTATATATATATATACACACACACAATTATTGTAATATATATATAATAAACATAAATGATAATTGTGTTAATAAAAATGCTAATTGTAATGTAATTGTATTATACTGTTTGTATTTAATTCTAATTATTTCTCTGTTCTCTTGTGTGTGTGTGTGTGTGTATGCACGTACATTATATATATATATTTCATAATTATTCATGTTCATGTTGTCATAGAAAAGGTCGAGGACGTGAACAGAATCTCAGCGCTCACGTAGACATGAATGAAGAGACAAACTGAGATTCAAACTGACCTTGATGCTGCACGCCACGGCCTTCCCATCATCCCCTTTAAACATCAGCTTCATCCCTCTCAGAGAGTCCATGGCTTTGACGAAGCCCGTGTGATCCAGATACTGCACGTATCCTTCAAAGTTCAAGTGTCCTCCGAACGAGAACGTGTTGAAGTTCTTCCCGGTCATCTCTTCACGGTAGGGATCCAGCATGGGAATGTCGACGTTCCGAATCTTGCCGAACCGCTCGAAAACGGTTTTGAGCGCCGCCTCCGAAGGCTTGTCGGGAGAGCCGTCCTTCTGGGCGAACCACTTGCACGGAAGCCCCTCCAGATGCACGGTGTCCGGCCGCTCTCCGGGAACCGTCTCGTTCATGTCCTTGGCGTCCCGGAAGAACGAATCCCAGTCGTGGCGCGTCGGGAAGTCCACTTTGTTCTCAGCCGTGCGCACCTTCAGCACGTCCGTGAATCCGCTGAGTTTGATGCACTTCCCCTCGAGTTTGGTCAGGATGCGCTTGACCACGCTCTTGTTCTCCACCTCGCCTTCGAAGCGGATGAAGTCCATGGTGCTCTTGGAGATGCGGAGCGAGGAGAACTGGTCCGGCTGCGCCATGGACTTCAGCCTCTCCATCACCTCCCAGTTGGAGATGGATTTTCCCGGCATCTTGAGATGAGGGAGAGCCACGCTGATGGTCATTTTGGCGATGGGCTTCAGGTAGAGGTTGTACTCCGGACACAGATCCACAGCCTCGGCCGTGTCGTTGACGATGGACGTCATTATGGACGCAGACGCTTCAGCTGAACACTACGAGAAAGAGAAACGGACAGATCAGTGTGGAAATCAATTAGGAAAACCCTGAGATGATGTTTAAACTAAGCCGTCAAATCAGTTCTTATTTTTAATTGTGCACATCATTATTGTTTTAAATTCATGTTCCTCATAATCTTGAATCAGAATCTCTTCTCTGATGACGAGGGCGGGGCCACCTGTCACTCACATGAGATCCACCAATAGCAAACCACAACCAATCAGCTCCTCACAAAGAAAATCAAGCCCCGCCTACATTTGTTCTTGTTTGTGAAGCGTTTCACTCGATATATATTTTCGGCTCTTGGCAACTAAAATCGACCGCCTGTTAAATTTCACTGCAAGTTTTCAGATCGTTTTGTGAATTTCGATTAAATATCTGGGCAATTTTCATAACTGGTCATAAAACAACTCCATATCGATCCAGTATTCATCTGAATCACTGTTATTATCGTTAACTATAACTATAACTAAAAGACTCAAATACATTCATGTTGATTAAAATGAAATTAAAAAATCTAAATGAATTTTTTTTTTAAATAATAAAAATGACCAAAACACTCAAAAATTAACTAAAATGATTAAAATACATTCATGTTGATTGAAATAAAATGAAAAAAAAAAATCAAAATACATTTATTTTAAATAATAAAAAATGACAAAAACACACAAAAATTAACTAAAATGATTAAAATACATTCATGTTGATTGAAAAAAATAGAAAAGTAGAAATGCATATTTTTAAAAAAATAAAATAAAATAATAAAAAAGACAAAACGCACTAATTACTAAAAATTAAAATAAAATGACAATATATTTATGTTGATTTAAATGAAATAAAACCTAAAAACATATTTAAAAAAATAATACAAATAAACAAAATACTAAAAAAAGTAACTAAAATGACAAAAATATATTTATATTGATTTAAAATAGAAACTAGAAGCAGTATTTTTTTTAAAAAACTATAAAAATGACAAAAACTGTAATATTGACAAATTAAATAAGTAAATATTTCAGTCAGCTGACTAACATGTCTAATTTTTCTTTTTACTAAAACATAATACAAATAACTACAAACTCAACAAAATAGAAATACATTTTTAAAAAAAGACAAAAAAACAAAATTGCTAAAACTTAGATGATTAAAATACATTCAAGTTAATTGAAGTAAAATAAATGTGTTTATGAAAAAAAAAAAATCAATTATACTTTTCAGCAAATAGTTCAGTTAGTTGCCACGGAAACATTTCCAATTTCCATTCAGATATTAAAATGACTTAAACCAAAAATAATAAAAACAGACCAATTTAAAATAAAACAAATAAAGTACTAAAACTTAAAATTTAAATAAATTTGAAAAAAAAAAAAAAACATACGATATTCAAGTCATATTAATATTACATGACCAATTATGATATTAATAATACTAAATGAACACAGAACATCTCATAAACAAAAATACTGAGTCTGTCCTGGTTATTATTACAGGACGAGCAGAAGAAAACACTCATGGATTATGATTTTACTACAGTAAAAACTGATGTAACTGTGGTATTCTGGTGTAAAACATAGTAAAATTCTGACACACTGTCCAAAACTCCTGACATCCCCAAATAAACCTCACAGAGAGTCACTGAGACTCACAGAGGATCTGATCATGAAATAATAACATTATTATCGATGAGTTATTGATTTCTGAATCATTTACTGGTTTAAACCATCAGTGACGGATCATGAAGACCTTCATCTGAGCTCACCTGGTCTTACTGGCTCGTGGGCGAAGGTGAAGGGAATCAAACTTAGACATAAATCACCACTAACCTTTCTGAACTGTTCGGGCTGCAGCATTAATAACAACAGTAGTCCGCTCACAGTTGAAACAAACGGACATGATGTTTACAGCTTCCGCATACGTCACTCGAGCCGGAACGGAAGTCACGGAGACGCTCTGCTGCTCTCACGTGGTCACTGTTTTACCTGCAGCTTTTACACTTCAAATTCATGGAGATTAAAACACACGGTGACTTTGTGGATTGTTGTGGAATGTTAATCGAAATTAATTTAAGTTAATTAAATTAAATAATAAAACAAAACATAATACAACAAAAAATTAATTAAATTAAATTAAATAATAAAATGAAATGAAAAATAAAATTAAACAAACTGAATAAAATAATGAAATAAAAAACAAAAATAAAATAAAATAAAAAACGAAAATTAAATAAAAAATAAAATAAAAATAATTATGAAATATTACCTGTAATATTTTGTCATTTTTTTTCTTTTTTTTAAAAAATGTATTTCTATTTTTTTGAGTTTGTAGTTATTTTTAGTTTTAGTGAAAACAAAAATTAGATATGTTATTTAGTTGTGCATAGTTATTTATTAAGTTATTTACTTATTTAATTTGTCAATATTACGTTTTTGTCATTTTTATATTTTTTTTAAAAAAAATACTACTTCTAGTTTCTATTTTCTCTCAATATAAATATATTTTAGTTAATTTTTTTACATTTTTTATATTTTTTAATTTGTATTATTTTCTTAAATATGTTTTTAGGTTTTATTTAATTTAAATCAACATAAATGTTAAGTTTAATTTTTAGTAATTAGTGCGTTTTGTTATTTTTATTATTTTATTTTATTTTTTTATATAAAAAATAAAATAAAAGTAGAATAAAACATTTTAATTAAATTAAATAATAAAATAAATCATAATACAAGAAAAATAAAATACAATAAATAAAAGAAAAAAAGAAAAAAAAGTAAAATTAAAAAATAAAATAAAACAAAACAAAACAAAATGAAATAAAATAATAAAAATTAAATTAAATTAAAAAATTAAATAAAATGAGATGCGGGACGTTTGGCTGAAATAGAGAAATTCTGTAACCTCTTTACACAAAATTAGCAAAATTATTAAAGAGACACAAATAAGCCATTATAATCAATCCTTAAAACCAAAACCTTTAAAAAATATTTTCTTTCTGTAAAAACATTCATTTTTTCTAAATGGAATCCAGGGAAAAGTCTAGAGAAAATAAATACATAAATAAAAAATAATAAAAATGTGATTAAAATAAAATTATTTTATTATTATTAGATTATATTTTATTAAATAGATTAAACAAAATGAAAATAAATAAATTTAAATAAAATAAATAAATCAATAAATAAATAATAGCTAACAGTAATAATGCATTAACATGGCGAGTAGAAAAAATATAATAATGCAACTTCACAGAAGATAACTTTAGATTTATAATATCAATTTTTCAGTGTATGTTCAGGGATGTTTAAAAAAAGAGTGAAAAGCTTGTTTTAGTGGACAGAAAACTCCTCAACTTGAATCATTAACCTCACAGAAAGTAGAAGTTTACGGGATCTAATGTTGAAATGAGATTAAACTCTGAAACAATGTTAATCTGCTGTAAATCTCTAGTATTAGCAACAACCGATCCAGAGTTGTCCCATTTTAAAGGGTAAAAATGTTCAAGAATTTGATCCTAATCTGCTCTGGTTCAGTGTTTGTTCATTCAGCCTGTGTCACATGACTGTGATATTTGAGGCTTTAACCTGTAATCACATTCAGAGTGAATTAATCACCTGATGTTTCTTCATTTTATTGACTATTTTAGTGGTTCACTGTATTAATATCGCTGAGAGTCTGTTTATGTATTTGTATTTGTATGTCACATGACACTGAAGTCCTCTAGTCCCAATGCATTATGGATAAATGAAAGAAAAATGGCGGTTGTTGATGAGCGTGTTGTGAAGATCTGTCAGGACAAGAGTTTTACCTTCCGGACAGAAAAGCTGTCGTACCTGCTTTAGTAAATTACCTGTACTATCAAAGTTTTTGATTCAGTTGTGCATCACTACACTGACAAACTGAATGATAAAACCACAAAACAAAAAGTCATAAAGTCAAAATTATAAAAAGTCGAAATTATGATGTAAAAAAATCTCACAATTTCAATTTTTTAATCTCACAATTTCAATTTTTTAATCTCACAATTTCAATTTTTTCATCACATAATTTAAATTTTTTAATCTCACAATTTAAATTTTTTAATCTCATAATTTCAATTTTTTTAATCTCACAATTTAAATTTTTTAATCTCACAATTTAAATTTTTTAATCTCATAATTTTAATTTTTTAATCTCACAATTTAAATTTTTTAATCTCACAATTTAAATTTTTTAATCTCACAATTTAAATTTTTTAATCTCATAATTTCAATTTTTTAATCTCACAATTTCAATTTTTTAACCTCACAATTTCAATTTTTTAATCTCACAATTTCAATTTTTTAATCTCATAATTGATAGTAAGTCACAAATTTGACTTTTTATCACATGACCTACTAGTGTCACATCATAAATCACTTAATATGCCATCATTTCAACTTTTTGTCAATTATGACATAAAAATATCAAAATTATAACATGTAAAAATCTAAATTCTGATGTTCTGTACTGTCAAAATTATGACAAATATTCGAAATTATGAGATAATCAAAATTAGGACATAAAAAGTCAAAATTATGACTTAACCATATCATAATTCACTTATTATGCCATAATTTCAACTTTTTGTCAATTATGACATAAAATGATACTAAACATCATAATTTCAACTTTTTCATATTACGACATTTTACGAAAATTCTAATATTCTGTACAGTCAGAATTATGACAAATATTTGAAATAATGAGATAATCATAATTATGACATAGTAAGTCCTATTTTTCAATCATTTTGACTCATGATGTCATCACAATTTCAATTTTTTGTCATATTTATGAGATACAAAGTCTAAATGATAACATAACATGCCATAATTTTGTTGTACTAATTTATAGTTATGTCATACTGAGTCATAATTTTTACTTTTTATCTCATAATATGACTTGGTGTCGCATCATAATTCACTTAATATGTCATAATTTCTATTTTTTGTCAATTATGAAATTAGTCAAAATTCTGATATACTAAATCATAATCATGAGATGAAAATCAAAATTCTGATATACTGTACCAAGTCAAAATTAGGACATAAAAAGTCAAAATTATGACTTAACCATATCATAATTCACTTAATATGTCATAATTTCAACTTTTTGTCAATTATGACATAAAAAATTATACTAAACATCATAATTTCAGCTTTTTCATACAGAGATGATTATGGGATACAAAGCCTACCGAGTCATAATTATATCATACTAATTCATAATTATGTCGTACTAAGTCATCAGTTTTTATACTTTTTATCTCATAATTATGACTGTCACATAATCATGAGTAATTATGAATTATGAGATGAAAAATCTAACTTGTGATATAACTGTACGCACTAAATTATGACATGAAAAGTTGAAATTATGACGTAATCAAGTCAATTTCAACTTTTTAAACATAATTTTGACTTTTTAATCTCATAATTATGACTTAGTACGTCACATCCCAATTCACTTAATACTTCTGTTACTTTTTGTCAAAAAAATTATATATTTTTTAAAATTATTATGAGATGATTCTGATATACTGTACTAAATCAAAATTATGGAAAGTCATAATTTTGACTTTTTATCATATTTATGAGATACAAAGTCTAAATGATGACATACCATGTCATAATGATGTCATACTAATTCATAATTGTCATAGTAAGTCATAATTTTAACTTTTTTTTATCTCATAATTATGACTCAATTCACTTAATGTCATAATATCGATTTTTGTCAATGAAATTATGACAGCCTACTAAAATCATAATTATGAGATGAAAATAAAAAAAAAATCTTATATATTGTACTACTTTGGAATTATGAAATAAAAAGAAATTATAACATACCAATGTCAAAACTGTCATACTACAGTAAGTCATAATTTTGACTTATAATGTTTATCATAATTATGTCCCTCACATCATATGTAAGATTTACCAAAGCATGACTTTTTTTTTTTTTCAGAAATGGGCTTCCCTGTTCTTCCTAAACATCCTGTAAATCAGATCCCGCTCAAGTCAAAGAAATAATGAGTGTCATTTAAGAGCAGCGCTTCATTAGAGACGTTTCACAGTCAAGAATCATCATTTTATTTCATCAAAACTTCAGCGTTGGTTCTCCAGACATGAATGAGGAAAGTATCACAGAAACTTGAGGAGACAGAAAGAAATCACCTACACAGTAAAAACCCCAGAGTTAAATCAACTCTGCTCAGATAACATTTGGTCCCTCTCTAAATAGTGTTAAAGTAACACTGAACTAGTGTTAAAGTAACACTCTTCAGAGATTGAATGTCTTTTATCTTCAGTTGATTTCATCTAAGGCTGTGGCTGAAGTCAGTTGTAGTTCTTGTGTTTCTCTTTTCTTCAGTGATTCTGCTTGTTAACAGCAGGTGTTCATCATTAATGTTCAATCATTGCTTAATTAATTGCTTAATTATCTCATTAACTTTAACTCTGCTTCAGTGTTACTTTAACTCTATTTAGAGTGGGACCAAATGTTATCTGAGCAGAGTTGATTTAACTCTGGGGATTTTACTGTGTAGCAACTGCATAGCAACACCAAACACCACTCACATCGTCTTGAGGAAATGTAAACATCTGACAGTTTCTACAGGAACAAATATAAGGAACTTTATATATGCAACATCAAGTGCCTAAAATGACCATTTCATCACCAATAAAGGCACTTTAAAGACACTTTTGGGATTAGTCGTCTAACAATAACATTATAAAGCTTAGTACATTTGCTAAAAGTGCATTAGCCTCGGGTTAAAGTAACTGGTCATGGAATGAGACTTCCTCCTAAACAGCAGCTTTTTAAACGTCACGTACAAACACACATTCGCTCCTGCATCTGGAAGACAATCATTGAAGGGTTAAAGGTGCAGCACCTGAAACAGGAGAGCGGGACAAACACATGCAACGGAAACACAAAGTGCATATGTGAACATGAATTCAAAAATAATCTAGAACTTTCACTACTAATAAAGTAGTGGTGCATAATTTTGTCACAAGAGATGATTGCATGAACGTTTGTGCAGTTGATCGTCCTCGTCCATCCTAAAATATAAAAGGCAGCTGCTCTTTATGTATAAAAACCCAGTTTATACTGTGAAAAATTAATATTATAAATACGTGTAAAATATTGTGTGGAAAACACGTGATTATGTTTTTTTAGTACCGTATTATTTATTTAAATCTATTTTTTTTAGTCTGTTTTTCATTATATCAATGTTTGTGTTAAGTAGGGATGCACCGATATGAAAATTTGACCGATACCGATAATTCTTTACATTTGGAAAGCCGATAACCGATATATTGGCTGAATATATATTTGAGGGCCTGATCACAAAAACAAAAGTCTTGCCATTAAAAGCATAAAGCCGATAACGATACCATTAAAAATGAATATATATCGACCGATACCGATATATATATATATATATATATATATATATATATATATATATATATATATATATATATATTAGCGATGCACCGATATGAAAAGTTTGCCCAATACCGATAACCGATAATTCTTTATATTTGAAATTTGATAACCGATATATTGGCCGATAAATCAAAATCAAAATTTTTATATAATTTTTGAGAGCCCGATTACAAAAGTCTCATCATTAAAAGCATATCCCAAACAAACAATTATAATGTTCTCATTATAATATTATGTAGATTATATGACAGATTTCTGCTGCACAAGTTACAATATTTTCATTTTTGAAGTGATTTTAATTATATTTCAAGCAATTCAAAACCATCATGGTGAACAATCTGAAGTGTCTCAGCTGAAGGAAATAATCCATTATTTATCGGCTTTAATATATCGGCCAAATGTTCTTATCTGAAAATATATATCGGCTAATACCGACACAGTGGCCGATATATCGTGCATCCCTAACGTTAATCAAGTTATCTATTTTTTATGATCTATTTTGAAAAGCGGTAACACTTTACTTAAAGCACTTATATATAACCCATTACTTTAATGCATTGATTATGCACCTTTGTTATAATACATTATAATGCTTATCTACAGTTTTAGAAAGTATAATGCATTAAAATGCAAGCACTGTTATTTCCATGATTTGTTCTCACAACACTTTTTCTTTTGTCAAATCAACTTAAATAATTAGAGAATATGTTGCGTTTCTGTTAAATTTTAAGTTAAACCAACAATTCTTTTTTACAGTGTGGCAAACAACCAATTTCAGATGCAAAAAGCGATCTGGAAACATTATAATGCATTTTAACTTTGGTTACAATTGTTTAGGAAAAGATACAATGCATTATAATGTACATTATGAATACAAGGCTTTAAGTAAAGTGTCACTGAAACGTCTAAATCTCGCCACCAGACATAAACAGGCAGCTGATCTTAAAGTAATAATGTCTTTCTATTTCATACCATAACCATTTCTACACTTCCCTCTCAGCCGAAGAGGTTTGACAAGGGTCTGGATTTGATGGGGCTCTTGAGCGAATCATCTCCTTCCTCGTTCTCCCTGAATGAAGTGCTGTGGACGATCTGCGTCTTGAAGCGGTTCCTCTGCAGCCTGATCCGGCCGATGGAAGACTTCCGATACAGAGACCAGGGTTTGGGCTGACCGTCGCCGGCCATCTCCTCAGGGTGGTTCAGCAGCCGAAGAGGGTTGAGGTTGGACGGGAGGACTTTGGGAAGCTTCCATCGACCAGCTCCGGACGCGTTCTCGGCGTCCGAGTTGACGCAAGCCCCTATAATGTCTTTGATGTTCCCCGTGACGGTGACTCGCAGGTACTGAGACGCTTTCTTCCCGCCGTAATCCCTCACGTCCACATCAGCATCATAAGCGCCCACCAGCAGCTTCACGACCTCTATGTGATTGTGCATGGCCGCCAGGTGTAGCGGCGTGTAGCCGGCGCTGGAGCGCGCGTTCACGTTGACGGCGACGTTGTGCCGCTTGGCGAAATCCACCAGCTTTGCGAAGAGCTCGTGTTTGCCTTGCTTGGCGGCCCAGTGCAGACACGTGAAACCGGTGACAAAGTCCTTCTTGGAGATGAGCGTGGGTTCACACACGAGCAGCCGCTGGAGACTGTCCCATTCGCCATCTGCCGTGCACATCATCCACTCGTGCTCCAGCGGGTCTAAGGTTACCGACGCACAATCCTCATCCACGGAGGACGATCTAAAGTCACTGTTTCTGGCCGACATGTGCCCTGGACAGCTGCGATGCACCAGTGAGCGTCTCACCTGCGTGTGCATTACATATTATATGCATTATGGGCATTTGTATTGTATATTATATGCATTACAGTACATGCATTTGCTTCATACGTATATATATGCATTACGGTATGTGTATTGTCATTATATATTGTATGCATTATGTGCATTAGAGTATGTACATTTGCATTATATATGATATGCTTTATGTGCATTTGTATTATATATTATATGCATTACTGTATCTGCATTTTCATTAGATATGAATATTTATTATCTTTATATGCATTATATATTAATATGCATTATGTTAATTGGATGTGTTACAGTATGCACATTTGCATTATATATTGTATGCATTACTGTATGTGCATTTGCATTATATGCATTAGAGTATGTGCATTTGCATTATATATTAATATGCATTATGTTAATTGGATGTGTTATAGTATGCACATTTGCATTATATATTGTATGCATTATGTGCATTTGCATTATATACATTAGAGTATGTGCATTTGCATTATATATTAATATGCATTATGTTAATTGGATGTGTTACAGTATGCACATTTGCATTATATATTGTATGCATTTTGTGCATTTGCATTATATATGCTTTATGTGCATTTGTATTATATATTATATGCATTACTACTCTATGTGCATTTTCATTAGATATGAATATGCATTTTGTGCATTTGCATAATATATTAATATGCATTATGTGAATTGGATGCGTTACAGTATGCACATTTGCATTATATATCATATACATCATGTGCATTTAGATTATATACACTTTGTGCATTTGTAGTATTATATAAGATATGCATTATAGTATGTGCATTTGCATTATATATGATATGCTTTATGTGCATTCATGTTATATATATATGTGCATCTATGTTTTATATACAGTACGTGTATATACAATATATATTATTTGCATTACGTGCATAAGTGTGTATTATGTGAATTGTACGTGTTACAGAATGTGCATTTGCATTATATATGATATGTTTTATGTGCATTTGTATTATATATTATATGCATTACAGTATGTGCATTTTCATTAGATATGAATATGTATTATGTTTATATGCATTATATATTAATATGCATTGTTAATTAGATGTGTTACAGTATGCACATTTGCATTATATATTGTATGCATTTTGTGCATTTGCATTATATATGCTTTATGTGCATTTGTATTATATATTATATGCATTACTGTATGTGCATTTTCATTAGATATGAATATGTATTATGTGCACTTGCATTATATATTGTATGCATTATGTGTATATATATTATTTGAACTATGTACATTTGTATTATATATAACATGTATTTTGTGCATTTGTAGTGTTATATATTGTATGCTTTATGTGCATTCGTATTATATATTATATGCATTACTGTATGTGCATTTTCATTAGATATGAATATGCATTATGTGCATTTGCATAATATATTAATGTGCATTATGTGAATTGGATGCGTGACAGTATGCGCATTTGCATTATATATCATATACATCATGTGCATTTAGATTATAAGCATTATATACACTTTGTGCATTTGTAGTATTATATAAGATATGCATTATAGTATGTGCATTTGCATTATATATGATATGCTTTATGTGCATTCATGTTATATGTATGTGCATCTATGTTTTATATACAGTACGTGTATATACAATATATATTATTTGCATTACGTGCATATTATGTGAATTGTACGCGTTACAGTATGTGCATTTGCATAATATTTTACATGCATTTTTATGATATTTACAAGGCCTTATTACAGGTGTTTGCACCCGTCTCACCTGTGGAGAACTGCTCATCATGAGCTCGATGAAGTTCTTGCGGCTGCCTTTTGGGGTGCTGCCCTCCTCCACCTGTCCATCAGGTGCTCCATCCTCAGAGGAGCCCAGCAGACTGCGCTGAGATCCCCTCGATGTTCTCCTTCTGATGACGACCTGTGGAGCTCTGCCAGCTGGAGCCTCCGACTCGGGTTCCCCTGCCCTAGATTCCGGCTGTCCAGTTGAGTGGGCAGTGGAAAGCTCGGGAACATTTGATTTGACATCATGTTCACTGGACAGCTCAGAGAGATTACCGTGAGAAGTGTCTTTCTCGATCAGCGCGATGTCTGACACGCACACCTCCTCGCATTCAGCATCTTTCCGATTCAGATCACGTTTGCCGTTCTCCTCAAAATGCAAAGCGTTCAATCCCCTCTTGACGTCTTCATCATCCTCGTCATCATCATCGGGCTTCTCATCCTGCGCGCGCCCGCTGCGCATCTCCGGGTATCTGTACTTCTTCTTCAAACATACCACTTTCTCCCCGTTTTCCTGCTTCACGTACGCGATATTGTCCACAAAACGCTTAAATCTCTCTTTTAACACAGCTCGCTTCGTGTTTTCACTGCCCAGACAGACTTTAAAATGCGCTACCAAGTCCTTGTTTTTCACTCGCCCCCCATTTTCCAATAGAAAGTCCAGAACGGATTCTTGCGTGCACTCCGACGCCATTATATCATGTTTTATGTTTATAAATACGCGAATAAATAAATTAACATCGTAGTCATTTTGACGTGTGGACACAGCGATGCATCGTTTTTCTGGGTGCTCGTGAACACATCGCGTCTTGTATTAAAAGTAGGTTGTAGATGAGATTGAGTACTGTACGCAGTGTGTCAGATAGGGGTCGGTAGAGCTTATAATGATGTTTGCATCCTAGCAACTCTTGTTGGGAGAACAGAGTTATGTGAAACTGGAGCGCGAGAACGTCCATTCGGGCTCAAACTCGCGCGGCGTGAACGCTGCGAGCGGCTCCGGGTTGAGCCAAAATGGCGTCCAGTTACTCCGCCACTCACTGAGGGCGAGTCTGAACGTGGAGCGAACCACTTTGCCGGGACAAGGGGGGTTGAGGATGTTCTGAACATTATAGGTATTATTTAATGAAACCCACGATGTGTTGTAGCTTTAATTTGCGTTAAACATAAATATAATGTTATAAAAGTCCTCTCTAACACATTTCACGTCTGAAATCATTATACGTCATCGACTAAAAATCACCAAAATCCCTCCAAAAGACCGCGAAATGGTAGCGCAGCTGTTCCCAGTGGTGTGTCAGCTGGAATTATTGGACGAGGCGGGTCACAGCAACTTTTGACTTTCATCCCGAAAGAGAACCGAGATTTCTGCAAATATTCGCTATTTTCCCGCGCGCAAATGGCATCCTCTGATGTAGTTCGACAGATGGTACGTTTGAGATCGAGATGTTCCAGGTTCTGGCTTTTTTTCTGGCTTCAGTGACTGTGGGAAGTTTGTGACAGTGGGGAGTGAGTTGGCGTGAGCGCGCTTGGGAGTGTCCGGACCCGCGCTCAACTATTTAACTCACTGACGCGCGCGCGCGCTTCTCGTTTATACAGACGACGTCCGATTAATCGATCCGACTAGAGTGATCTGATTCGTCTATTTGAATCCGGATGAGGAATTTAAATATATTTATCAATCATCTGAACATCTAATTTATAAATAATCGACACGTGGAATAGAAATGAACGGATTTATCTCAACCAGAATACCGACATCTGATTTATAAATTTTTTTAAATTGAATTTATCATTAATAGTTTAATATTTTCATTCTTTTTATTTATAAGTGAAGTTGTCAAACCTGTTATGAATATTTGACATTTTCTTCTCTGTTAACACAATTATACATCTATAGCTATATTGAATATTAAGTGAAATATTCAAAATGTGAAAATCATGTTTATTGTGGTAAAGGCTCTTGTACCTCTTGATTTTGCCCAGTGGTTCCCACAGCTGCGTTTAGCAGCGGTCAGTGTCACAGCGGGGTTTTCTCGGTCATGTTCTCACTCTCTCGTCTCTTCCAGGACAAGAACGCCCGTCCTCTGGCTCTATCGGGCCATGTTGGTTTTGACAGTCTGCCAGATCAACTGGTGAACAAGTCCACGAGTCAGGGATTCTGCTTCAACATCCTCTGCATTGGTAAGAACGTCGACAGAACATGTGTGTTATGGTTAAGCTTGTTTCTGGCACGATTCTGTATTTTTTCCCATCAGAATTTTTTTGTTTTTTTCCAATTGTGGGTTTACATCCCTCAAGTCTGAATTTTTAAATTGTAATTGCGAGAAAAGTCAAATTGCAAGTTTATATCCCACAATTCTGACTTTTTCAACTCATAATTGCATCAGAATTGTGGGATATAAACTCACAATTGCGAGAAAAAAAAAGTCAAATTGCAAGTTTATGTCCCACAATTCTGACTTTTTTCTCACAGTTGCGAGTTTATATCAATTCTGAAAAAACATTCAGAATTGTGGGATATAAACTCGCAATTGCGAAAAAAGTCAAACTGCAGGTTTATATCCCACACTTATGACTTTATAACTCATAATTGCATCAGAATCGTGGGATATAAACTCACAATTGTGGGAGAAAAGTCACAATTGCAGGTTTATATCCCACAATTATGACTTTATAACTCATAATTGCGTCAGAATTGTGGGATATAAACTCACAATTGCGCGAGAAAAGTCACAATTGCAAGTTTATATCCCACAATTCTGATTTTTTAACTCATAATTGCGTTAGAATTGTGGGATATAAACTCGCAATTGTGAAAAAAGTAAAATTGCAAGTTTGTATCCCACAATTCTGACTTTTTAACTCATAATTGCGTCAGAACTGTGGGATATAAACTCGCAATTGTGGGAGAAAAGTCACAATTTCAAGTTTATATCCCACAAGTCTGACTTTTTAACTCATAATTGCGTCAGAACTGTGGGATATAAACTCGCGTTTGCAGGAGAAAAGTCACAATTGCAAGTTTATATCCCACAATTCTGACTTTTTAACTCATAATTGCATCAGAATTGTGGGATGTAAACTCGCATTTCCGGGAGAAAAGTCACAATTGCAAGTTTATATCCCACAATTCTGACTTTTTTTTCCCACAATTGTGAGTTTATATCAATTCTGAGAAAACAGTCAGAATCGTGGGATGTAAACTCGCAATTGCGGGAGAAAAGTCACAATTGCAAGTTTATATCCCACAATTCTGACTTTATAACTCATAATTGCGTCAGAATTGTGGGATATAAACTCGTAATTGCGGGAGAAAAGTCACAATTGCAAGTTTATATCCCACAATTCTGATTTTATAACTCATAATTGCGTCAGAACTGTGGGATATAAACTCGTAATTGCGGGAGAAAAGTCACAATTGCAAGTTTATATCCCACAATTCTGATTTTATAACTCATAATTGCGTCAGAACTGTGGGATATAAACTCGTAATTGCGGGAGAAAAGTCACAATTGCAAGTTTATATCCCACAATTCTGATTTTTTAACTCATAATTGCGTCAGAATTGTGGGATATAAACTCACAATTGTGGGAGAAAAGTCACAATTGCAAGTTTATATCCCACAATTCTGACTTTTTAACTCGTAATTGCATCAGAACTGTGGGATATAAACTCGCAATTGTGAAAAAAGTCAAATTGCAAGTTTATATCCCACAATTCTGACTTTTTAACTGACAATTGCGAGTTCATATAAATTCTGAGAAAACAGTCAGAATTGTGGGATGTAAACTCGGAATTGCGGGAGAAAAGTCACAATTGCAAGTTTATATCCCACAATTCTGACTTTTTTTTTCACAATTGCGAGTTTATATCAATTCTGAGTCAGAATTGTGGGATACAAACTCGTAATAGCGAAGGGAAAAAGTCATAATTGTGGGATATAAACTTACTATTGTCAGTGAGTTTATATCCCACAATTCTGACTTTATAACTTGTAATTGCGAGTTCATATAAATTCTGAGAAAACAGAATTGTGGGATGTAAACTCGGAATTGGGGGAGAAAAGTCACAATTGCGAGTTTATATCACAATTCTGAGAAAAAGAATCGCGGGAATTGTGAGTAAAGAATAATCATGGGATATACACTTGCAATTGTGAGAAAAAAGTCAGAAATGGGAGTTTATATCCTACAATTCTGACTTTATAACACGTAATTGAGAATCAATTCTGAGAAAACATAATTGTGAGAGAAAATAATTTTGGATTATAAACTCACAATTCAGGCTTTTTTCTTGCAATTTTGAGTTTAAATCCCACGATTCTTTGTACCTCAAAATTCTGGCTTTTTTTCTCAGAATTATTTTTTAATTAAAATTTTTTATCCCAGATATTAAAATAACAGTCAGAATTATAAATTTGATGTAAATTTGCAATTGCGAAATAATATAAAGTTTATATCCCACAATTCTAATTGTATAACTCGTAATTGTGAGTTTATTTCAATTCTGAGAAAACAGTCGGAATTGTGGGATATAAATTTGCAATTGCTAGAAAAAAAAGTCAGAATTGAGTTTGTATCACAGATCTAAGAAAAAAAAAGTCTGAAATGTGAGATAAAAAGTCACAATTTTTATTGTACTTTTTATTCCGTGGCTGAAACAAGGTTCAATATTGTGACTTCAAATATTCATGTCCACCCCTGACAAGTCCTGTGTCTTCTTGAATATGACTGAATACAGTAAATACTTCAGAAATCATTAGCGTTTATATCACAAGTATGTCTTTTCCACAGGTGAAACTGGGATTGGCAAATCAACGTTGATGGACACGCTTTTCAACACCAACTTTGAGAATTTCGAGTCTTCTCATTTTGAACCGAAGGTGAAGTTGCGAGCGCAGACGTACGATCTTCAGGAGAGCAATGTCCGTCTGAAGCTCACTGTGGTTAATACTGTCGGCTTTGGCGATCAGATGAACAAGCAGGAGAGGTCAGTCCTGCTCAAGTCAAGTCACATTTATTTCTATAGCGCTTTATACGACAGATTGTTTCAAAGCAGCTTTGGACGAATATCTTGAATGAATGATTCAATGACTCACTCAAAGACTTCACTTGTTTCATTACTGGATGTGGGTAGTCGTGGCCTAGTGGTGAGGGAGTCGGGCTTGTAACCTGAAGGTTGCTGGTTCGATTCCCACGCCGGCAGGAATTGAAAGTGGGGATTGTGAATAAACAGGACTCTCTCCACCTTCGATACCATGACTAAAGTGTCCTTGAGCAAGACATCTAACCCCTAATTGCTCCCCTTGTAAGTCGCTTTGGATAAAAGCGTCTGCTAAATGATGAAAAATGAAAAAATGAAAATGGATGAATCAGCGTATTTGAACGAATATCTTGAATGAATGATTCAATGACTCCCTCATAAATGCTTCACTTGTTTCATTACTGGATGAATCAGTGTTTTTGAATGAATGATTCAACGACTCCCTCATAAATGCTTCACTTGTTTCATTAACTGGATGAATCAGCGTATTTGAACGAATATCTTGAATGAATGATTCAATGACTCCCTCATAAATGCTTCACTTGTTTCATTAACTGGATGAATCAGCGTTTTTGAACGAATATCTTGAATGAATGATTCAATGACTCCCTCATAAATGCTTCACTTGTTTCATTACTGGATGAATCAGTGTTTTTGAATGAATGATTCAACGACTCCCTCATAAATGCTTCACTTGTTTCATTAACTGGATGAATCAGCGTTTTTGAACGAATATCTTGAATGAATGATTCAATGACTCACTCAAAGACTTCACTTGTTTCATTACTGGATGAATCAGCGTTTTTGAACGAATATCTTGAATAAATGATTCAACGACTCCCTCATAAATGCTTCACTTGTTTCATTAACTGGATGAATCAGCGTTTTTGAACGAATATCTTGAATGAATGATTCAATGACTCACTTATAAATGCTTCACTTGTTTCATTACTGGATGAATCCGTGTTTTTAACGAATATCTTGAATGAATGATTCAATGACTCCCTCATAAATGCTTCACTTGTTTCATTACTGGATGAATCAGCGTTTTTGAACGAATATCTTGAATGAATGATTCAATGACTCACTCATAAACACTTCACTTGTTTCATTACTGGATGAATCAGCGTTTTTGAACGAATATCTTGAATGAATGATTCAATGACTCCCTCATAAATGCTTCACTTGTTTCATTACTGGATGAACGAATATCTTGAATGAATGATTCAATGACTCACTCATAAATGCTTCACTTGTTTCATTACTGGATGAATCAGCATTTTTGAAGAACAAATGATTCAATGACAAATAGATTTTTCAACAGTCACTTATCGCCACCTACTGGTGTAACAATGTAATTTATGTAACCTTTATTTGAAGCGTCAAGTTACTTTCAGAAGATGATTTACTGTTTTAGTGTTTATATCTGCATAGTATAAATCTGCCCATGTAAATGGTGTATTTTGAAACGTGCAATTGTGTTTGGATGCACTTTTTTTATTTGATAGTGATGCATCTTCGTTGTATTACATTATGTACATTCATTCAGTTTTAATGAAAAGTTTGTGCAGATACTGAAGTTTTGTCTCTGTTCCAGTTACCAGCACATAGTGGATTACATTGACACCCAGTTTGAGTCGTACTTACAAGAGGAGCTGAAGATCAAGCGCTCTCTTCATAACTACCACGACTCCAGGATCCACGCCTGCCTGTATTTCATCGCTCCTTCCGGACACTCGCTCAAATCCTTAGATCTGGTCACTATGAAGAAGCTGGACAGTAAGGTTAGACCGTCATGTTTTCCACTTGTCAACATTCACAAGTAAAACGTAATCCTGATCAATTTCAGTTCACTTTCAGCGTGATTCTTTGTGTTCGGATCAGTTTGACTCGCATTCAATTTTCAAACGTTCATGAAAAAATTTTCGGTTCATGAACGTGCATGCAAATTTTCAATAGTTTCAAAATATATAATACAATATTATATAATGCGGCCTGAAATCAACATTTTGAAATCTAATCCTTTAATTGATGTCACGTCTCATTCTGGGTTGTTGGTTCGCGTCGTTGTGAATGAACCTTGTAAATACCAGACCGTTCAGACATGACCTTAAGGCAACAGAAGATAAGATTATTCCTGCTCTGACCTTCTGTGGCTGAAGACAGTGGTCAGGATTGTTTTATCTGCTCAAAGTCTGAGATTGAGTAAACTGTAGCTGAATGGACTCAGTCATGCATTTTTAAAAGAGTAAGAATTGTATGTTTTAAGTAAAACTTGTGGTTTCTCTATATTCATCCGCTCCTGTTTAGTTCAGTCTGTTCTCTGCTTCTGCTCCTCAGGTCAACATCATTCCCGTCATCGCTAAAGCCGACACCATCTCCAAGAGCGAGTTACACAAGTTCAAGATCAAGATCATGAGCGAGCTGGTCAGCAACGGCGTGCAGATCTACCAGTTCCCGATTGACGATGAAACGGTGGCGAAGATCAACACAGCGATGAATGTGAGTTCTGAAGATCACACTGAAATATAATATTATATATATATAATATATATAATTATATTATTTATATATATATATATATATATATATATACATATATATACATACATACATACATACATACATATACATATATATATAAACACATATATACATATACATATATATATATATATACACTCACACACACATATATAAACACATATATAATTTACAATCAGGTTGTATTTGTTGACCACATTAGACACTATCTCCCTTTATTCAAAAATATTATTAAAAATGCAATGAAACATTAAATAAACGAAGAAAAATAATGTCCGCCCACTGAAATTACAGCTCCGAAAATGTTTTTAGAAACAGAGCTACACAGTAAAAACCCCAGAGCTAAATCAACTCTGCTCAGGTAACATTTGGTCCTTCTCTAAATAGTGTTAAAGTAACACTGAAGCGGAGTTAAAGTTAATGAGATAATTAAACAATTAATTAAGTGATGATTGAACATTAATGATGAACACCTGCTGTTAACAAGCAGAATCACTAAAGAATAGAGAAACACAAGAACTACAACTGACTTCAGCCACAGCCTTAGATGAAATCAACTGAAGATAAAAGACATTAAATATCTGAAGATCTGATTAATCAACTCCACAAACAGCTTTACCAGATTCACTCATTACTGACCAGACTGACGTTATTTTCACATGTCTACAGAAATGTCTTTTATCTTCAGTTGATTTCATCTAAGGCTGTGGCTGAGGTAGTTTCTCTTTTCTTCAGTGATTCTGCTTGTTAACAGCAGGTGTTCATCATTAATGTTCAATCATCACTTAATTAATTGTTTATCTCATTAACTTTAACTCTATTTAGAGAGGGACCAAATGTTATCTGAGTAGAGTTGATTTAACTCTAGGGATTTTGCTGTGTATAATTTCAGTGTGCAGACATTATTTTTCTTTGTTATCTTTTTATGCAGCACCTGAGCCCTATTTTGGTTTCGAATGCGCACACCTTTTTCGCATTTTTAACGCAATGAAACATGCCGAATTGTGGCGATTTCATTTTTGTCCAGACTGTCATGCAAAGACATTATGAATACAAGAGAGAACCAATGAAATATTAATAACTGATTATGTTGTAGTCAATGTTAGGTTTTTTGTGTCCGCTTTTTGTTTTTCTACGCATTTTTTTATCTTTATAAACGGATAAATACCTCAACCAAATTCAGTGTTTCATTCTTCCCTCGTATTTGAAATAAATAAAATTAATTAAGCCATTAAAATATGAGCACCATGTTATATTTGGAAGAAGAAAACACTAAACTTCATTACAAAAAACTAAATTATTTGACAAAAAAATAAGAAAAATAACACTTTTCAAAGAATGTGGGTTAAAAAAATGCATAGAAAAACTGCCAGGAAATTAAGCATATATTGACTTCAATATAATCAGCTATGTTTTTGATTACAGTTTAGTGTTTCATGAACATTTACAACTGAAGGATCGTGTATTTTGTAAGTGTCCGTGATTTGAGTTTTGTTTGCTCTTTTCTAGGGTCATCTTCCGTTTGCTGTTGTTGGCAGTACGGAGGAGGTGAACATCGGGAACAAGATGGTCAAGGCGAGGCAGTATCCCTGGGGAGTCGTGCAGGGTGAGGCTTTGATTACACAATATCAAAAATTTGACAAATAAGTCAATTAACCCCTCACAAACAGTTTGATTGACAGGCGATCTGACCAATCATAACCCCGAATCCACCATTTTGTCCGTCAAAGCGGTTAGGAGAGTTAGTAGATTAACGTTGGCGAACTTTAACTTGATAAATTGTGTCTTTCCGCACTTGAAACAACCTTGAAACAAATAACCTGCGTTCTGTTGGCTTTTTGAAGTGCGCATGTGTGATGTGACAGAGAAGCGTCCTTCTAAGGCAGGGTTACGCACATCCTGCCACAGCGAGTGTTTCACATTATGGGAGGAGAAATAGGGGATATCGCTTTCTTGACCCAAGAAATATAAAAAATATGTTCTCATCTCAAGTGAGTCTGGTGACAATTTTGATAATTGACGCATGTTTGTGTTTCAGTGGAGAACGAGAACCACTGCGACTTCGTGAAGCTGCGCGAGATGTTGATCTGCGTGAACATGGAGGATCTGCGCGAACAGACGCACACGCGCCACTACGAGCTCTACAGACGCTGCAAGCTGGAGGAGATGGGCTTCAAAGACACCGACCCAGAATGCAAACCTGTCAGGTGAGCTCTCCGTTATCCAGCAGTCACAATTGTCTCGTTTTAGGGACCGACACCGTTTTCGACTAAAAACGTTTTATACGTTTTGGCCATTTATTTGCACGACAACAGCGTTTTAAAATGGGCTTCAAAGTGCCAGTTTTTGAAAACAATAACATTATTGTCTCCATGTGAACTACAAAAACGAATTTGTGAAAACTGTGACGTCATGTGGATGTGGTGTATTATGTGTTCAGTCTATAGCCGTGTAGTTTTTTTTTTTACACAGTGACATCGCCATCTACTGGCCTGTCAGCAAATCAGCAATTCTAGTCGTTTTCACGGATGCGTGTGAATGAGGAACGTTTTAACAATGTTGTCTGTACGCAAAAGTTAGGGACGACACCGTTTATTTGCACGACAACAGCGTTTTAAAATGGGCGTCAAAATGTACGTTTTTGAAAACGATAAGATTATCATCTCTGTGTGAACTACAACTAATTTATGAAATTCGCCTGCGAATTATGTGTTCAGACTATAGTGTTTCTTTACAAAGTGACATCGCCATCTACTGGC
Organism: Zacco platypus; assembly: GCA_038088235.1. NCBI lineage: Eukaryota > Metazoa > Chordata > Actinopteri > Cypriniformes > Xenocyprididae > Zacco > Zacco platypus. The sequence continues at coordinate 36,895,988 of CM076081.1, read as the reverse complement.
CTGTCAGCAGAATACAGCAATTCTAGTCGTTTTCACGGATGCGTGTGAATGAGGAACGTTTTAACAATGTTGTTGTCTGTACGCAAAAGTTAGGGGTCGACACCGTTTTCAACTAAAAACTAATTTTTATACGTTTTGGCCGTTTATTTGCACGACAACAGCGTTTTAAAATGGGCTTCAAAATGCAATTTTTTGAAAACGATAACATTATCGTCTCTGTGAACTAATTTGTGAAATTTGCATGTGAATTATGTGTTCAGTCTATAGTGTTTCTTTTCAAAGTGACATCGCCATCTACTGGCCTGTCAGCAGAATACAGCAATTTTAGTCGTTTTCACGGATGCATGTGAATGAGGATCGTTTTAACAATGTTGTCGTCTGGACGCAAAAGTTAGGGGCCGAGACAGTTTTCAACGAAAAACAAATTTTTATACGTTTTGGCCGTTTATTTGCACGACAACAGCGTTTTAAAATGTGCGTCAAAATGCAATTTTTTGAAAACGATAGCATTATCGTCTCTGTGTGAACTACAAATCTAATTTATGAAATGCGCATGCGAATTATGTATTCAGACTATAGTGTTTTTTTTACACAGTGACATCGCCATCTACTGGCCTGTCAGCAGAATACAGCAATTTTTAACACTGTCTTTGTCTGTACACAAAAGTTTTCTAAAACAGCAAAGGAAAACTTTCTTCCTTTTAAAAAAATGTTTAGTACATCGTTGTCGTGTAAACGTACAACATTTTTGCCATAATTTTTGTTAACAGAATTAACACTACAACTTCCTCGAGTACTAAGAGAAACTAAGATGCAGCTGTTGTGTAACCACTAATAAGGCGGTTTTGGAGAAGGGAGCATGGGAACTGTTTGTTTAACCTCATTTACAAGGACATTCCACGCATTTCTTCTCTTCTTTTCAAAACAGAAGCCAGAAAATCACCCTGAACTCTCAAACACTCGGATCAGATTCTAAGATAATGGCCTTGTTGGTTTTCTTAGCGAGACCTTCACTGATTTGAAGGCCACAAAGAGAGTATTTTTAAAGTTTTAGAAAACAACAGGGTTCCTGCGGGTCCTTAATACTCTTAAATTCAGTTTGATTAAATTTACAGCTATAAAATTTCTGGCATAAAGTTTTAATGAACATTTTAAAAGGCCTTAAATGTGAGGACTGAAACACAGTATTTTTATTGGTTTTTTGGTTGTACAAAGTGTATCCAACTCTTAAATTCAGATTTATCACATTTAAAGCCATTCAATGTCTCAAATGGCATAATAAAAGTCTAGTCATTTCAAGATGTTTTAAATTTGGGAACTGAAAAACTGGATTTTTATTGGTATCCAACTCTAAAATTCAGTTTTATCAGATTTATGGCCATTAAAAGTCGTGTAAATGGCATAATAAAAGTCTTGTCATTTTAAGAGGTTTTAAATTTGGGAACTGAAAAACTGGAATTTTATTGGTATTTTGGTTGCACAAAGTGTATTCAACTCTTAAATTCAGATTTATCAGATTTAAGCCCATTAAAAGTTTGAAATGGTATAATAAAAGTCTTAATTATCATTTTAAGAGGTTTTAAATTTGGGAACTGAAAAACTGGATTTTTTATTGGTATTTTGGTTGTACAAACTGTATTCAACTCTTAAATTCAGATTTATCAGATTTAAGCCCATTAAAAGTCTCAAATGGCATAATAAAAGTCTTAATTATCATTTTAAGAGGTTTTAAATTTGGGAAATGAAAAACTGGATTTTTATTGGTATCCAACTCTAAAATTCAGTTTTATCAGATTTATGGCAATTAAAAGTCGTGTAAATGGCATAATAAAAGTCTTGTCATTTTAAGAGGTTTTAAATTTGGGAACTGAAAAACTGGATTTTTATTGGTATTTTGGTTGTACAAATTGTATCCAACTCTTAAATTCAGTTTTATCACATTTAAAGCCATTAAAAGTCTCAAATGGCATAATAAAAGTCTTAATTATTATTTTAAGAGGTTTTAAATTTGGGAACTGAAAAACTGGATTTTTATTGGTACTTTGGTTGCACAAACTGTATTCAACTCTTAAATTCAGATTTAAGCCCATTAAAAGTTTGAAATGGCATAATAATCATCATTTTAAGAGGTTTTATATTTGGGGACAGGAATTTTTAAGATTACTTATATTCCTAATTTTTAAGTTGCTGTATAAAAGCTTCTGCTTAATGAATAAATAGAAATGCAAAAGGTGGTGATTTATCTAAATAAATGTGAGCACTGAATGTACAAAGTGTTGTTGCTTTACTTTATTGTACACTGCTACTATATATTACTACATTGTAATATGTGTAGATGACGGTTGTGCGATGCATATTTTATCTCTTTTTTTTTTTTGAATGAGCAGCAGGTAGTAGTAAGCATATACATTTCAAAATAAGAGTCCTGGTGTATTTCAAGCTCGTTTAAAATCCACAATATCAGCACAATATTGTTTTGATTGCATCATTAAACTGAACTGAATTGAGCTGAACTTGTCTTTTTAGATTAGCATTACTGCAGGATTTATTTGGTGAATTTTGCATCATTATTTCTGTTAATGACTGCAAAGCTGCATTGAAACAGTTTCTATTGTATAAAGCGCTATAGAAATAACGGTGACTTGACATTATCCCATCAGCATATTCCAATATCGAAGTCGCATTTATTCATACATTAACACCAATTTCAATACATAAATATTTATGAATTAGTCAACCGTTTCCGAGGTTTAATGATCGTGGTGATGATATTGTGAATAAAGCGCTTTGTATTAAAGTTGTTTCTCCGCATCAGTCTTCAGCAGACGTACGAGGCGAAGCGGCAGGAGTTTCTGGGCGAGCTGCAGAGACGAGAGGAGGAAATGCGGCAGACGTTCGTCCAGAGAGTCAAAGAGAAGGAGGCCGAGCTGAAAGACGCCGAGAGAGAGGTGAAAAAACACACTTTAGTTACTTGAAATAAAATAACTAAATAAAAAATATTTTAACTTATTTTATTTCTGTTAGTTAATATTATTTCTGTTGATTCATTTTAATTCATTTTTATTTTATTTCTGTTAGTTGATATTATTTCTGTTGATTCATTTTAATTCATTTTTATTTTATTTCTGTTAGTTAATATTATTTCTATTGATTCATTTTAATTAATTTTTATTTTATTTCTGTTAGTTAATATTATTTCTGTTGATTCATTTTAATTCATTTTTATTTTATTTCTGTTAGGTAATATTATTTCTGTTGATTCATTTTAATTAATTTTTAGTTAAAATTATTTCTGTTGATTCATTTTAATTAATTTTTATTTTATTTCTGTTAGTTAATATTATTTCTGTTGATTCATTTTAATTCATTTTTATTTTATTTCTGTTAGTTAATATTATTTCTGTTGATTCATTTTAATTCATTTTTATTTTATTTCTGTTAGTTAATATTATTTCTGTTGATTCATTTTAATTCATTTTTATTTTATTTCTGTTAGTTAATATTATTTCTGTTGATTCATTTTAATTCATTTTTATTTTATTTCTGTTAGTTAATATTATTTCTGTTGATTCATTTTAATTCATTTTTATTTTATTTCTGTTAGTTAATATTATTTCTGTTGATTCATTTTAATTAATTTTTATTTTATTTCTGTTAGTTAATATTATTTCTGTTGATTCATTTTAATTAATTTTTTTGTTGAGTTTAACTTAAGTACTGAAAAAAACCCTAAAAAAATGACAAAATCACAGCAAAATTAAAATCAAAACTGTGAATATAAAAATAGTCTAATTCAAAATATTACTAAAAACAGTAACATTTTATTAAAAAAATCTCATTACGTAACATTAGGAAATGCATTAACTAACAATGAGCAATTTATTAAAAATACAGCTGTTCATAAAGTTAACAATTAACAAAGATTAATCATTTCTTTATCGTTAGTTCATGTTAACTAATTGGTTTTATTAATGTTTTATTTATATTTTCAGTTTTAGTCATTTTTAAGAATTACACATTTAGTAATCGCGATTAATCGCATCCAAATTAAAAAGTTTGTCTACATGTGTATTTTTATTTTGTATATGTAAATACTCATACATGTGTATATATATAAGAAATATTTACATGTATATATTTTTTAAATTTATATATAATTATGTATCTTTGTTAAATGTATACATACATGTGTGTTTACATGATGAAAATAATTGGATTAATTTGGATGTGATTAATCGTTTGACAACACTGAAATAAAAACTAAAAGCGTTAAAATATTTATAAAAACAGTTACACTTCACAATAAGTTTGCATTAATAAATGAGCAACGCATTTATTAATCAGGGACGTGATTTTTCCGAATTGATACAGATTTCCGTATATTTTCCGACCTGAAAACAATGACCCACATTAAAAAAAAAACGCAAAAAATAATAATTGAATAAATTAATTTTCAGTTTCGATTCGCAGTAAATGTTTCTTTGCAAGAGCTGCGTTTGAGTCGCGTCAACATCCTCCCAAATAAATCTTTATTTATAAATCTTTATTTATAAAACAAAGAGAATCGTTATGGTCACCCTGTGGTTTTCCGCCAAAATAAAAGTTTAATTTTATTTATAAATCTTTATTTATAAAACAAAGACAATCGTTACGGTCACCCTGTGGTTTTCCGCCAAAATAAAAGTCTAATTTTATTTATAAATCTTTATTTATAAAACAAAGAGAATCGTTATGGTCACCCTGTGGTTTTCCGCCAAAATAAAAGTCTAATTTTTTTTTTTACTTTAGCTGATCACACACCTCAGCTCACCTTTATGTGTCATATTTCCAGTTCGTCAGTCTGTAACTCTGTGTCCGTTTAGTTGCAAGGGAAGTTCGAGCAGCTGAAGCGACTGCATGCGGACGAGAAGAGCAAGCTGGAGGAGAAGCGCAGGAGTCTGGAGGAGGAGATGAGCGCCTTCAACAAACGCAAAGCCGCCACAGAGCTCCTGCAGGCGCAGTCGTTCAACGCCAGCACCAACAACAAGAAGGACAAAGATCGCAAGAAGTGAGTACGAACGAGAGCGCCTCAGGAGATAACGGTTCTCGATGATCTGTCTGTCGTAACTAGGGGTGGCACGGCTCACAAAACCCACGGTTCGGTTCATATCACAGTTTTCGGTTCTGTACGGTTCTTGTTGTTATTTTAATCTTTAACACTCCAGAAATGTCCTTCAGCATATGATATATAGCTTATTAGCTTAATTATCCACAATTTAGGATACAGTATTAACATTTTTGTAATGTAATCGTGCACTAACTGAATTTGACTTGACTTTAACCCTTCTGTGCTGTTCGGGATGTTTTCATCCACTATGGGGAATTTTTGAGTCTTAATTTGGCCGTAACTTTCTCCGTGTTTCAGCAAATGGAATGATTTTTGGTGACAAATCTTATTTTGACACATATTTTGGGAAAATGCTTTGAAAATGTTCAAAAACTCAACAGTACTCTGTGGGCAAATTCACTCCCCTGATAACAGATACGATTTTAACTGCTTTAAAAATGTATCAGATAAATATTTTTTTCAAATTTTTTTGCTTAAATTTATTAATCAACCTCAGTCCTGATCAAAACTACTAAATTTAAAAAAAAAAATATTCAGGATTTTAACTCTTTAATTGCCAAATTCATAAATGATGTCACTGATTTGGGAAAAAACGTGTCAAAGATTAGAAACAACATTGGCTTTGATGCGTTGTTAGTTTTTGTGCAGCATCAGATTTTAACGTTTTAAAGAGTTAAAATCCTGAATTTTTTTTAAAAATTTAGTAGTTTTGATCAGGACTGAGGTTGATTAATAGATTTAAGCAAAGAAATTTGAAAAAAATATTTATCTGATACATTTTTAAAGCAATTAAAATTGTGGCTGTTTTCAGAATATAACGAAAGAGTCGTGAATTTGAACAATGCACAAGGGTTAAACACATTATTGGGAGCATCTCTGAGTAAAAGCTGGTGAGATTTTGAGACAGCGAGAGAGAAACACTGATGATGACGTGCTTTTCGTTTGTTTGGCATGTGTGTTGTTATCTCTACAGGAACTTGAGCCTTTTTAGCACACAAAGATTGAAATTAACTTGCATTTATCAAACTGCCAACTTCAGTGTAGCTCTTACAAAAAAAATATTTTAATATATCTTAAAGCTCTGTCTTTTAAAGATAAATATGTAATATAATGTAATAACATAAACATCCCCAATGCTTTAGTTTTCACTGAGAGGTTGTTTAGAAGTTGTTTCCTAACCGGCTCTCTCCTGTTTGTGCTCATCGTCTTCTCAAATGAACTTCATATTAGAAGTGTTTCATTCGCATATTGAACGCATTTTGCACACAGTCGCAGTTCTAGCTACTGTTTTATTTCCGTTGTCATCGTAAGTAACATGAAATCCAAAATGTTCCCACACACCGGATTTGAACGACACGGGCGCATCCGCCTTCATTAGGGGCCGTTCACATATCGCGCCTAGAAAAGCGCGGCTTCCATTTTGAGCGTGCTTGCCGCGCACCTACATAGGAAATAATGAATATGCGCGTGCAAAAGACGCGATATGTGAACGACCCCTTACTCCACTTTTACTGTCTATAGCTGTGTCCGAAACCGCCCACTCGTTCACTCGTTCACTAACCCCTATATAGTGCACGGCAGTTGAGCGCACTACATCAGCAAAGAGTGAACGAAAATGAGTGAGCGAATTCAGACGCTGATGTTAATAGCACGCGCCAGACAATTTCGTCATTAACATTTCCTATACCCATTTAAAATGAGCTGCCTAACATCCTCATCCGTCCCTAAAGCAAATAAAAATTCGTCAATACATCATATTCTAAGACGTAGTTCACTAACACATGAGAAAAATCGACCACATTATCATATGATAATAAGTATATATATTATGATATAAAACTGTATCATTTCGCTTCAAAATATCTTTACAAAGATGTTCTAATTAATAAAAAATGACACTTACGTTTGTAGAAGTTGCTGCTTCCCGTATCGCCGTCCGCCACATTTATTTTTCTTTCCCGCTCGATTGTCTTATCGCGTTGGATTTCGGGTAACAACGAGTGTACGTCGAACGTACGCTCAAAATCAGAGAGGATTGTGGGTAAAAGTAGTGAACGAATGTAGGGAATGCATTGAATTCAGACCGCCCTACAAAATGGCCGACACCCGATATAGTGCACTATATAGTGGATAGGGAGCGGTTTCGACCCTATATAGTGCGCTATATAGTGGATAGGGAGCGGTTTCGACCCGATATAGTGCGCTATATAGTGGATAGGGAGCGGTTTCGACCCTATATAGTGCGCTATATAGTGGATAGGGAGCGGTTTCGACCCGATATAGTGCGCTATATAGTGGATAGGGAGCGGTTTCGGCCCGATATAGTGCACTATATAGTGGATAGGGAGCGGTTTCGACCCGATATAGTGCGCTATATAGTGGATAGGGAGCGGTTTCGACCCTATATAGTGCGCTATATAGTGGATAGGGAGCGGTTTCGACCCGATATAGTGCGCTATATAGTGGATAGGGAGCGGTTTCGACCCGATATAGTGCGCTATATAGTGGATAGGGAGCGGTTTCGACCCTATATAGTGCGCTATATAGTGGATAGGGAGCGGTTTCGACCCTATATAGTGCGCTATATAGTGGATAGGGAGCGGTTTCGACCCTATATAGTGCGCTATATAGTGGATAGGGAGCGGTTTCGACCCGATATAGTGCACTATATAGTGGATAGGGAGCGGTTTCGACCCTATATAGTGCGCTATATAGTGGATAGGGAGCGGTTTCGACCCTATATAGTGCGCTATATAGTGGATAGGGAGCGGTTTCGACCCGATATAGTGCACTATATAGTGGATAGGGAGCGGTTTCGACCCTATATAGTGCGCTATATAGTGGATAGGGAGCGGTTTCGACCCTATATAGTGCACTATATAGTGGATAGGGAGCGGTTTCGACCCGATATAGTGCGCTATATAGTGGATAGGGAGCGGTTTCGACCCTATAAAGTGCGCTATATAGTGGATAGGGAGCGGTTTCGACCCGATATAGTGCGCTATATAGTGGATAGGGAGCGGTTTCGACCCGATATAGTGCGCTATATAGTGGATAGGGAGCGGTTTCGACCCGATATAGTGCGCTATATAGCGGATAGGGAGCGGTTTCGACCCGATATAGTGCGCTATATAGCGGATAGGGAGCGGTTTCGACCCGATATAGTGCGCTATATAGCGGATAGGGAGCGGTTTCGACCCGATATAGTGCGCTATATAGCGGATAGGGAGCGGTTTCGACCCGATATAGTGCACTATATAGCGGATAGGGAGCGGTTTCGACCCGATATAGTGCGCTATATAGCGGATAGGGAGCGGTTTCGACCCGATATAGTGCGCTATATAGCGGATAGGGAGCGGTTTCGACCCTATATAGTGCGCTATATAGCGGATAGGGAGCGGTTTCGACCCGATATAGTGCGCTATATAGTGGATAGGGAGCGGTTTCGACCCTATATAGTGCGCTATATAGTGGATAGGGAGCGGTTTCGACCCTATATAGTGCGCTATATAGTGGATAGGGAGCGGTTTCGACCCTATATAGTGCGCTATATAGCGGATAGGGAGCGGTTTCGACCCTATATAGTGCGCTATATAGTGGATAGGGAGCGGTTTCGACCCGATATAGTGCGCTATATAGCGGATAGGGAGCGGTTTCGACCCTATATAGTGCGCTATATAGTGGATAGGGAGCGGTTTCGACCCGATATAGTGCGCTATATAGCGGATAGGGAGCGGTTTCGACCCTATATAGTGCGCTATATAGCGGATAGGGAGCGGTTTCGACCCTATATAGTGCGCTATATAGTGGATAGGGAGCGGTTTCGACCCGATATAGTGCGCTATATAGCGGATAGGGAGCGGTTTCGACCCTATATAGTGCACTATATAGTGGATAGGGAGCGGTTTCGACCCTATATAGTGCGCTATATAGTGGATAGGGAGCGGTTTCGGACACAGCTTAAGTGTATGTTCGCGCGAAACTGTCTGAACACGGGGCTACATTGCGCATGCGTCGAACCGTGCGACCCGAACCGAACGGTTTTTCATGTACCGTTCCACCCCTAGTCGTAACGTAGTGAGAGAAAATTGAGTTTTCTCGTCATGCGAATGATGTCGTTGTGTTTGTGGAATCTGTACAGTTATATTCTCAAACCTCATGTTTTTCAGCTCTGGATTCATGTGAGGACGCAGACGTCACCTGACACGGACTGTTACCATCTAAACGGCATGTTCGCGCACACCAGTGTTTTACCATGTTAGAAATGTCCATTGATTCCAGTCGTATGTTAGTGATGGAAATACTGACTCACCAGCATATCGCATTGACGGTACTGTATCACAGATAATCCTCATCTTCACAACTTCACTCCGGTGCCTACAAAACAGGAAATACTTTCTTATGAGCACAATGCAGATGGTTTATCACAGAATACGCTCTTTTGGAAATACTATTTTTACTGGTAAGCGTTTACTGGACTTGTGTTTTTATGGAGGAGGGCTAAAAACATTAATCATAAATACTATAGTAAATTTGCCACAAATGTTTACCTTATTGCATTTATTTTCCACGTTTTATACTCGTACGCTACATGTATTTAAACAGTGTTATTTTTTGGGTGATGTTTTAACCAAATAAACTTGTATTTTTCAGCAAGATTGGATTTCTTGTGTTTTGTGACAAATGCTCGGTTTAAAACCGCCATTATTTTTCGACTAATTAAAGTTATAAAGTCAGAATTGGGAGATTGCAATCGTGAATTTAGTATGTGAGTTTATATCTCATAATTCTGACTTTTCTCAATATTGTGAGTTTATATCTCATAATTCTGACTTTTCTCAATATTGTGAGTTTATATCTCATAATTCTGACTTTTCTCAATATTGTGAGTTTATATCTCATAATTCTGACTTTTCTCAATATTGCGAGTTTATATCTCATAATTTTGACTTTTCTCAATATTGTGAGTTTATATCTCATAATTCTGACTTTTCTCAATATTGTCAGTTTATATCTCATAATTCTGACTTTTCTCAATATTGTGAGTTTATATCTCATAATTCTGACTTTTCTCAATATTGTGAGTTTATATCTCATAATTCGGACTTTTCTCAATATTGCGAGTTTATATCTCATAATTCTGACTTTTCTCAATATTGCGAGTTTATATCTCATAATTTTGGCTTTTCTCAATATTGCGAGTTTATATCTCATAATTCGGACTTTTCTCAATATTGCGAGTTTATATCTCATAATTTTGACTTTATAACTCGCAATTGCAACTTTATATCATGCAATTGTGAGATAAAAACTTGCAATGACCTTTTTTGTGTTTGTTCCACACTTATTAGTTTTCCAAAGTATTTAGATTAAGTTACTAAACTTGAGTAATGTAACGAAATACATTACAAATGACTTTTTAAAGCATGTATTTTGTAATCTGTAGTGAAATACATTTTAAAAGTAACCAGCCCAGCCCTGCGTATGGGAATCTAGTGTATGTGACGCATATTATCAGCTGTACAAAAATTGAACCTTTTGGGGCTACGGAGCCATATATTATCAGATAAATGCACATGTATGTTTCAAGGTTTGATGGTGCCAGTCGTTTGCAAAGTCGTTCGCACTGACCGCTGGCGTGAGGTCAAGTCTACGATCAGCCCACGCAGCAACTTCGGCATTGAGGTGAGAAACGGCCGTCTGATGAGGATTCTGTTTTTAAAGATTCTTATTGTTTGCGTACTGAACGCGTTTCATGTTAGTAACAGTTGTTTGATTCTGATACTGCAGGTGGATGATGATCAGCTGTTTGTTTAATGGAGTCAGAACCTGCACTAATGTGGAGTACCACGACCAGAGGACGAATGAATGGTAACGTTCACATTACTGATTGTGACGAGCAGGGCGGGCGAGAGCCGTGAGGGAACGGCGCGAGTGATAATGAGCGTCAGCTGCGCGCTACACCGGTCTCGTGTCTCTCACAGAGGAGCTCCGGAAGCATAAAAGAGGAGCGACGAGAGAGGACCAGACCTGGACTTTATGTTGTGTTTTATTATGTTTGTGTGGGCGGTAGTCGCCGTGAGGAACTGCCACCCTTTTACTTTCGTTTTATTGTGTTTATTTATTTGATTAAAAGTGATTAACGTTCGCCGGTTCCCGCCTCCTCCTTCCCGTACTTAAGAACTGTGTTACACTGATCATTTCACACTACAAAACAAAAAGAAAAAGAAAAAAAAGTAATGCTTTACAGTAAAGTCCCATTAGTTAATGCAATAACTAATAGTATTTGTTGGACTGATTTGATTGTGACTTTCCCTATATCTTTTTCCCCACAGGGATGAGTCATGTGACACGAGCTGCTCTATATTACACGGCTTACCTGGTGTCACACCGCATCGAGAATCTCTCCAGATACAAGAAGACGAGTCTGACAGTGATTGATCGACCTCCTCTTCTTGAAGAAACATCATGACACAACACATGATGATTAAATGCAGTTAAAAAGTGACATATATCACCGAGTGAAACTGCTTCCAAGGCAATAACAGCAGTGTACTTGGGAAATCGATTGGACGATTGTGATTTGCTATTGGTGGATCTCATGTGAGTGACGGGTTGCCCCGCCCTCCCGCCAGTAGACGCATCATCAAGAGAAATAAAGTCTAGGGGAAGTTATTTTGATTAAAGATGGACATGAATTAAAATATTAATGCAACAAAATATTCTAGGGACATGAAAATGATCAAAAATGCTGGCAGTATTTTATATATATATATATATATATATATATATATATATATATATATATATATATATATATATATATATATATAAAACCAGGGTTCAAGCACTTTTAAGCCCTTTAAGCACATGTTGTGTAAAAGAAGTATAATGTTTTAGTTAGCAAGCCTGTAATCATCTCGATCATAAATGGAAAAGACCATTTGTAACATACAGGCAGTTTCCCATAAGAAATATATTGTTTTTATTATTTTTTTTTAACAGTTATCGAGGTTGAGCCAACTTGGGACTAGTTCACCAAAGTTGATTTTTGAAATAATCTCCAATAATTAACGAACGATTCGAAGGACAGCGGCGGTCCTAGAGGCAAATGACGTTTGTAAGCTCAAACGTCATTGGCCGATGGCGGCCATATTTTTTGAGATACGTCACTGTCCTCGTGGACAGTCATGGCAGCTCGGACGAAGACGCCGCGTGCCCATTTTCAAGTTGATCGGATTAACAGTGAAGTAGTTATCGTGTTTATTTCCCGTTATAGCGCCACTCAGTGGCCAGTCGCTGCGTCCTGTTTCACGCGACCACAGAACGAGCTCTCGCATAGGTGTGCCAAATTTGGAGAAAATATCTCAGTCCATTCATGAGTTATAGCCATTTTAGTGCAAGACTCCCGAGTATCTCGCTGCACTGGTTTGGTTCCGATCGAGTCAAAAACCTTGTTTTTCAAAAAATCCAAAATATTCACCGACCAAGTGATTCCCAAGGCATTGTCCGACTTGAGCCAACGATTCCAACGACATAAGACACTTGAGCCGGTTCAGGAGCCATTTCGTACTTTTGACCATTGTAGCGCCCCCGTCAGGCCAATCAGGGTGAGCTTTGGTGATGTTGTAGATGGTGAAAGTACTACCAGCACTCAAAGTCTCTACGACTTACGGTTTGGTCTGCCCGATCACTTTTAGGGGAGAATGTAACAATTACAATAGCGTTACACACTTGAACCCCTAAAAAAATGCTGGCAGGGAAAGAGTTAATTTAAAAAAAAAAAAAAACACAAAATATAATTTACACTCTTGTCGCAGTGGGTCAGGACATTAACTCAGACTGACGTGAAAAAGATTGTTTTCACCGCTGCTGGACTGTCACCGAATCATTTCCCCGGATTGTGGTCACTTCCGTGTCCTGGAGGGAGTTTCAAACAAGCCAATTTCAAGTGTGACGTGGCCCGAAGTGAACGGAATAACCTCATTTGGCATCGGGGCTCTCGGAATAATCATCTACATTTGCATTTAGATAGTCTTTCGACGGCTTGTCTTGAGCGACTCTTCTCAGCATTCAGCAGGGAAATTGGATTGTTACTTCAGCCTGCTGCGGAAGATTTGAAATTTCCAATTACAAGACTCGGACAAGAGATGTGACACTTCCAGGAGTGTGCATGCGGAAAACATGGAGAGCAGGAAGAAACAGACAGGTCATGATTTGATTAGAGCGAAAGTCTGTTCATACGGTACTAGATGAAAGAACCCGTCTGACTTCACATTCGCTCTATAGATGTTAAGGGGAAAAGCCTGCAGAATCAATCATGAATGTGGTAAAAATGGATCATCAAATCAGCCACAATATTTAATGAGGTGCAGAACTTCTGCAGAGATCTTCCAGTGAGAGTTGATCCCGTCAAACACAGTGTTCATTCAAATAATCAATTTAAAGGTGGAGTAAGCAATTTCTGAGAAACGTGAAACTGACACACTTGTAGCCAATCAGCAATAAGGGGCGTGTCCACTCATTAGGGGGAGGAGCCTGTGTTGTATAGCATGTTTGTGAATTTGTGATTTCTCGGAAAACCTTTAGTTACCGACACTTATGTTTCACACGGTAAAAATGAACTATACTTAGGGTTTAAGAGTAATTTGTGAATCAAACTACACTCATGATTTAACATGCACCCAAATAATCCGATTTAAAGCATGTGATCACCTTAATCGATCCAAATGACATTATGATTGGATTGGGGTGATGTAGACCTGAAATGGGATCAATAGGGAAAAAATAAGTATGCGAACGTTTGAATATGACGTATTCAACAATACCTTGCGAAAATATTTACCAGCGCCCTTTTATAATCTCTCTTCACGTTATACTTCTTACAAACGGGCAGTTTATTTGCATCTTACGAACTCGTCTATGTACGGAGCCCTGCACACAACATGCAAGAAAAAAAAAAAAACAGTAAATCTCGCGCACGATTTACTATTCCGTTCCCTCGATCTGCTAAATCCCGCACACGATTTACTATTTCGTTCCCTCGATCTGCTAAATCCCGCGCACGATGTACTATTCCGTTCCCTCGTTTTCTAAATCCCGCGCACGTTTTAGCCTATTTTTTTCCCTACATGTCATGTGTGGGTCTCCGTATCTATGAGATTGAATATTTACTAAATATTTGCTAAAAAAAAAAAATACACACTCTTAGCACATTTGTCAGCTTTCCTTTTAGGTATATCATCTAGTCAAAAACGACAATTATACTAACGAAAGCTTACGATTGCGATGACTTTTTTTTTCAGTTCTGAACGTGGCGACTGATGCACGCGCTTAAATTTTGTCCGGAATACATAAAGCATGTAAACTAAAATGTGAATCGGGTTGCAAAGTTTAGGCTTCATATAAACAGACTGGATTAGATTAAGTCGGATCGACCAAATTTAGTGCATGCATTGCAAACATACCTAATGAAATGCAGCTGCTTTGCATGCATAGACTAGCCCAATTTGTCATTAGTCAAACAGTAATTAATCCAATTAGTGGTTACAATGATGAGAGGAATCGATTCTTTTTATGCTGTGACTGGATAATTGCTCTGTGGGATTAATCTAACATGCACAAGACGACACAACACTCATCAAATTCATTCATTACATAATCATGACGATAATGTGACGTCTATATGAATAACTACACGAATCTTGCTTTAAAATCAAAGGCATTTATTGCTAAAATGTACTTGACAAACAAACAAAAACAAACAAACCACATTATCATCATAATCAGTATAAGACAATGTGAAAATGAAAACAATGTCAAATACCAGAGAACAAGTTCTTGAGGAAATATTCCCCAACATCTCCACTCTAGCACCAGTAGCATATAAATATGTCATCACGTAGAGCTTCTTCGTTCATGTGAAAGTTCATGCTGAAACGGTCTAAAGGAAATATTCTCATGAATCATTCTGGCGTTATTTATGGCGGATTCCTGTAAAAATCACATCACACGGGTCTGAGTAAATAAAGACAGAATGATCATCTGGAGGTGAATTATTCCTCTTTTCAGTGGTCAGAACAGAAGCAGGAACCATCATCTCATCTCCAACATGGAGACCAACATGTGCTTGTCTTTTGGCGAGCAAAAAAAATGGCACTCGTGCCGAAACTCCAAATGTGAAAAACACGGCACCATGATCAAATCCGCAATGATCTGATTAAAAGAGCACGACGTACAGAGCATGAGAATAAAAACACTGGGAATCCGTCCAAAGAAATAGAAACCGAGCCGCTCGCGGGATCGCGCGGATGAATCGTCTTGTGCTTATGAAGAACGAGCGTCGACTTTAACGCTGAATAATGCTGGAAATGAAGGAATCCATGTGCTCGCGACTCTTGATGCTTTTCACTTCTACACTCAAAAAAATAATTAAGTTTTATGTAATTTAATTACATAGCAATTTTCCATCCATTTGGATGACATAGTTTTAACATAAACAAACTAATAAACTTAATGTGATTCATATTTGTCAGTCATACGTAAATGAAATAGGTAAGATTTATGTAATAGTTCATAGGTTAATGAACACTGTTTAGTGGTCATGTGTGTGCGCACTACTGAGTTAAAGTACCGTTGAAGCAGTGTCAGAGTTAATGAGATCATTAAGTGATGATTGAGCATTAATGATGAACACCTGCTGTTAACAAGCAGAATCACTGAAGGACAGAGAAACACAAGAACTACAAATGAAATCAACTGAAGATAAAAGACATTTAATCTCTCACTATTCATATACTCAACTACTATATAAACCTTACCTATTTCATTTACATATGACTGACAAATATTAGTTTGTTTATGTTAAAACTATGTAATCCAAATGGATGGAAAATTGCTACGTAATTAAATTACATAAAACTTAAATATTTTTTTGAGTGTATATTCATAAATGTGTTCTTATTAACCATCAACAGCAGCTTTAGATGCTTCTTTTGTGCTTTTGAACTGTATAATACAAACCACGGCTGTAGCGTGACGGGCGTTCACACAGGACGTGTTCGCGTGTTAAACTACTTTATAAGGGCAAAATGCAATGCAAAGTACATGTAGACGTAGACTTATTAAAGTCAGCGTGAAACGCTGAAGTCTTTCTTTCTTGTGATGTTTATCTGAGTTGCAAACAAGAACAAATGTAGGGCGTTGATTGGATGGTTGTGGTTTGCTATTGGTGGATCTCATGTGATTGACAGGTTGCCCCGCCCTCCTCATCAGAGATGTCGCTGTAAGAGGGAGGGGAAGATATTCTGATTCAAGATGGGTAAATTATTTATAATAAACAGAAATATTCCATAAAAAACAAAAATAGTCCATTTTGATTTCATGGTGACTTTAAAAATCAGTGCAGAACTAACACAAGAACACATCACTGTGTGATCCGCCCGTCTCTGAACTGATTTAATATGTAAAACACACACTAGTGGACCTCTGTCAGCGTGGACGCATATTTAATTTGACATAAATGAGCATTTTCATTTAAATTGAGCGTAAACCTTCAGCTCGAGCAGTAAATCATGGCGAGGTAATGGGGTTCGTTTTTCTCAAGTTTTAGTAATTTTGTATGTTTTTTTTAAAAATATGTCTTTATAGTTTTTATTTCAGTGTTAGTTATGTTAGTACTAAAGTTAAACTAAATGAAAATGAGACTTTTTTTTTCCTTCGCAACTAGTTGAAATAAAATATTTTGTCGGATAAATACCTTAAATCAAGTTTAGCGTTTACTAAAATTACTATATTTAATGTTATACTCTTATACTCATTAAGCCTGCATTTATTTGATTAAAAATACAGTACATACATTAAAAATTGTGAAATATTATTGCAATTTAAAATAACTGTTTTCCATGTGACTCTACTATAAAATATAATTTATTTCTGTGATCAAAACTGAATTTTCGGCATCATCCTTCAGAAATCATTCTGAGCATCAAATCATCACATCAGAATGATTTCTGAAGGATCATGTGACACTGGAGTAATGATGCTGAAAATTCAGCTTTGATCACTGGATATAAATTATATTTTACTACATATTCACATAGAAATCAGCTATTTTACATTCTAATAATATTTCACAATTTTTACTGTATTTTTGATCAAATAAATGCAGGCTTAATGAGTATAAGAGGCTTCTTTCAAAAACATTATATAAAATATTTTCCTTATATTTTGATGGTTTAATAGCGCGATTAAAAACAAACATCACTACATCTTTTCGACAGGAATTTAATAAAATGACATTTTGTTGGCTGAAGAACAACCACACAAAATAACTCACTGAGCTTCATTTCGTGAAATTAAACGTGTCTTCTCTGACTGAAGCCCACGGTGTGTGTCGGTGAGTTTGTGCTGTGATGCTGGTTGGTGTTTGAATCTCTCCTGAGCGTCTAGAAAAATAAAGATGTGCTTCATCTGAACTGAACGGGTCCGTCCGTCTCCTCTAATGTAGAGCAGCGTCTGACGGAGATCTGAATTCACTCACGCTTCTGATAAAAGTCTCTACACGAGCACAGGAACACTGATGCGTTACACATTTCGCTCTCAGTGTTGCATACATTTGTGTTTTAATACCTCAGAAAAGTGAAGGAAACCTAACAACAACACATTAGTGTCATAAGCAAATCTTTTCTTCCTTATTGTGCCGTATATCAGAGTGAAACGCTTCGCAAACAAGAACAAATGTAGGCGGGGCTTGATTGTGTCTGTGGGGAGCTGATTGGATGGTTGTGGTTTGCTATTGGTGGATCTCATGTGAGTGACAGGTTGCCCCGCCCTCCTCATCAGAGTTATTCTGATTCAAGATCACAAGGAACGTGAATTTAAAACAATAACGATTAAAACGCACCTGCAGCTCGCTGGTCAAACATGTTCTTGTACTCGTGTAGAGTCTGTTTCTGCTCTACGGCACTTTGAGCACATGGAAAATTCATGACAATAGTCTCTATGGAGCTCAACACCAGCGGACTGAAAGAACCTCCACAGCGACGCTCGGTAAACGAGAGACAGATAGTGTCTGTAAAGACTGACGATGAGGCAGTAAACCGGCATGCACATCCCATGATTCACTAGGAAAGACAGAACCAGCATATAAAATCAATAAAAAGAGTTTGTGCTTTCACACAGAGTTTCACTGTACCATCACTGTAAACGAACCTTCATGAAGAAACAACCTGTGAGTGAATCTCACCAAAACATGTCCACGTCATATTTCAGTCCAAAAAACAAACAAACTATATATATATAAATATATATATATATATATGCATGTATGTGTATGTAAATGCATGTATATATATATATATATATATATAAAATAAAATTATTATAATAATTTATATAATAAAATTATTTATTATTTATTATATATTATATATAATAAAATTATATATTATTTATTATATATTATATATAATAAAATTATATATTATTTATTATATATTATACATAATACAATTATATATTATTTATTATATATTATATATAATAAAATTATATATTATTTATTATTTATTATATATTATATATAATAAAATTATATATTATTTATTATATATTATATATAATAAAATTATATATGTGACCCTGGACCACAAAACCAGTCAAAAGGGTAAATATTTTGAAATTGATATTTATGCATCATCTGAAACTGAATAAATAAGCTTTCCATCGATGTATGGTTTGTCAATAATTGGACGAGATACAACTATCTGAAAATTTGGAATCTGAGGGTGCAAAAAAAAATAGAAATATTGAGAAAATCACAATTAAATTTGTCCAAATGAAGTCCTTAGCAATGCATATCCACTCACAAAATACATTTTTGATATATTTACGGTAGGAAATTTACGTAACATGATCGTTACTTAATATCCTAATGATT